>CM056822.1:3615000-4180000 GCA_029853015.1 Chelidonichthys spinosus | reverse complement strand
AAAAAGAAGAATATTTTCACAATAATTCCATCCATAAGTAACACAATGACAGAAAGTAAGACGTTTTGAACATGTAAAAGCAGAAGTCCGATCAGATGGGGGGCAACAATGGGCTCCACGGTCTAACGTAGTCAGGTTAGGGCTTGAAATAGTTTGGGACCAGCAGAAGATTTCAGTCCTAATCATGTGACCAACTCGGTTACCAAATCTCCACTCTGTCACATGAGTCATCGTCCAAAACAGGAAGTCCAACCTTTCAAAAGAGAACATATCTGTGTGCAAAAAAACCCCAAACAAATCAAAATGATGCAATCGGCAAGTAAAATCACAACGCCCGCTTTCCCCTCCAACCGCTAGAACCGAAGGCTCCATGAATGATGATATTATGATATTATATGTGATGATTATTCAAGGTATGAAACTCTTCATTTAATACTTTGCAGTGTGACAGAACCGCCTCGTGTCTGCTGTCTTCACTCAGATTAACATCTATCAGACGCCGCTCGCCGTGTGGTCGTTTATCAAACAACATGATGGTGCATTTAAAGTGGTTTGAAACGAGAATCATTTGTTGTTTTTTTTAATGCGGTAAATAAAAATCTCCTAATGTTTGCTCTAAATCTTCATATTTTGATGTGATTTTGTTATTATAGTAACACCAACGTTGCATCGGCCATCATCAGGATAAGTGAACAGCGCTCGTCTGTCTCGCCTCAGACTTTAATTTGGTCATCAGTCAAAGGAATCACAGCTCTTCTGGGGTTGGAAAGGTACAAAAAGGCACAAGGTAGCTTTTAAAAAAAGGCACTGGTAGTTTGTTGTATCATAAATCATAAAAGACTAAAATTAATAAGTACTAGGAGGATGTAACAGTGTAACAGATCACAAAGAGAAGCAGACAAGAAGTCTATAAGTGCCACATTTGTTTTGCTTTGACTCACTTTGAAAAAAAAAGGAAAAAAGAGGAAACTGATGCAACAATTCCATTCAACACCTCCCTACTGAAAATAGCAGGCGGGAACAGCAGTAAGATGGCGTGGGAGTGGCTGAGCAGTCTCTCCTCTGGATTTATTCAGCAGTGATGTGCCGACTCGGCAAAAAAAAAAAAAAAAAAAAAATGAAAATGGGGTTTAATCACGCCACATTTCATTCTAAAACCCAAACAGAGCTAACGATTTAATGTAATAAAAAAGTATTCAATTTGCCGTCTGCAGTGATGTCGATTGCAACAAAAAATAATCGAGAAAAAAACAAGAAATTGCCCTGGAGCGCTGTTGCTGCTGCATAAAAAGTCAGAGGGGAAATGTTGCTTTAGTTGCCTGGTTCCTCTCAGTAGGTGCGGACCGCCGGTTTGCTGTCCTCGGCCTGGTTGAAGGGGTTCGCCGGGCTGGAGGACCCGTCCTGCTGGTCGATGGACTGGTAGGCGTCCCTGTTTCGCGATACGGTGGGGAAACCTGCAGAGACAAGCCAGAAGCCTTCAGGCCCTGAACGGCACTATGACCCCCGTCGTGCAACATTCCTTATTATTCATAATCATATCTGAATCACTGCCACTAATCACGGGTGTTGTATGTGCAAATTTAAGGAATCCTTAGAAAGTTTGAACTTCCCTTTTTCTTGATTTTTTTTTTTTTTTTACACTTAGCTCTCCTCATACACGCACTCCTACAACAGCCTTTTAGGGCCACTGTAGGGAAAAAAAAAAAACAGAGCCGAGAGAGAGGGAGGGGCAATATTCAGAGAAAAAAAGTCAGAAATATGCGTTTATAACGTAGCAAATTTGCAACTTTATGTGCCGCAAATTTGCAAGTTTATTATGATGCTAACAACCGGCATCTATGCTAGCTAACTTCCCACGAATGTACGCATTTATTTTTGTAATTGGGGCGTTTGGGCTAAGATGCTAGCGGTAGCTTTCACTTGTTGTCATAGCAACGGCAAACATCCGGTGTTAATTGGAACCAAGCAAGATGTTTTTATCGGCTATATAGTATATTTTCTCTGATTATTGCTCCCCTTTCTCTGCTGTTTTTTTTTTTTCCCTAAAGCGGCCCTAATACACCGTCGTACATTCCTGACACAGCTGGCCAGATTTATTATCTTCACATGAGCATCTGGATAAATATAGACGTCCTCGTCAACGTACAGTCAAAGCACATACATGCGACACCGAGCTGAGAAATCAGCAAGATGACATTCCTTACATGTTGATTTTAATATCCACGCGGTCCGATGAGCTGCTTGTTCTGCAGCTAATTGTGGAGGAATTTTAAGCGCCGGGAACTGATGATGGAGAGTGACTCTGTGTGCTTTACACTTTAGGTAAAAATGCTTTATATTTAATTCCATGAAGGCAGCGGACATAATCCGGGTGAAAAAAAAAGTCATATAAGAGTTCCCTATGATGCTCCTAAAAACAAACCGCTGACTCCGAAACGCGGCCGGAATAACAACGAGGTCTTTCTGGAAGTTCAAAGAAGTCCTGTGACTGTGACAAACACGCACATTAACGCTAATCAAACCAGCACTTTCATCACAGAGGGGGTATGGATGCAAAACAAGTGTATATTCAATTGACTAATACTTGCACATTTTATTTTAAAGCATAAAAAATACATTAATATTCCCTTTTTAAAAAAAAACAATCACGCTGCACAAAAAACAGCTTCAATAACTGAAGTTACTCTGAGGTCACATGCATTGTCTGTTCTAAGTTATTTTAATTAGGCTGATTTAAGAATGTGCACCATCATGCAGCTCCGCTTTCAATATATGCAAACACAAAACACAAATGAGGCGTCTGGAGAGTAAAAAATATGAATAAAACATAGACGCAAACTTTCAGAAACATGTGAACTGATATAACACAATGGAGGGGAATAAACCATCCTGACAAACACAGCTAAGCAGGTGTGGGAGGGCAGCGAGGACAGATTCAATTAATATAAATAACAAAGAAAGATGGACAACTTCAACAAGAAAAGAAAATTATGTTTTTTTTTAGTCTGCATCCTGATTGTGTGATCTTACTTCCTGTGTGGGAGAGGATGGAAGAGGATGATTGGAGAAGAGAAATGAACAAAAAAAGGAAGAAGCCAAGGGGATCAATAGCGGCGGCCAATAAATGCACTGTCAGCACTATCCGTGGTGCATCGACTGTCCACAGAGGTCTCTAAGTCTGAGAGGTCAAAGGTCAGCAGTGGAGAGGAGATGAAGAGAGACACAAGACAAATGATCAAATCAAAAACATGAAACATGAAACATGAAACATGACAAAACAAAACAGACTGCGAGGCGTGCGGGAAGAGAACAGCGAATTTTAGTTTTTGGACAAATTCTTCTTCGATTCACCAAAACAATAAAACTACGCACAACGCGAAGAGTTCAAACCAGCACAGCCGGAATCCCTCACATGTGACCTGATTTCCTGGAGGGGGGGGGGCTACGCAATCAGACGGCTATTAAAACACACGTCGTTTCAAACAAACAGAAGCTGCGCTCATCAGTCACCGCGCAGCCAATCACGGCTAATGGATGCACCTGCTGCGCCTTAAAAAGAGCAGATTCATCAATATTCAATTAGCCTCCAAAACAGACGGCGGGAGAAAATGTCATTACTTTTCCCCGAAGCGTCGTGTAATAAATTACTATTTTTAGAAGGTGATATGACAGGTAATAATAAATAAAACGATCCCGAAACAACCTCACTGCTGCCCTGAGATTATAATCTAAGTGATGAATACAGCCACGTTTGGTTAATCCACACAGATGAAGGCCTGAGGAACGTCTTAAAGGATGTCACAGCAAGGCATGCTGGGATATGAAGTCACGGTTTTCCCGTACATAATTGCAATTCTGGAATCACTTTACGTAAATCGTATCCCTGCGTCCTGTATTCTTTACTCTCGTTTTCGTTGGTTTTGATGGCTTTTTCACGTCACTCGTGTTCCCGATCTTCCGATAAATACTACGATCAATCGTGAGTGTCTTTTATCCCGATCCACGATAAAATCATACATCGTCCCCCAGTCACAGCTAGGGGTGGGACTCACGATAACGATGATATCACGATTCTGCGATACACGATATATTGTAAGAAAAGTGTATCGCAGCAGGGAATATCACGATATATAGATATTCCGATATATTGTCCCACCAGTAGTCACAGCTCAGTGGGATCTCACAAAGTGATCTAAACTCACATCATATCACAAATGATCTAACGAACTCCATTTCCACTTATTTCACGACAATCATTTGCTATTTTCTTCCCATCGCGGCAGATCACAAGTCCTTCCAGCGTACGTCGGCCTTTTTAAACGTGTCTCAGTGGCCGAGACGGGATAAACAACCTCGTGGAGAAATGATCTCCTTCGCCCAGGATTCCAACTGCAGCTCGGATATTAAAAGTCTTGTGACCGAGACAAATTAGTTTGACTGTGGAATCGAACAAACACAGTGGTTTCCCAGAGCGCCGCTGCACTTTCATGCCAAACTGCATAAAACAAACTCTCCAAGATCCCGTGGATCACACATGAACCGGGGAGAACCTCCAGCTCAGGACTGGGGGATCCTTTTCTTTAGTGGGGGAAACCCCAGATATTTCAGGGGTTCTGAAATCACACAGTCTTTGTTTTGGTTATGATTTACCGCTCCTCTCATGGGAATTAGATCACATTTAGATGATTAAATGAATAATGTGTTCCAGTTTCCACTCTACGAATCTTATTGAAGCGTTTGAATTCCTTTTGATGTCCTCATCTTTTATCAGAGCGTCTCTTCTTCTCCAAACCGACCTCAAATATGTCGCCTAATCGCGATCGCAGCACTCACCGAAGTTGACGTTGTAATCGCCGCCGCGCTCGCGGTACATTTGGTAGACGAAGAAGCAGGACGCGGGTTTGAGCAGCAGGTTGAGGATGGCCATTCCCGCGCTGAAGCGGAAGACGTTCTTCCCGCCCTCCGCCGCGAAGTCACTGAGCGGGTAGAAGATCCCGAAGTGGATGATGTCGGTCAGTATCGACATGGCCAGCCCCATCAGAAACTGGAGAGAGAGAACATTCAGTTCAATATTCAAGAGCCATGAATGAAATCATTTAATCGTTCCAATAAAAGGACATTTTAAAAATAAATAGAGATTTCTGAGGGAAAAAAATGACAAAAACATAAGTGGTGCTAGGAATTAAAAATACATGAAATCAAAAAAGAACAATCTGTATTTATTTTTGCTTTTATCATCTGGGACAGTTAATTCCATGTTACTGGGATGAGAAATAATAATTCAGTGAAAATCCATGATTAGTTGACAAAATGACACATTGAGATCATTCAAGACAGAAAAAATTAAGAAGCCCGGAAGTGAATAATGAATGAAAACACGCAGCGTTGAAGAGAAGCAGGACTCCATCTTTCCCGCTCTGAGTTCACTTTGAAGCTGCATCCGAAAAATAAATAAATACTTCTGTCAACTGTCTTTTCCCATTTTTGGCCAGCTCAGCCCACGAGGATCTCTCATGAAGGAGCCTGAACTTTAAAGGTAAGAGCACCCCAGGAAGTGGACGTGAGTCGCCGTGATGTCACCCAACGCTTTATGGACCGCAGTTTTTTTTTTTTTTTTTAAGCCTTCAAGGTTTGGTCCTTTAGACGTCACTGTCTTGGTTTTTGGTTCATCTTGTGTTCTTTGCAATCAGAGGTGACACAAAAGGGTGGAGCTGAGTTTTAAGGCGACCAAAGATGTTAAGATGGTAGCCCCGCCCCCTAAAGGATGCTTTCTGGTCTGGTGGACTCTAAATGGACCATAATGTACTAAATGAACATCATGGATTGAAGAAGACTTGATACTAGAGATTGAGACCATAAACTCATGTTTACAAAGTTTACTGAGATAATACATCAAGAGAGAAGTAGAACTATTTTCTCATAGACTTCTATACAACCAGAGAGGATTCGCCCCCTGGTGGCCAGCAGAGAGAAGTAGGACCATTTTCTCATAGACTTCTATACAACCAGAGAGGAGTCGCCCCCTGGTGGCCAGCAGAGAGAAGTAGGACCATTTTCTCATAGACTTCTATACAACCAGAGAGGAGTCGCCCCCTGGTGGCCAGCAGAGAGAAGTAGGACCATTTTCTCATAGACTTCTATACAACCAGAGAGGAGTCGCCCCCTGGTGGCCAGCAGAGAGAAGTAGGACCATTTTCTCATAGACTTCTATACAACCAGAGAGGAGTCGCCCCCTGGTGGCCAGCAGAGAGAAGTAGGACCATTTTCTCATAGACTTCTATACAACCAGAGAGGAGTCGCCCCCTGGTGGCCAGCAGAGAGAAGTAGGACCATTTTCTCATAGACTTCTATACAACCAGAGAGGAGTCGCCCCCTGGTGGCCAGCAGAGAGAAGTAGGACCATTTTCTCATAGACTTCTATACAACCAGAGAGGAGTCGCCCCCTGGTGGCCAGCAGAGAGAAGTAGGACCATTTTCTCATAGACTTCTATACAACCAGAGAGGAGTCGCCCCCTGGTGGCCAGCAGAGAGAAGTAGAACTATTTTCTCATAGACTTCTATACAACCAGAGAGGAGTCGCCCCCTGGTGGCCAGCAGAGAGAAGTAGAACTATTTTCTCATAGACTTCTATACAACCAGAGAGGAGTCACCCCCTGGTGGCCAGCAGAGAGAAGTAGGACCATTTTCTCATAGACTTCTATACAACCAGAGAGGAGTCACCCCCTGGTGGCCAGCAGAGAGAAGTAGGACCATTTTCTCATAGACTTCTATACAACCAGAGAGGAGTCACCCCCTGGTGGCCAGCAGAGAGAATGCAAGTTTAAGGCACTTTTTGAGTTTGGTGTACTTTCAGATTGTAAGCAAACCACAACATACGAGCCACGTTACATCTATGTTGTCATGCGGTGGCTTGTAGTTCAGTCGGCTGGTGGATTAACAGTCTTTATTTTAGGCATTACACCGATTTAAAGAGTAAAAACAAAGACCCTAAAATAAATCTGTGTGACCCTGCTGCACCGTGAAGGTCGCTGTGCTGATTTGAAGAGGGCGGCCATCGTTCTCAAAGGGACTTTCACTGACCGTCCCAGATTCCACAGACAAATAGGTTAGCACAGATACGCATTACCGCGCCTATAGTTAGACTCTCCACGGGTCACATGATCACCATCGCAGGCCGAGGAAAGGAAGGAAGCCTCACCATGAGCACGGCGTCCACCGAGTCCCTCTGAGCGACGGCCCAGACCCCGATGGCCAGGACGCAGAAGTTGGCCCAAGCGAAGGAGGTGGGCAGCCACGCCATGCAGCCCCTGCAGAAGGACACACACACACACACACACACAAACACGGTGTGTAAGCCTGAATAAAGGTTGTGAATCAGTCTCTGTGTGTACGTGTCTGACGAGGAGAGAAATTCCTCAGGTTTGTGGAAAAAAAAACACACTCACCATACAGTCAGCAGCCAGTGCACCAGGACGATGGCCTGCAGGGAGCGTGAGAGAAAAACAAATACAGGATGGTTGAGGACCTTTTCAAACACTCCCGTCTTGTTTTTTATTGTTAATATTGTTTCCTGCAATGGGACTAGAGTCTGAAATTAGTCACCTGGCTATAATCTCATTCATTTATATGTAAATGTACATTAATATGTATCAGATTAATGATGATTTTATACTGGATCTATCTGGGTTTGTTGGTTGGATGAATGAAGACTTCTCTTTACAATGTTTTCTTTCATTTTATAGCCTTTAATAATCATAATCAAAACAACAATTAAGACACAGCCTTGGTTCGGTCTGTCTCAAACTATCAGAACTAATGGAAAAACATGTGATCATCACTTTGCATCAAACGTGAGAGGCAGCGTGATGGATTTCATGGCTCCTACAGATCACTATTTTAAACATTTTTCTTTTCTACGCCCCCAATTTACAAATCAGATGAATCAGAATTTTCACCAGAAAATCAGAACGAGTGCTTCTTTAAAAGCTACATTTCACGTCTTGTTTTCCAGCTTTGCACATCACATGAGTCCGAGTTCCTGAGCTTTGATTTAAAGGGGCGTTCAAAGGGTTTTTTTTAGCCCAAAAATAGTACAAAGAAATGGCATGAGTCAATTGAATTCCCTTTAAAAGGAAACACACAGTGTGTTCTAGTATATTAATGTATTTACGTTTTGAAACACAAGTGGAAAATCAGAAAGTGCTGTTATTTGCTTCATGTGATGAATAATTTAAACTATTTGATTCCCACATTCAGCAGCAGCTTCACTCTATATTTGTTTTAATCTCACATGAATCTATCTTGTTAATATCTGATATGATCATCACCAGCTTTGTGTTTCTCACATCCGAACAGTGAGTTTCCTCTCCCACCGGCCTGCTGCCCATCACTGACAACATCAAGGTGCAGCCTGTCATCTTAAATACACTTTTGTGTATTTTTTGGAGGCTTTAATAAACTTCCTTCTACCATTTAACACACTGTGTTGCCTCTTTCTCTCTCTTGTTGCCACACAGAGGAATTACCCATGAGAGTTGGGCAACAAGGTTTAACATCATCACAGTCTTTTGTGAAAACAGGCCACCGACATTCACAACCAGGTTGAAACCAGCAGGACTCACCTTTAGATTGATGGCAGGGATTTCCATAACGGCTGTTGGTGAAAGCTGCTCTTCCTTTTCTGTCCGCTTCACTTGTTTCTACTTGTTGAGGAGGGAAACATGAAAAGCTGCCGCAGTGTTTCTTCCTCCACAAACTTCTCCCTGAAACTCCTCCTCCTCTCTTCAGATCAGCCTGCAAACACAAACCATGTGACAGGAGCCTGACTGCCTCCCATGTGACTCCCACCTCCCTCCTCCTCTTCCTCATCCTCCTCTTCCTCATGAGACAGAAAGAAGAAAGAGTGCACCTTCACATTCCCACTTAGAAATCAGCTCAGTTTCTCTAAGAAATGAGATAGAAACACACAATTTATATGAATGTTGAATTCATAATTGCGTATATTTTTTCATTCTCTGATATATTAACTTAGTATTAACTCAAATTCAGCACCTTTGAATCTAAGCAGGTTGGACAAAATCTCCAAAACAATATTTTGAACTTTTTACTCTGAATCATTATTTTATCTGATCTTTACAGAAAGTACAATATTGACACGACATAAAATATGTCGTACAAATAAATAAATCACATCATCAAGTTCAAGGAGGGAAAGGAGGAAGCTATGCCTCTCATGCCCCACCCCTTCTTTACATCATCACGTTTCATTTGCATTAAAATCTCATGTATCGGAAATTGGAAAGCAGCTCCGTAAAAGAAGATTAACACATTTGTTAACACATGATAGCTAACATGCTAGCTAACATGCTAGTAAACATGCTAACAGGTAGAAATGTTCACCATGATCACATTTTGGATTAGCGGGTTAGCATGCTCAAAAAAATGCTAGTAGCGCCAAGCACAAAATTCACACCGATGCTAACCAAAATATTAAATTCACAATTGTGTATTTTTTTTACATTACTACCTGTTAGCATGTTCGCTAGCATGTTAGGTAGCATGTTAGCTATCATGGCTAAACAATTCTGCTGCTGTGCTAAAAACAAACTGTGTTAATCTAACTTTACGGAGCTTTACTTGGTGAATCACTAAAGTAATTCAGATACCTCCTCTGAGGACCACGAATCATCTGTTTAAAAATCCGTCTGCTAGCTCTTATAGATTTACAGTAAATGTTTAAAGGGGTAAAAACGTTGGAACTGAAAGTCGTGTGATGAGATGAAGATGATGAAGAAGTCAGCGGTTCATTCTGAGCTGCAACAAAGAGGCCGATACATCCAGATGATCGAATTAAAAGTCCAAGCTACTATTTTCAGACCGATGATCTGCACGTTGGAACAGTTTTCCTCCATCCGTCCAACGCTTCCACAATAAGAGAGTATTTTTTTTGCTGCTCAGTTTACCATGAAATTTAGTATGGATTCATGGTCCCCAGAGGATGTCTCCTATTGATTTCCAGTGTCTTCCTATAAATAAGATAATCCTATCTCTCTCTTTGGTGTCAAAGACACACGACTGCAGTCACTCCTTCACATTAACTGCAGTCCAAGAAGAGTTTGTGTTTATTTATTCCCACTTCGGTCTTATTTTACTAGTTTTTTTGGCCGTCGCTTCTGTTGGTCAGGATCAAACTTCACTCACTAAAAAAAAAAAAAACCAGAAATATCCCAGTAATGAAGTCCACAGGAGCCAAAAACAACCCTGATCGTTTTCATGATGGATAATGATAAAATCCAGGGATGTGAGGGGATTTCACACTCGGCACACTTATACACTCCAACCAACAGAAGAGAGAGAAAATAGATCCGTCCATCCTCCTCTCACCTTCATATTCTCTCATCTGTTCCCGCCTCATCTCACTCTGTCATCTGTCATCATGTGACGTTCCAGCCTTCGCTAACATTGTCGCAAATCCATGCTGCGATGAAGACCTCGTCATGTGTGCCGAAAAGCCCCAGAAATAACAAGTAAGGGGGCCCTTTAGTGATGCGTACTCCTTGCTCATGTATCCAAAAAGAAAATACATTATTTCATTTTCACTTTGGGCTCTTTATCGCCCACTTTTCTGAAAAAAAAAAACCCACTGAAATAATATTTGTGGTTTTTATGCACATTTGACCTTTGAACTCAATGCAAGCAGTGGATTATACCTTCTACAAGTCTGACTCTTCCTGTCGCGTTTCTTACACCTCAGAGCAGGCCATCCATGTGAACCCTGACCTCTGACCCCTGCGGCGTGATTCCACCTTTCAAACACATCCTAATAAGCTGCTACTGAAGGCGTTATTTAATTCGAGGTGTAACATCTCAAAGCGATTCTTGGGGATGCGTAACACTAGAGGACATCATCTCTCCCCCGCTTCATCTCCGTGCATTTTTCTTTCTTTTTTCTTCTTTTAATCTACTTTCAATACGACTCACCCAATGATTTATCGCCTCTGATGCCGGCAGAGAGAATCTTCCTGCAGCTTTTTTTTGTTTACTCGTATGTAAATCGCTCTCTCTACACCTGTGTCCTTCCCGAGAGTTGCCTGATCTTGAAAAGTTGGAGTTTAGATAGCAACTTTGGTCATTAATTACCACAATGAAATCCTTTTAAGAAAAGGCAGAAGTTGGCCTTTTTTGTGTGTGTTTTGTGTTGATGTGAAGCTACAGCTCTGCCGCCACGTGGCTCCGTGTAATCTATCAACCCCGGCTGGCTGCTGGCCAGCTTTCACCAGGCCGCTCTGTCAGGAGGCAACTATTAAAAATATATCACCACGGCTTTTATTCTGCAGCCGTAAATCAGGGCGGCACAATCACGGTCCGACCCGAGCTGCTGGTTAACGCAGAGAAAAACGAGTTACTTTCCCCCTCTAATCAAATATTGATAGATTCTCAGAGTGTTCGGGCTTTAGAGTTATATCGCCCGCACTTGCTCTAATGTGTCGTAAAGGTTTTCGCGTTAAAAGGTTTTGACACAGTTCAGTTTGGGAGATAATGAGCTTCGGAGATTGCAGGCGGAGATAGATGGCGCCTCATTACCGACTTCCAAATTCCTCATTTTCTGAGGAGAGATGATGTGTTTGGAATAACGTTATGGGACAAAAAAAAAGAAGAAAGAATTCACTCCTGATTTGTATTCTGGCGAAAGCATCTGAACAAATACATTTCTCTCTCTGAAGAGATATTCAACCTGTCGCCTTTGTTCTGCACATCCTGAAGCGTTACCTGCATATATGCACTCTTATATATATCTTAGCTTATAGCCACCCCTTGCTGTTTTTATTATCTATGTCATTTTATTATTATCTATATTACTGATTTTTTTTCTGAATTTTATCTCATTAGTGGGAAAATATTGTACTTTTTACTCCTCAACATTATTTGACAGCTTACTTTCCAAATTAGTCTTTTACATAAAAACACATGATACCCTTAAATATATATATATATATATATATATATATATATATATATATATATATATATATATAGCAAATAAACACTTCTGAGCCCAGAGTGGAAAAAAAATGATCCAATATTTCAAAACCAAAGCAAAGATAGGATTTGTTTATGGAGAACAAAGTTTCACAGCAATTAATGGATAAGCAATGAATTAAATTTCCTTTCAAAGAAACTAATATTTTCCTTAATAATGAGCACAATATCACGTATTGTTGTCCAGGAAAGTTAGTGTCTTCACACCCAGTAAATAACCACTAATCAGACATCAGATAACTTCTGAATCATCAACACGAATGGATGATTACGGGAACGGAGACAAACACAAACTTTCTCAAGTTAACGGCCAAACTCCCGGCCAGGAAAGGAAGAGTTTGGAAGATTCACGACTTCAGAACGCTGGTTCTCCGCCAACAGAGACGTCGGCCATCAAACGGAGAGAATCACACACGGCACAGATTGCCAAAAAAAAAAGAGCCAAACATGGAAGGGAAACAAGTTTGTGTGTCAGTCATTTCCACCACATTAACTTGGTTATTCCAGCCCAAACGAGACGTGAAAGTCATTTGGCCAAATTGGCCCAAAATCAAGGAAACACGATGAATCAGTTTGTGATTTCAATCCTGAATCTTAATAAACGGTTTAACGGCTTTGGTGCTGAGCTCCAATGGAGATGGAGGCTGTGAAGAAGATTGTGGAGGTGGAGAGGAGGAAGAGAGGAGGAGGTGAAGATGGAGGGGGAAGGGGTTGGTATATGGCCGGCGGCCCAACAAGCTGGTGATTAATAAGAAGCTCTCTTTTGCATGCAGGTTCAACACACCTGTGACTCCGTGGAGACAGAAGAGCCGATGGAGGATCTCAGTAAATGAAGTGATGGAGTCTAAAAACCTCTGACTTAACCTTCGCCTGCAGCCTCCAGCCAAGAACGTCAGAAAATAAACCAGTGTCCACACGTGATATTGATTCAGGGATGACATTTTTATGCGTCAAGCATCTCGCCTCCCCGGGGGGAGGGGGGGGGGCTCGACCCTTGACCTTTTCACTCCATGGCCTCGTGCATCTGTCACCGCCGATAACGCCATCAAAATTGATTCCAATTACACCTCCAGCGGAGAAGGAGGTCAACAAATGCCTCGCCATTAGGGAAGGGGAGTGGTTGGGTTTTATGTGTCGGACATGAAATAAAAACAACACTGTTAGAGTTAGCTCACGGGAGGAATCCTGGATTTATTGTAAACCCGACTTAAAGGTGAGATCGGGTTTTCCTCCACGAGGAAGCTAAAGCGACTAACATGACCCACAACTGATCCCAGGACAGATGGCACGCGAACATGCACCGGGCCTGACTATGTCGACAACGCACGGAGAAGCTCAGATAACAACACACACAGAGGGAGAGTGACTTCTCTCTCTGCTCAAATAGAAATCAGTTTGTTTTTTAGCTATATTTAATCTCTGGATATCAAATTGATAAAATGTACAATATCAAATAAAAATACAGAGAAAAAAGCATCATAATCTAAAATGAAGAGAATACCTGAAAACAAACAATAGCAGCGATGCTAGCTGGCTGTTCTTATCCGTCTCCTTTTAAAACTGTCTTGGGATCAGTGCTGGGTCAGCCTCATGTTAACTTGTCATACAAGGTCAGTTTCAGGGATTTCATTTTCATTTCTGTTCCCGTCAGAAAAGAAATCCAGCTTTTTCTTTTACTTTTGGTTCCTCATCCCCCCCTCCATATGCTCTCCTATTATTTGGCAATCCACGAGCCAAATGTAATAATCTATGAAAACACATCTTTAGTCTTCAGCCACAGTTCTGAACGATTCCTAACTACACAGCAGCATAATTAACACTCTTCCTCGGCCTCATTATATAACCATTTGTGGGTTCTTTTTTAGCCTAAATCTGCTTGATTTGCTCTAATTGTATTCTTCTTAATGTCATATTCTTTTTATTTCTTCAGTGACCCACTTTTTTTTTCCGAGGAGATGATTAAACTTTCATTTTATCTTATTCTTAATGTTTTTTTTCCCGCCCAATCGGACGACTTTAAAGAAGCAAAGCCTCGGAGGCAGCGTATCTCTGGAAGCTTCCACGCTGGAACCTGCTGTAAAAACAAACGGAGCGAAGACGCGTCTTAATTGGTCGACGGGATGAGAACCATCTCTGTGAAGTTTACCTCCAAAAACGTCCCTTTTTTTACTTGGAGTGAAACAACCTTGGGGTTTTTTTCCTCCCCCCTTCGAGCCGAAGGTGAGGGAGCCCAGCAGAGACTGTGAGAATAATGAACAGCGAACGTGGACCCGGGAGTTCGATGATGAATGACTGCGGGGAGGAAGTACAGGACCACAGCAGAGGCACAGCCATTTGTTACTCCGCTGTCACAAATGTATTTTTAATGAATCCGCACCTCCTCTGCAGAGCCTTCCTGTTCCTCCAGGCCCGCTGACCCCAATACTTCCTGGTTCTGAACCGAACCCGACTAAATGTAAATAAGCTTCTCCTTCTGGGAAGCCATCAGTCTGGCTCCTCGTTAGCATCCTTACCTGCTCCGAGTCTGCGCCGGCAGCAGGTAGGGAAGGTTTCACCTTGAATCCCCTTCTGTGTACTCAGCCCTGTGTTCCTTAGAAGATGAGGTTTTTCTTCGCAAATAATAAAAAATAAAGAAAAGTCCTTGAAAAAGAAGCTTTTTGGGTCGGCGACGCTATCTTCTGAAATCACTTGAATGATTCTGCAGCTCCTCTAGATCCCCCTGCCTTTGCAGTGGTAAGTAAACGCCTTTATTGTGCACTTAGTTATAAAGTGGCATCTGTTTGAAACACCAACATGATTAATTAAGAAGAATATATATTGATTTATATATAAAATGTATACATATTAGGGTCAATGCAGGTCCATTAGGGCCACTGTAAAAAAAAAAACTAAATCTGATATATTCCAAGAAAAAAAGTGGCAATTTGCTACTTTATTATGATATGCACGTAATAACTTCCCATGAATGTATGTTTATGTTTGTAATGAATCATCCCAACGTGTGACATCACCTCGTTAAGGTCCTTAGGGTGATGATGTTGATGCTTATTGTTGCTTTTATTCAGATGAGGGCAAACTGTGATCTTATGGGTGTTTATTGATCGGAGCAGTTGGGCTAAGATGCTAGCGGTAGCTTTCACTTGTTGTCATAGCAACAGCAAACATCCGGTGTTAGCAAAACCAAGAAACTTGTTCATATCGGCTATAAGATTCGACATTAGAAATCATTTTCTAGGCCGACATGAACAAGTCTGCATACACCTGCATGTAAACGTGAATATATGCCAAAAGAAAAAATCCAAAATATGTGACCTTATAAACTCGCAAATGTGCGACTTTCTTTCCCTTTTCTCTGAATATTACCCGTCTCTCGGCTATGGATACGCCGCCGTAGGAAGGCGTGTGGAAGTCAGAGGGAAGAAGGAACCTGCTGATTTCTGCAAGGCAAACGCCTCAAAGCGCTCTGCTGACAGCGACAATGAAGAGAGGCAAACCAAGAGGGATTTCTTTCTGATTTCTTTTTTTTCTGGGTGGGATGTGTGGAGTCGGGACGGGAGGTGAAGGCGAGGTCAGTTACATTCACACACCTGTGTAATTCTAGCTTCTCACCTTCTTGCATGTAGATGTAGAAACTGCTGAAGGGGAGAAAAAAAAAACCCTCCCACAGCAGACACCATCGTGGAAATGACTCACACATCAAACCATGTGACCTACGCCGACACGCAGAACCACACACACGTCATCACATGTGTGTGTTCCCATCTGTGACGTCACAGCGGCTCAACGATCTGAGTGGAGGGAATCAGACCTGGGCAGTCATCCATCATCAGCCTCCAGCTTCCCACCAAAATATTAGGCTTTATGCAAAGATTCTGGTGGGAAAAAAGCAATTACACACACACACACACACACACACACACACACACACACTCACTCATTCTCCCAGCCAAAGCACAAACAGAGCAACAAAAGGCAGAAAAGTAAAATATTGTGGTTGTTACAGTAAAAAAACAAACACTGCAGCGACTCGTTATCATCGTCCGGCTCTGACAAGTCTGTGACCTCCACTTAGTGTCCGTCCGAGGTTCCCCTTGGAGACGTCTACGGCCCCTTGCTGCTCTACAGAATGTCATGTCGTCGAGTACGCGGACGCACAACAACAGGAAGTCACACAGGAAGACGCCCCCGGGCTTGTTGAGCTGGGAGTCAAGGCACACTGCTGCCCGGGAGAGAGAATGGCGTTTGTGAAGGTGTGTCGTTGTGGCCGGTCGTCTCCGTGGAAACCCTCGGCCAGCTCGGGCGGTTGGTCTTCAGGGCGCTCTCCCCCGACTCGAGGACCGGCGGGCGGCTGGTCTTGTGTCTGTCCTGGTCCATGACGCAGATCTGGGTGTCACTGCTGAGAGAGAATACAGAAACATTTTACATTTGTTTACTATCATCCTCAGGTCGTAAACACTTCTGTTTACATATAAATGCAATTTAAAAAAGAAAAAAATCTTTGCTATGGTTACGTGCACGCTCTCTTTTTCTTGCCAATAAAAACCAAAAACTCTGATTTCATAGCAGCCTCAATACAACTAATCAAGACCAGTTTCTTGACTTAAATCAAAAGTTTAGCTTTAAGTTTTAATTTACAATTTAAATAAAAAAAGTATCTTTATTGTCTTGTTTTGAGGAAATAATGTGTTGAATATCTGGAGTGTGGGTCCTAAATGGTAGCCAATAAACATAATTTTGGAAAAATATATTTTTTTTAAAGTTTATTTATGAGGTTGAATATAGTTGAAATTCCCTGATAATTACCGAGGGTTTTCATCATCAAATATTTAGATGATTGGTTGATTTTCATATCATTCTTGGATGATCTTACACACTTTTAAGATTTAAGTGTTTATGCTTATACTTGATAATATGAAAACATTTGACTTTAATAACGCTGACGCTACCTGTCCTGACTGTCTTTAGCAGTCGGGGCGTCCTCGTAGATTTTCAGCATCGTGTCTGAGCGGTCGTCATGGTGATCTTTAGGCTCCTTAAACCTAAAAAAAAATACACAAAACAGACTTTCTTAGTCCCCAGTGCTGCGGCTGCTGTTCTCTCTATTTCACTCGTTGTCAACAGAATCATACAGAAAGGACGAATCCTTCCTGAACATGTAGAAAATAAATAAAACAGGGGTTTCCTGAAAACAGCTGATGGCTGTAGTTTTAAAGCAAGCGTGAAGACAAACGGGCGTAAAAAGCACGTTGGTTGGATTTAAAGACACTTGCAGCTCTGGTTCGGTGCATGCGGGATTAATGGAAGATAAACTAGAGTGTGCATGCTGGTGGTGATGAAGGAACAACGACAACGGAGCTCTATGACACAAGAGGAATCCGCTTACACAAGAGAAGACTTGCTAGAACAAATAATCTGTTGGATTTGGGATTTTTCACAGTATTTGTTGACAATAAATGTATTTACGAAGCCTTTAACTCCACTTTAAGCAAATGTAATTAATAAAAAAAGGAAAAACAAAGCTTTTGTGATGCTACGCACAAGTTAGCACAATATGTATACTTCTATGCTGCTATTGTCTTTAATCCATCCAAATATTAGACATACATGCTTTATGAAGTGTACTTTGAATCAAAGCTGCTTCCAATCACCGTCATGCTTTTACTGTATTTGTTTCTTTGGAGAGTTCAATGCATATGGATGTAAATACATCACTTTGTGTAAATATGCCGGATTTAGCTAGAAGCTTATTTCCATCCGCAGTCCTCAAACACAGAGCGGGACATTTCGCTGTAAAAACACAGCAGATAAAGACGCTCGGGGAAGGAAACCTGGGCTCCAGTCTCTCCTTGACTTTGGCGATGGACAGGATGTACGGGCTGATCTGTCTGGTGATGGTGGTCAGGTACGAGTTCTCCTGCTTCAGCTGCATGAGGTCGTGAAGCTGAGCTGGAAATCAGCACACCAGGAGAAATTACACTAAAGTGTGATAAAGGAGATAACTACGATGCTGTATTACGGCCGCTGTGGTAAAAAAAACAACAAACAGAGAGAGGGGGAATATTCCAAGAAACAAAGAGTTTATTACCATGCTAACAACCGCCATTGATTTATTTACATTTAGGATATTTATCATTCTTATTTTCATTACTTTGTTTCAAAACTTGTCACTTTTTATTGTTTGTTCTTTAATTGTTTAAAAATGTAATTTATGTTCATACGGTGTCCTTAAGTGACCAGAAAGGCGCCTCTAAATAAGATGTATTATTATTATTTAGCAGACGCTTGTATATGTTTATGTTTATGTATATGGGCTGATGTCATGTTTATAAAGTGGCATATTTGCCACTTTATAAACATATATAGCCGATATAAACAAGTTGCTTGGTTCTGCTAACGCCAGACATTTGCCGTTGCTATGACAACGAGCGAAAGCTACAGCTAGCATCTTAGCCCAACTGCCCGATCAATAAACACCCATAAGATGACAATTTGGCCCAATTAGCATCAAACCATCACCCTAAAGACCTTAACGAGGAATATGACACCGTGATAAACATCTCTTCTCTGAATACTGCCCTCCTCTCTCGGCTCGGTTGTATTCGTTTCCTACAGCGGCCCTGATACGCCGTCGTAGATAACAGTCAGTGATGTTGTTGTTTTTTCATTTTGAAGACAAACCTTCGTAGATCTCCTGCTCGTTAGTGACCCTCTGAAAAGTCTCGTCCCAGATCTGTGAGGACATTGGAGAAGTTAATTCCCACCGTTCTGCAGTCAAAGCTTCTCCTTTCTTTCTTTCTTCTACAAACAAACAGGACGTTTTTTTTCCTTTTAAGGAATCATGGCGTGACGCACCTCTTCAAACATGACCCTCATGGTTTCCACCGTGGAGTGCTGCGAGGCGATCTGGCTGTCGATGTGCAGCGACCTGTCCATGATCTCGCCCATTTTCTCCGTGTTGATGATGGAGTGGTGCTTGGTCAGGTCTCGGTGCAGCTCCTGGACCTGGTCCTTCAGATTCTGGATCTCTGTCTGCAGCGTCTATAAACAAACACACACACACATAGAGAACATAAGACACCAGAGGGATGCTCGGACGTCTTAGAAGCAGCAGAGATCTGATGGGCGTACAGACGCCAAGCGGAGCGTGAAAGCCTTGTTGTCCAGCAGACAGCAGGTTGAGTTCCTGCTGCTGCGGTTTCATGGTTTTACTTTGAGGATCAGAGTCCTCGTCCAGGAAGACGATGCTGCAACCGTTTCAAACCAATGTGGATCCAAAGACAGGAGATTTATAAATAAAAAAAATAAAGATATCCCCTCTGTTCTACTTACGCTACATTTAAAACAAACAATGATACAAAATTATCTCCTAATATGTAAGTTTGCTCTTTTTTGGGGGCATCTTTGATGTTCTCTAAACTTTCCATCTATTAATATTACTATTATCTCATTACATTTTTTAATCCGTCCAAATTGAATTGATTCATTTGCCAAATTCTTACCAAACAAAAATCAATGTGTTTTCTGCTAATTAGCAAATATTAGCAACACGTGACACGATGTTAGCGTGTAGCTCAGAGCACCGAGCGGCCTCACGCATGACAGCAGACTCTTTTAAAGGTTATTTTTCCGACCTGGATCCTAATTCTGATGAATGTTGTACAAGTACGAAGAAAAACGTTTTATTTCTCCGTCTGAGGTAAAGATGTTCAGTTAAGGGTGAAGTGTTGCCCCGAGCGGTGACACTGCAGCGTTTGTTGCCCCATTAGTCACTTAGAACCAAGAACTTGGGCAGATAGAGTTAGGCTTGAAAAATAACAGCATTACCCTTTAAAGTCTTCACACGCTCACCCTGTAGGTGTTCTCGTAGTTGCGGCAGTGCTCGGTGAACGGGGTTTCCCTGCCCTCGGCCAGCAGGACTTTGGTGCAGATGTTGCGGTGGCAGGTGGGCCTTCGCCCGCAGACAGAGCCCTGTGGCATCTCGCTGAGGGACGGGGAGCGGCACGACATGGAGAGAGGGGACTGGTGCCTGTGGCGAAACAATCAGGAATGTCATTAATAACGGGTTCATGATGACATCATTCTCCATCAACAAAACGTCACATCCAGCGAGCCGCAGTCTCTCCTGTCTCGAAAATATCCGAGGTTTTTTTCTCATTAAGCTACGACTTAAATCTCAGAAAACATCCAAGCTTTTTTTCTCGTAAATCTACGACTTAAACTCAGAAAATATCTGAGCTTTTTGTCTCTTAAATATACAACTTAAATCTCAGAAAATATCTGAACTTTTTTCTTGAAAATCTACGACTAAAATCTCACAAAATATCCAATTTTATTTTTCTACGATTTGAATCTAGAGTTTTTCTCTGAATATTGTCCCTCTTCCCCCGGCTCAGTTATTATTTGGGCCCTAATACGCCATCATATATATTTCTAAGCTCAAAAAAATAATAATATGTTGGACACTAACTCCTGGTGATCATATAACATATACAGCTGGAATATCTCATCTTTTTTGGCACCAATATATACATCCAGGTTATAAAACACATGCTTTCTTTTCTGTTCTGGAGAAAAGGGTGAACCCCAGAAGAGTTCAGTCCTGATCCTATATGCTCTCTACTTGGTTGTGTAGACATACATTCATGTGGGCTCCGGTAGGACCACAGATCTGGCTTCATGCCTAGAAACAGCAGAACTGCCCTGCAGCCATTCTGCAGGAGCCTATAGGTGTGAATCCATCCCTCATGCATCCATGTCCCATCGCAGCCAATTAAAGACATTGAAAGACCACGGCTGCACAACTTCACTTCTCGTTCTGAGAAACTATGATACAAACCCATGGGGGGGCGGCCAGCTGGCCGTCCACCAATCCCCTTCGCCCGCTTCGCCTCCTACATTAAAGGCTCACGAGTGGAAAGGAAGGAGCTCTCAGACAGCAATTAAAGCATCGGACACGACAACACATTCGCTCGCTGTGTGGGCGGCGTTCTGAGCGACCCTACGGCGAGGAGGGGGGGGAAAAAAAGCTGATTTTCTGCTCCATCTGTGAGCTGAAGTGTGTGGAGTCGAGCCTCCTTGTGTAAACGGCTGTTATCTCACCGTGTCGATGGCGTCGGCAGACATTCACTCCAATAGGGAGGTGAAGTGTGACCCTGACGTCTGACCCCCGACCGACAACGAGTCGGTAAAAACGACAATCAACACAAACGCTCCACACACTAAAGACTGCTGGGGGGTTCACACTGCAAGTTAAAAAGACTCCACAAGAGAACACACTGCACTGACTTGGAATAATGCATTCTTATGTTACCTGTGGTCTGGCAGCCTCTCACTCCTTCCTTCTTGCCCAGTGTTGATGCAACAGAGGACCTGTCTAAAACATGTCTCTCTCTCCCCCTCTCTCCCCCCTCCCCCCCTCACATCCAGCCTCTGTCCTCCCATCACTGACGCCAACTAAAGACTCTTGTAAAGCTGTGACATCAGCGACCTGGAACAGGGGGCCGGCCCGACAACTTCCAGATGAATCCCGGGGAGTTCTGTGAAATTACGATAAAAATAGTGGCGGCAGGCCCCGCCCCACTTTGCACATCTTGCACTGGAGAGGTGATGGGGGGGGGGGGGGGGTTGGAAGGGAGAGTTGTCAGTATTTTGGCATTAGTGGGTGGGCTTAGAGGACCTGTGAACAGTTGGGGGACACTGATGTGGACGTGATAGGGCGCCAAGCACAGGAAAAAAGGACAACATTCTTTGTTGTGATGGGCGTTTAGATGACAATTAAAGTTCAAAAGGGATTTGAAGTTAAAAAGACGACACTGTCAAAGCATTCTCTGATTTTTGGGGGGGTTTCCACGACTCAATTGTGGTCCAAACCACAGCTTTCCAAGAACAGGATCCCCCCCTCCTCCAAGAAAAATGTGAGTTACGTAAACCTGTCGGTGATCAGAGCTTACAGGCGGAATCATTTTCATGGTGGCGCCTCCTCCTTTTCCTCCCGTCTGCCATGTGTACTTCCTAAAGCATTCGGGGGGGACTTTTAATTTATCTATTCATTATTTTGCTTTGGTGGAAGAATCCAAACCACGCCGCGGTAGTATCGTGTAAACATTGAGTGATGACATACTCGGAGCAGGTGAAGGATCTCACCTCGCTGAGACGCACGTCGACCCGGCGGCGGACGGAGGGCAGCGCTGGCCGAGCAGCAGCAGCAGGGGCTCCAGGCAGCGGGCGAACTCGCTCCTGTAGTCTGTGTTTATCTTACAGGGGGAAACAGACGGATAACGTCACTTTGAGCACTTAAAAATATGTACATATATAATTCTAGTTGTTATTTTGTTAATTTTTTTCATAAAAAAAAAAAACAGAAGAAAGAAAAAAAGCACTCCTTGCCAAAAGAAATACACAAAGATAAGGAATTTCCTACAATATATCAGCAATAGTGATACTTTAAATATTACAATTACAGCCATCGTCATTATCATTCTCAGAATCCTCATTTAAAAGAAAATAAACTAGGCTTTCTGCAGATAAAAAAGGCCCTTTGGTTAAATCTGGCACATTTACATCACACTGATGTTGTGTATCCAATGAACGAAGCACTAAAAGCTCCCGTTTCAACACTGAACTCAACTTTGACACAGAGAAGAATTGCTTCTGGGCTTTCGGAGCCACAGAGGAGGAAAACAACTTTTGCGGTGGATTAGATTCTGGACGTGACCTTTCCCAGCTCGCCGTGACGGCGGCTCCGACTCACTTTGCTGCTCTGCACCGGTCTCAGGCGGTGAGGGAGCTTCACGATCCTCTTCAGCCGCTCCATGAGTTGCTGCGTGAGCAAGAATGACACATTACGGACAGACTCCATTTAGAGAGCACTTCACAGCCATACTGGGAAACTTCTCCACTTTACCTGCACTACCCTCCAACACTACTCTCTATTGCAGCACTGCATCTTTATACTCATATTAGATGGCATTCTGGTAAAATGCTGCACTCACGTAGCCCATGTCCAAAAACTCAAACTTGTTGGCGGAGCTGAGGAAGGCCGAGCAGGTGACGAGGTGAACCTAAAAAGACAGATCGGATATTAAAAAGGTCAAACAAGCTGCGTGGAACGTGAAACACCAACACACATAATAATTAAATGGTATTAAATGAACCCCAAAATATCATTTTCATCGCCCATTCATAGAAGTAAACAGAGGAGTCAAAAGTACACAGTACACTCTATATGCAAGTAGAAGTATTCAAAGAAGTAGAAGTACTGATTCAACAAAATACTGCAGCCTCTGATATTATACTCAAAGTATAAAGTAAAAGTATCCCTATGAAGGACATTTCTACTGGCTGCTTTTCTGTAAGACTAACTGAATCAATAATGAAATAATACTAATTAAAGAAAAATAATCATCCATAAATCCCCTCAAATGCATTAAAACTAAAGTAATGAGCCTGTTTTATGAGTAGAAAGTACAGATATTTGTTTTAAAATGTAGGGAGTAAAAAATACTCAAGTAAAGAAAAACGTGTACTTTGAGTACAGTAGCAAGTATTTGTACTTTACCACCTCTGGAAGTATACAGAACTACAGGACTTTACTTTACTTAGATAAAATTGTTTCATTTAAAAAACAAACAAACAAAAGATGCAAGAAAAGCTCTAAAACTACACACACACACACACACACACACACACACACACACACGTGTGTATCAGAACTTTTTATTTCCTACTCCATAAATCATCCCGCGCCCCTTGGAATGATGTATGGTGGTCTACCTGGAGGGTTGGGAGGAGGGCAGTAAGGTGAGAGAGCTGCTCCTTTAGCGCTTTCTCCTTCTCCTCGTGTTGACTGCAAACACACACACACACACACACACACACACACACACTGTAACTGTACACCTTCACATCCGTGGAAATACTCTGAGGATTCAGCTCAGGAGCTGCAACTATGCTCCATATTTCCAGAAGCCTGTCTGTCTGTCTGTCTGTCTGTCTGTCTGTCTGTGTGAAACAAACATGCGCATGCAGACAGACGCAGCGCCGGACACACAAGGCCTGACGTAAATAGCCTTTAACACCCTTCCGGGAACCCGGCCACTGGATGGCTTCCAGGCAACGGGGAGAGAGAGGGAGAGAGAGAGAGAGAGAGAGAGAGAGAGAGAGAGAGAGAGAGAGAGAGAGAGAAATCTCATTAAAGATACCCAGGGAGTGCAACCTGACACGCTCGCTCACATGATGCACAATATTGTTCTCATTCAGTCACACTGGAAATGAGAAAGTGTTATTCGACTACGTTTCAGTGGTGAAAATGCTAAAGGTGAGTCCACACCGGACCGATAATCGGCGTCGTTGTGAGAGTCGGCGTCCGTGACATGAGTCTGCTTGGTGTGGTCGCTCGAATCGGCCCACGTCGGGGTTCATTTCAGCCGATTCAAATGTGTAATCTGCCATGCGAGTCGGTGACTCTTTTACCATTCTGATTGGTGGAGGCTAGCAGCTTGACTAGCGAATCAGTGAAGCCCGGAAGTGACGATGTAAACATACCAGATAACCAGTAGAATCGAAGAAGGTGGTCTAGAGAGGACCGCCTACTTCCGGTTTTCGTGTTTTTTGGCCCACAATACAGATTAGCGCCGCCTGTTGTTTTGGAGACATTACATCTCGCGCAAGCGCGGAACGTATGGCGTCGGCTGTAGTTCCGTAGATGTGAACCGCCCATGTCGTTGTTCGAGTCTGCCATGTTAAGTAGCCCGACTTCACGAGTCGGGCAGTCGGTGCGGTGTGGACCCGCCTTAAGTTCGATATTCGGAGCGTTACAACTATTTTTCTACATAAAGATGAAGTGGAGTTATGGCATGTGAGCGTGCATGTGAGCGTGCATGTGAGCGAGCCCCGCCCTCATACGCCGGTTGAGGTTGAAAACGTCCGGTTGCTGTAGTTTGCACCGTTAGCCGCGAGCCGCCGGCTCAGCCGTCGCTACATCGAGGGACGTTTGAGAAACAGAAATGCTCCTGATCGTATTTAGCACCTTTAATTAAAGTTTGACCGTGTTTGCGATAGTTGGGTGTCGGAGACTGACTAGTTGGAAACCTCGATGGCGTTAAATCAAACGTAATGATGGCGGCGGGGATGTGGCGGCCGGATTCCTGCGAGTTCATGATGAATTTGGATTCAGAGGATATCACTGTACGGTTTGTTTCTGCCTCGGACGTTAGAGGAGCGTTAGGATCCCGTTCTCAGGACAATATAGTGTTGAAAGCGGCTCAATGTCACATTAATGGGTTCTCCATCACAAGCAATTTGGATTAAATGCTCATTTGACATAAACGGGAAACAAGATTAAATGAATATTTCTTATACAGGAGTTGATATTATGATGAACTTGAGAAAGTCTATAATGTACCTTGTGTGTTTGTGTACTAATACTCTGACTGTACTGTCATTGATTGGATTCATCCGCAGCATGAAACCGTTAGCTTTAAAACTTTGTAATCCCACCGAGAAAGAGAGAGAGAGAGAGAGAGAGAGATTAAACCACAGCAGACAGGGCGCTGTCATTCATCAGCACAAAGCACCGTGATGATACAATGGAAACACTACCAGGTGACCCGGCGGCAGCAGGATTACAGCCTTAAAATAGGTAAATATTGTGACACAAGCTTTGAGGCGACAAAAGCATTTTCATAGAAGAACTGTAAATCTTTTTTTTTTTTTTTTTTACCTCTGAGCTGCTTTCAGCAGAATCTTCTTCCTCTCTGCTAATTTTTCCTGTCAGAAGAGAAAACAGAGCCTTTCATTATTTTCCTCTCGCTGCTGTGAAAACGGCCTTGAGCTCTCTCACACCAAATGAATTTCCAAGATTGTGGGGAGGAAAAAAAAAAAAAAAAATCACAATAATAGGTGGAAAATCCACAGTAGTGGTCTCTGTTCTGGTTGCTGTGCAAAGAAAACACAAATAGGTCAACAGAGACCTCCAGTGGTGAAGCGATGTAAATGACCTCACGTGAATATCAGATTCAAAGAGTGTTTTATGTGTATTTTCCACTTGGAATATGGACTCAAACAGGACATTGTTTTGACCCTCCAGCCTCACGGCTTTGGTTTTTGTTCTGATTTGCATCGTCAGCAGTGAGACCTTTATATAGACAGGTGGGTGTCCTTTCCCAAATCACAACCAATCAACTGATTTAGCTGCTGCAGGTTTGCAGGTGGACTTCTCCAATCAAGGATGATTTCAAGCCTCATGGCAAAGGGTTGGAACATATGTCGTATGATGATGATGATGTTAAATGATGAAAAAAAAAGATGAATTCAAATGATTTCAGCACACGGCTGCAACACAACAGCATGTGAGAAGCATGAAGGGGACTGGATACTTCCTGAATGCACAGCAAACCTTGTGACCCGACCTGATCCGATCCCATTTGTGCCCAAAACAGAAATCTTATATTTCCTTTAGTTTATATCATTTAAAAGTCAGTTTTTGTCATCGTAGTTCTTTGAGTCTTTAGGCATACGGGACTTCTGACTTCTGTTCATGTAGAATAATGAGAAAATATCTGAATCTGAAGCTACAAGGAACACTGACGCTGTTAACGAACTACTACTTTAATTGTCAGCCAGCAGCATCACAACAGCATGTTAAACTTACTGTGCAACTTCCTTAAGTGTCCCCTAAACCACAACTCCTATCTATCTATCTATCTATATATCTATCTATCTATCTATCTATCTATCTATCTATCTATCTATCTATCTATCTATCTATCTATCTATCTATTAAACCTATTAACCTATTAACCTATTAAATCTGAACTTTGATGTTTGTCACCTGTTTCATTTATTTAATATGTAAAAAATAAACCTATCAATACTCTTTGGGCAGAAACAGGTTAAAGTAAATGTGGGTGTTTTTTCCGGGGGATCGGGGGATGATTATCTAACCTGCAGGCTGTTGAAGAGCGTGCAGATGGCGCTCTCCTCTTCCTCCACATTCAGACACACTTCCCCAATCATGGCCCTCAGCAGGACGATGGCCTCCCTGGCTGACGTCTGCAGCTCCTTCACCACCTGCAGACGAAGAAGGAGGTTGGCTGTCAGAGGAAGGGCCTCCGAGCCTTTCATCACAGCGTGGAGCTGAAACACGCAATATACACTAAAAAACGCCTCTTTCCTTATTAAACACCCAAAACGCAACTGTTCACTCACGTTAACACATCATATAAATAACCACATGCCATCGGGACGATCAAAGACATTATATAACTGCACAGTTGTGCATAACTGCACTGTTTAGATTTACATTTCGCCGTTTTATTGTTGTTTTATTTGTGTGTCACCCGCTGCCTTTTAAAATGACTTTGTTTTTATACCATTTATCTATTTTTTATACTGAGATGTTACATATTTGGCATTCTGTGGACTCTTTGGATCTTTGAATCAAAACAAAAATACTATTAGTATTATATCAACATATTGCCAGAAAAATACTCGTCCTTCACATGTTTATTTATTCAAAGTGCATTGTAATGAGTGGAGTCCACCTGCACCACATCTCCCGGCATCATCAGCGCCGGCGGCTGCTTTGAATTATTCATGACTTTTAAATGTGCAGCCGAGATAACGGCGTTCCCTCTCACCAGCACGGCCTGGTCCAGCATCTCGCAGCCCTGCATGTACGCCGTCTCGATGTCGATGCAGTGAGTCCGACCCTCCCTGCAGGGCAAACAAACACCTCATTTCAAAAGAAAGACCAAGACGTCACCGTCGTGACCTCATTTCTTCAAAATTTTCCGGCCCCACATTTTTATTTTATTTCTTTTTTAGACCCTGGAGCTACCGATGCTCCGGACTCCCCACTAAGCTTGGTTAAAAAAAAAAAAAAACATCAATCGGAGCTATGCAAAACACCAAAGCTCCGGGGCCGGATGGGTTTTCAGTCGACTTAAAAAAAAAGTTATTCTCAAATAAATTGACCCAATTGCTGTCCAATGAATCTGTGGAAGAGACCACAAACATGAACCATCCACAGGAGGGCCTTCTGAAGGATGAGGAGCCCACATCCTGCTCCTCCTACAGACTCCTGCTGGTCAGGCTCTCAATAAATGTCTCCTCAATTTATTATCAGAGAAACAAACAGGTTTTAACACTGATAATATTTCTGCAGTAACTTTAAAAAATATTTATTTATTTTAAAGCAACTCTTAACTGTAAAAGCTTTTGTTCTAACTGAGTTGGATTCAGTATCTTTCTTGTATCCATGATGTCTGCATTCCCTGTTTTTTTAATTCTGCTGTTTTTATGATACGTTTCCATTTATTGTCTTTTTAATCTGTAACGGCAACATGTCTTACTTGAAAAATAGATTTTATATCTCAAGGGACTTCCTGGTTAAATAAAGGCTACATTTAAAAAAAAGGAGTTAATTCAATATTTTCAATGCTGTCTTTTTCCTCCTGCCTTTTTATTCCATTTTATTCATTATAGCTCCTGTCAAGGACTCTCTGGATACATTCAGCTGGCGACGGATTGATTCATAAACAAATAAAGGGGAGTATTGGAAGGACATTTTTTTCCTGTAACATGTTGAACTCGCAATAGAAAGAAGAAAATGTACATTCGTCATTAAAGAAAGGAATATGACAAAAGAAGAAGAGGAGACTTTGCATTGACTCACACTTGCATGTCCCTGAAGCACTTGATGCAAAGCATGGACTTGTTCTCTGTGGAGAAGAGGATGTAGGGATCCTCGTGCAGCGCTGCGGAGGCAAAGACACAGTTTCAACCCAAAAGTATTCTGGAGGACGGATCAGGAGCAGCGATGCTTCTCCAGCGGTGGAGTAAAGCTTCGTTGGCCTGCTTGTGTTCTGGAGTAAATTACAAGTTGGCACTCACAGCACTTCCTGTGTTTGGCTCGGGAGCGCTTGGCGAGGGATACGATCTCATGGTGGGAAAACATCCTGGCCTTGTGAGTCAACTCCCTGCAGGCACTGCAGAGTGGCTGGCTGCATGTGTTGCAGTAGTACATCACCCCTGCATCCTGCATGGGGGGGATGAACAACGCAGGATAAGATGCTTTCATCACGTTATACTGTTTCAGACCACGGACTCATGATTACAAATGTTTCACTGAGGTGATAAATAGGTGACTTTTATACAATCAGAAGGGTCGTCTGGACATAAAAAGATGGATTCGTCATCCGTCATGCTTTTTGTTTCTCCGTCGTATCACCAGACGTAAAGCGATGCCTGCAGATCTCGGCAGGACTGATGTCTCGTTTAAGAGGAATCTCCAGAAGTTCCTCCTCCTGTGTTATTGTGACTCACCAACACCTCCTGGATCAGCTTCTCTATAACAAACACAGCCGCTCAAGGTTTTGATCCGGCTGTTATATGAGGCTGAATCAGAACCAGACACTCTGCCTCTCTCTCACTGGTCAGATTGAAGAGGTTTGAACAGTAATTTGTCGGTGAATATGGTGATCAGCGTGATATTCCAATAGTACGACCCTAACACTGACCTTCTATTGTGACATTTTAAGAATAGCGACACGCTGTTTATTCCAGCTTGTAACAGGACTCGTCATTGTGCACTGGACACTGAAACACGAACCTGTTTCTATTTAAATCTTCACACATTTTGATGCTGAGCTTCCAGTTTATTTTAGCGATGACTCGTGATTTCTTCTATTCTTACCGAACTGTTGCTCAGAGGGCCTTCGTACCTTTTTATCGCTCTCCTGGTCACAGTTGGCACACTGCACCGGCTCTTCAGCGTCCGCGTTGTTGTCGACCAGGAACTTCAGCAGTCGGTCCTCCGGAGGCAGCGAGCTGTTCCCTTTTAGAACGGACGGGTAACTGTGGCAAAGACAGACGTTCAGACAGACGGAGGGGAAATCACGACATTAATCGCCAAATTAGATGTACTGGCAAGTATTTGTGTTCTTCAAGATGATGGATGCCAGGAATAATTTACAATGATTTGATTAAAAACTAAGAATGAATGTGAAGCAACAAGAAGAACAGTGATTAGTTCTTACACTACTGATGTACTAGTTGCATTATAATTATAATTTTCACCACTGAAAAAATGTATCAGGCCTCACAACCGATTTTTTTTCCAGATAAAAAAGATAGGCGCCCTAAAGTGCACAAAATGTAAATAATATAAATTTATATATTTTTTTATTTTAATTCATTCATTATTTGGGGGGCTTATACTATAATGTATTATATATATATATATATATATATATATATATATAATATATATATATATATATATATATATATATATACATACATTTTGGATGACTATGTATAAAATACAATTAAAAAACAAATCACAGTTCTGCCACAGTGCAAACTATGTATAAATCATCACCCAAAGTCCAGAAGACTGTCCTGCATTTCTGCAGTAAACCTGAGGGTGGCAGCAGAGATCTCAAACGCAGCCACCGCAGGAAGAAGAAGAAGAGAATGCGGAAGTAGTTACAGAAAGCGGCGTGTAAACGCATCCGCATAACGTGGGTGTATCTGACGGTGTGTCATTTAGGAGAGTTCCAGCCCGAGGGAAACGCCCCGTGAACCAGAACCAGGTGCGTCCGCCGCGGGAGACACAGTCGAACAATGTCGGTCATCTCGGAGGAGACCGTGCGAGGCGAAAGCCTGTTCAAGGAGATCAGCGCCGACAGCGAGGACAGCCAGCCCACGGAGATCGAGAGTATGTGTATGAACTGTCACCAGAACGGTATGACGCGTCTACTGCTCACCAAAATACCCTTCTTCAAAGAAATCATCGTCAGCTCCTTCAGCTGCGAGCACTGCGCCTGGTCCGACACCGAGATCCAGTCCGCGGGCCGGATCCAGGACCAGGGCGTCAGCTACGCGCTGACAGTCAAAACAAAGCGGGACCTGAACCGGGAGGTGGTGAAAGCGGAGTGCGCCACCGCCAGGATCCCCGAGCTGGATTTCGAGATCCCTCCCTACACCCAGAAGGGCGCCCTGTCCACCGTGGAGGGCCTCCTGGACCGAGCCGTGGCCGGGTTGGAGCAGGACCAGCCCGTCAGGAGAGCGATGGACCCCGAGGTGGCGGACAGGATAGACGAGTTCATCCAGAGGCTGAAGAAGCTGAAAGAGGTGGAAGACGAGTTCACCCTGGTGATCGAGGACCCGTCCGGCAACAGTTTTGTGGAGAATCCAGCGGCCCCTCAAAAGGACGAGGCCCTCGTCGTGTCCAGGTTCAAGCGGACGATCCAGCAAGACATTCGTCTGGGGATCCGATCCGAGGACGACCTAGACGAGGAGGAACCGGCCGGCGACAACGTAGACGCCATGAGGGACGAGGTCTTGACCTTTGGCACCAACTGCCCCGGGTGCAACGCCCCGGCCTCCACCAACATGAAGCTGGTCCAGATCCCCCACTTCAAGGAGGTCATCATCATGGCCACCAACTGCGACAGCTGCGGCCACCGGACCAACGAGGTGAAGTCGGGCGGCGGCACTGAGGCGATGGGCACCAAGATCACCCTGCGCATCACCGACCCGTCCGACATGACCCGGGACGTGCTCAAGTCCGAGACCTGCAACGTCGCCATCCCGGAGCTGGAGTTCGAGCTGGGGATGGCGGCCGTGGGCGGCAAGTTCACCACGCTGGAGGGGCTGCTGAAGGACATCCGAGACCTGATTGTCTCCAAAAACCCCTTCGTGTGCGGCGACAGCAGCACCTCGGATCGCATGCAGAGGTTGCAGGAGTTCGGCAAGAAGATAGACAAGATCATAGCCGGGGAGATGGAGGTCCACGTGGTCCTGGACGACCCGGCGGGGAACAGCTACCTGCAGAACGTGTACGCCCCGGACCCGGATCCCGAGATCACCATCGAGAAGTACACCCGCACCTTTGAGCAGAACGAAGACCTGGGTCTGAATGACATGAAGACCGAAGGGTATCAAGAGGAAAAGTGATCCGCCGGAAAGGACTAAGAGGAGCCGGGTGTCGCGTCAAACACCCGGTGGAAATATATTACTGCATATTTTCTTACATTTTCAGACATTTTAAGTTAAGTTGGTGAATGTTTGTTTCCTTAAGAGGAATTCTAAGTTGTCTAAACAGCCAGAAATAAACATGACTCAGCAGGATTTGTAAAATAAATGGGTGCAGCTGTAACTCGTCTTCAATTGCATTCTTGTGACATTCCAGAAGATGGTGCTGTTATCTCTATTTAAAGGTTTTATTTTTCTCTCTCTCTCTCTCTCTTGGAGAACCACACACTGTGTGACCAATTCACGTTTTTATACACCTGTGAGCGTGACATCTAAATAAATTATCTAAATTGGTAGTTTAGCTCTGCCGTTTGAAATTGGCAGACGTCGAAAGATGGGAACGCTTCTAATTCATCTGCATAATTAGTCTGAGGAGCCGCCGGAATTTATACTGTATTAAATTAAATTCTGGGTGTTTTTTTCCACCCCACACATTGTACATGACACTTTCTAGTATAATTATATATTGGGGCTGAAACTAACCGTTATTTACTTTGATTGGTTGGTGGTTTTGTTGTCAGAGAATGGTGAAAATGTCCCGAGGTGGCATCTTCAATTTCCTTCCTTTTATCCAAACATCAATCTGAAACACGAGGAAATTCATTCACTAATATATTATTAGTGAAAAATTGAAAAATTAAAAAATTGCTTTGCAGGAAAATTGTTAAGATGTGGGTAACAAACTTTTTGTATTCTTATACAATCAATTTTTTTTACTTATTTTTTTATTTTTATATGCTTTGCCCTATTTTTTAATTCTTATTATTCTAGTAGTTACTAATTTAATTTTTATATATAATTATTTATTAATTATTATTTCTTTATTTGTATTACACTGTCTGACTTTGCAAGTTGAGTGGGAAATGTAGTTCAAAATGGGTTGTTATTGTAGGTTGTAAAATTTTAAGAAATTAAAATAAAATATTAGGGAAAAGAACAACATCACCAACAACAACTTATCCTTAAAAAAACACATTGTTCAGAAACTCTTGATTCACCAGACAGCTTAAAAAAAGAGAATCCTGCACATTGAAGGTAGAAAACGCTGGCCGATGCCCGTTTTCCTGCCGCATTAACAACATTTGCCCGTCCGATTTAACCGTAATGTTGTTCTCCTCGTTCTGACTCAGCAGCCGTGACGAGCTAACGTCCCTCGCTGCCGTCTGCACTGCGTGTTTTTATCTCGTTTTCATAGCAACGGGGCTCTCTGGTGTTCTACTAATAGCAGAGTAGTGGATTCCTAGATTACGTGGTTCTCCAGTGAGCAGCTGTTAACGAGAGCATTGCTGCTGCTGCTGCTGATGGAAATAGAAGCAGCCGGCCCCTGCAGCCTCAGCCCAGACCGTGGAGAGAGCCCAACGGGGTTATTTCCATCGAAAACCAGTGATTGCCTGTTTTTTTTTTCTCACCTTGTGCTATGACTAAAAAGCTGTTGGTATTACTTTGATTCATGCAGCTGATGAATACACGCAGGTTAATTTCAAATAGCTATAAAGCGAATAAACACCGTATTAAATAAGAGGAGGAAAGTCGTGACGGAGCAGAATCTGAACACGAGAGCAGTGAGGGTTTTATATTTGTACTTTATAAGCACTGCAAGGTGTAGTATGGATGCTGTTTATGGCGGGTGTCTGCCATTTGCAGCCTATAATCATTGTTTTTTTTTAATTTCTCCCTGGGATTAAAAACACTAATAAATCAACCAATGAAAGTGTATCTAAGGGACGTGACCTGACAGTGACATTGAAACTCGCCATCCCTGTTTTGATTCTCTGCATCCACACACACACACACACACACACACACACACACACACACACACACACACACACACACACACACACACACACTCTTTTTCTCTATACATCCACGTGTGCTTTGATGGGGCTGGAAAGTTAACACAGCAAACCTGAAGGTGACTGGTAAACCACGAGTCAGTCCTTAATAGGGGATGAAATGGATTGGTATCATGTGACTTGCTTTTTGATTGCCCTAAGCTGCTGGCACCGGTGCCAAATACCAGTATGCTTTGTTTGCTGTGTGACTGGTCTTAAGAGGAACTCGCCTGTCCTGCCGGTGCCTCAGGGGCCAAGGACTATATCAGGGGACCGGGTTGACCCTGCAGCTGCTCTGGCCACTCAGGCCTGCCCGACCTACACTGGGGTCGCTGATCGGCACCCTCGAAAACAGAGACTTTATGCGCTTTCAAAGCAATGGGATTTTCCTTCAAAAATCTCCTGCAGGAGCCGATCTACTAAATCAACTTATGTGGAACGGGTCCCATCGAGCAACGCTCCCCGAGGGGGGGGTAAATGTGGCTTTTCACACAAACGGCTTGACCGTCCGCTGGGGGGATTCACAGAGCCAAATTACATTTTACACTCATTCCAACATCTTAATCACGTTTGAGCAGATTGAGATCACCTGCTCGTTACGTCCTCGATCTCCATTTTTTCCCAGTTTGTTTGGGGATTTAACGGATTAGTACCACAGGTGTGATCGCCAGACATCGAAACACGGTGATTAGAAATCCTAAATCAGGGATTTTCTCCCCTTATTGAGAACATATAAATGATCATATCTCCTCAGGAAGTGTTGAGAAACAGATTTTCCGTTGCTTTCATGGTCGATCATCTACATCGAAACGCACACGCGGCCTAAAACTGGTCACAGTGCTGTCTCTTACCCACAGAGGGGGCAGCTGAGGCGGCCGTCATTGGTCCGGCCTCGCAGGCAGCGGGCACAGAAGATGTGGTAGCAGTCCAACAGGCACGGCGACTGGTACTGCTCGTGGCACATGTGACACACCAGGGGGTGGACGTTGGTACAATCCACGTTATACAGCTTGTCCAGGTTGGTGAATATCCCTCCCGCCATCTGCAAAACAAGAGTATGTGAAGCTTGACAAAGAGCATTCTTTTTAAAAAGCCACGTCGTCACATCAATAAACAAAAACAACAACAAAGCTGTAGCATTATAGTGAAAACTGTTATTATAAGAGAGGCTGTTGTATGCAATGATCAATAATAAAGAGCATGTTTTCTTTTAATGAAGTGGAATAAACAAGCTTTTGTTTCTTTGTCTCTTACCGTGTCAGATGTGTAGTGTTTGCTCGGCGCTTCAGTGACGACACACAATCCAAAGACGGCAAATAAATAACATCAACCACGCTGTCAGCGCCGGCATTACGTCCAGCCAACAAATCCTACTGTAAATGCAGTGGGCTCGTCCACGGACAGGACGGAGAGCCACTGTGTTACCTTTCAGTGGTGCTATCAGCTACCCCCTGCAGGAATGACAGCGATGCAGAAACTCTTGAATAGTAGGCCGATGGGGTCCCTCCGCCAGGCAGCTGGCAGCACGCACCTCAGGCCAGCACCCCCCCTCCTGAGGGTTGGCAACATGCAAAAGGGACATTTAATATTACCGTGGCTTAGAGATTAAAAATACAGTTGTCCTATTTCTAATGTCGCACTCGTGTTGCTCCCTCGTGGGCTCCGATGCATGCCAACTGGAGGGAATGGGGTGGAAATTAGCAGCAAATCTGCTGCAACATGGAAAGAGGAATACTTTTAACATGTCACATACAGAGTTACTGCCTTTTAAATCCCTTCCAAGCGCTTGATGTTGCATAAATGATGCGAGGTATTATGTTGCATGAAAGCAATTACATCTCTGTGGAAAAATAGGAGGTGCTATTTAATTCTGAATAGACCGAAAATGTTAAGAGCATTTATTATGATAGCATAACAGCAAACAAATCCAACTAATATCTTCGAAAGTTTACAGAAAAACCTGTAATTTAGTGTTAATTATGGGGAAAATCTATGAATATCTTTAAAAGAACTTATTAGTTTAAACCCACATTAATTAATTATTGTTTTATTATGGTGAATGTTATGCTTGCTTGCAGACAAAAATCACTTGTTGATTTCCACAATTGGAATGATCAAGCAACATTATTATTTTTTGTTAATTATGATAAAAATTAGCTACGTAAAATGAAAAGTGACCAATTAATCTTGAACCAAGGCCCACTTACTTAATAGTTAGCTTTTCCCCCACAGAGCTTTCGACCACATCCTACTGTCTTCAGCCGTGGGTGGAGTTCCCTCGGTTGTCATGGAGACGGCTCAGTCGTTCCCTCCAGTTTGTTACTGTTATTTAATATCTGTACGTCGTAAAACGACTTTTTATAACGTTATACATTTAACAAGTGTTGCTAAAAACGAACAGCTAAACTAGCTTAACTTTTAGCACAACAATTCATTTAACGTTACTCTTTTGATTTCGATGTTTCGGCGGCAGTTGGCCGGTAAATACGATAACGTCTGACCTAATTCAACACTTTGTACTTCGGTGTATACGTTTTAAAAACACACATTTAGTTTAAACGCGTATATTTAGCATGAAATGTAGGAAGCCAAACTTTCCTTAATCGATCCCAGAGAAGTCGATCGGATCGATGTCGCGGAGCTGCGTTATAGCGCCTGCGTCGCCTCGGCTCCTTCCTTTTTGCCGATCGCGTCAGCCATGGCCCCGATTGTGAGTAGCGACACGAGCGAATAAACTACATACGTCGTGTTCTAAACGTGTCTTTTGACCAAGTGTGGGTACTCGAAGTCCCGTAACACTGCAGCCGCGGATGTGTTAGCCTCTTTGGTGTTTAATCAGCGTTGTTTACTGTGTAGGCTAAAGCCACGTTGGGCTAACCAACATGCTAACGGTAGCTAGCTAGTTAGCTAGCAGTGTGACATCGCAAGAAAAGCTTTCTGGGTAATCGAGGATTTGAAGGTCTTTACTTTTAAGTGTGTCACGTACATTTTACAACAGTCATGATATGGTGACACAAGAGATTAGTTACTTTTAATGCGGCCCATTAGCCAGAGGTGTCAAAAGTACACACTATACTCAAGAAGTACAGATGCTTGCGTCAAAAAATACACTACAACTAGAATTACAGATACTTCTGTTCAAAAATACGTATAGAAGTACAGATATATGTATTCAAAAATACACTACAACTAGAATTACAGATACTTTGTTCAAAAATACTCATAGGTGTGTTGTAAAAGTAGAAGTACATATACTCGTGACCAGAAATACTCTGGTAAAAGACGATGTACAGATACTTCTGTTCAAAAATACTCTGGTAAAAGTAGAAGTGCATATACTCGTGACCAGAAATACTCTGGTAAAAGACGATGTACAGATACTTCTGTTCAAAAATACTCTGGTAAAAGTAGAAGTGCAGATATTTGTGTTCAAAAAGACTAAAAGTAGAAGTACATATACTTGTGTTCAAAAATACTAAAGTAGAAGTACTGATTCAACTTCTTTTATTCAAGTAAAAGTTTAAAGGCCAGCCTCTGAAATGTACTCAAAGTATCCATATTAAGGACATTTCTACTGGCTTTCCCCCCTCACAAGGCTAACTGAATCTTGTGTCATTAATAAGAAAAATAATCATTAATTCTCCTCAAAGTACAGTAATGAAGTATTTGTACTTCCCACCTCTGACAGCTGTTTCCGAGGTGCATTGATGGTTGTCTGTGTGAGTTTGAATAATCCTCTAAACGTTACCTTTCCTGTGGTTTTTAGAAGAAGCAGGTGGTCCGGAAGCAAGGTGGGAAGAGGAAGAAGCAGATCCTGAAGTTCACCTTGGACTGCACGCACCCCGTGGAGGATGGCATCATGGATGCTGCCAACTTTGTGAGTAGACCTCCCCTCCCTCCAAGTGTCAAACCCCTCTGCCACGTCGGGTGAAATCACTCCCTGGTCATTTGATGTAATGGTTGCAGTCAGTTGAGGAGACGAGGGGGGAAAAGGACACGATTGTCCGGCGCAATCTTAATGGAAACTAACCAGAATGTCAACGGCAATGTGTCAGCTGTCGGTGCTCGTAACGGACTCTTTATCCGTGTCCTCCACACCTCACAGGAGCAGTTCCTGCAGGAGCGCATCAAGGTGAACGGCAAAGCAGGAAGCCTTGGCGGCGGTGTGGTGTCCATCGAAAGGAGCAAGAGCAAAATCGCAGTGAACTCTGAAGTTCCTTTCTCAAAGAGGTAAAAAAAAAACACACTGCTGTTGTCAGACTTGTAGTAATACAAGTTACGGAGGTGACGATGTGGATGAACCCTGGGGGACTGTCAAAATGTATTTTATTTATTGGAAAGTGATGCATCTCAAAGTAGCTTTCACTCTTTGTCTTTCACGTCCAGCACATAAGTCGATTTCTGCACCTCCCTTCTTAAAGGTCTCGTTTTGCTTGTACTTGTACATCTTGAGTATCATTGCTGCACTTGAATTCAAATAATGGAAGTGGAATTTTGTTTGTGGCGATCGAAGCATTACTAAATATGTCCATCAGGAAGTAATCCGTGTTGAAGAATACAATAAAAACACACACAGGCCTTTTCACAGCAGACATTTCGAGTCGTCTTCGTAGAAAAAGCCCAGGTGTTACTAATAATGCGGACAATGGCTCCGTTCTATTCTCACTTCTCAGCCCGTAGACTTGTCTTTGTGTTTGGAAGGAGATGTTGCCGTTGAGCACCACAAATAAAAATCCATTTTCACTCTGCGTGGGTCGTTAAGTGGAGGGGAACGGGACTAAAATACACTTCGTTCAGACAGTTTGTGCCGCAGATGGTGCCTTTTTAAAATCATCCCAATTTTCAAGTTGCTCGGTAGATGAATAAAAAACAAGCCTTAATTTACATAAATTACACTTTTCCTTTTTTTTTTTTTTTTTTTTTGTATAAACAGATGTCGTGTCTGAGCTAGGAACACCACCACCAGAGGGTGACTCTCCCACTTTCATTGTCAAATGAACACATGACTGGAAATGGTCACTGGGAGATGTTCATTGTCATGTCGTATAATTGTTTGCAACCTCTGCTCTGCATATGTCTGCCATCTATTTCTCAGATTAACTCAAATATATAAGTTCAATAAGTCATATGGAAACAGCTTTTCATCTTTTAAATTACCAAAAAATCCTTAGAATAAACACTTGATCTACACTATTTTTTTAATTTATTGCATTATAGCTAAATGCAAATGTTGAGTCGACACCCCTTTTTGTGTCTGAGTGCATTAAAATAATACAAACTGATATGCATCACATTCACCGTGATGAATCTATGAACACGACTTAATGACGGTTTGCCTCCTCCTGCAGGTACCTGAAGTATCTCACCAAGAAATACCTGAAAAAGAACAACCTCAGGGACTGGCTGCGGGTCGTGGCTAACACCAAGGAGAGCTACGAGCTGCGCTACTTCCAGATCAACCAGGACGAGGAAGAGGAGGAGGATGAAGATTAAACTTCACACCCCTTTTGAATAAAATAAAAAAAAAATAGGGAGAAGAAAATGTGTTCTGGCATTTATTTATTTAATGTGATTTGAATTGTTTGTTCTCTGGGCGTCACACACGATATCACAATTTTGTTCTTATTATTTGCACAATTCAATCATTAAGCAAGATCTTTTTTTTTTTTTGGTACCTTTTTTAGAAAAAAAAAATTGTGATTCACACAGCCTCACAATTTTATTCTTATTATTTAGACGCACAATTCAAACAATCAAACTAGAAAATAGACAGATTTTTTTCACTACTTTTTTCATTTTGGTACCATTTTTATTTTAATTTTTTTGGACCTGACTTTGAATATGTAATGTACATAAATCTGAGCCAGTGATGCAGAAATGCATGAACATTTAAAATGTATAGTGTATTATGTTAATAGAATAAATGCAATTAAAATAGGAACAATGTAAAGTGAAACTGCCCTGCAGACTTCAGTCGGGACACACCAGGACTCTGGATTGTGTTTGTTGATACACGAAGCGGAGCTGCAGCTCGTCTGCTGATCTCTGTGGGGCATCCTGTGTTACAGCTGTGGTAACCTTGACAACAGTTAGACCACTAGGCGGTCAGGACTCCTCGCTGCATGCAGTCACCAGGCTACACTTTCCCTTTTCTTCCCCTTTCCTGGAAAAAAAAAAGTGCAAGTTTGCAGAACAAACGGATTTACGAGTCAGGTTATATTTCCACATCAGGGTTTTTAAGCGTTAATTAAAAGTGTAAATTAAAGCCCAAACGTGTGATTTAAGATAATCGTTTTCAGACAAATTAAAACAAATGGTTTCTTCCGCCTACAGCCCCGGCATCACATTTGGAGTAAAGGTTGAGTGAAGCAGCAGAAGTTTCTGTCTCTATTCTCCGGACTTCCAAAAAGAGGGGAACGTGCAGGCGACAGACGCGGGACCGGATCCGCATATTAGCGGCTATTTCTTTCCCTCCCTCCCCCCCCCCCCTCCCTTTTTTAACGCACACTACTAGTTAAAGTGGTAACTAAGGAGAGCACGACTAACTAGTTGTGGGTGAAATTATGGGATGCATCGTCATGGCAACAGACCAGACGTCACAATCTGGGCATGTGTGTTCCATTTTTGTCTTTCTTATTTTTCAGACTGGAAGACCTGGATAGAGATCAGTGGGAAATAATATAAATGTTTTTTTTAAATATTTATAATTTTTTTATTTTACGTGGAGAGAAAGCCGAGGATTCACTGGAAGAAAAAAAAATAATTTTCTTCTTCTTTAGCTGAGCGACGCTACATTTCTTTTTGGGTGAAGACAGAGACTGGGCTGCGGCGTCTGGAGGGTTAACTTTCAGTATTCTCGGTCTAAAAGGGGGTTTGGGGGGCTATGAGATAAAGATGCCGGGGTCGCTGAGTAATGAAGACGAGGGACAGGACGACATGGATTTTGAAGACGATATACCAGGTGAGGGGGAAGGGGGGGAGGGAGGTGGGCTTGGGGGAGGAGGGGGTGTCCTTCAGATTATATTTTGCGCCGCTACGCCTTGAATGCGGGGAAAAGGGCTTGTCCTGCGTTCCTGAGACCGGAGGGGAGGAGGAGGGGTGGGGTGCAATAAGCAGAGTCATGCTATTATTTTAATTTTTGGTTTGTAGTTGCCTTAGTGTCTTAAAGGTGGGCTTTTTTTTTTTAAAGCTGTGGCATGATGAAAACCCTCCGCTGCATGCTTCTTCTTCTTCTTCTTCTTCTTCTCCGGGTGCATGTGTGTTTTTATATCGCGGGTTGCATGCATGCGCGTACACGAGGCTTTTCTCCCTTCTAGCTGTTTAAATGCATTGGACGCTGTGTCATCGTTCACAATCAATGCGTGTGCGTGAAAAGCAGAAACGGGCTCCGGTGACAACGTCCGTGTCTTTTTTTTTTTTTGGATGCCTCCAACTTTCCCTGTTTTTCGAGTCGCTGCGTGGCCGCAGAGGTGTGAAAACCACGTGTCGGCCAACAGTAAACAGTGCTTAACGTCGAGTTGCCTCGATCCCGTTGCACTGTGGGCGACCACGGTGAGGTCACACGCGACGCCGCCCCCCCTCCTCCAGCTCCAGGTCGTTGCACTAACTGAAATTAACTGTAACCCACATTCAGTCCAAAGTGGAGGCTTCGGGGGGCAATCTGCAGCAAATGTAGAATGCATGACATATATTACTAAAAATACAAAAAAAAGGCACGGGGGTGTTGAGATGCCCTAATTATCAACTTGTGGCTGTTGCTGTTGTGTGTGGCAGGTGTCATTCACTGTCCTGGGGTCAGATAGGGAAGTCCCAGTCCAGTATTCTTTGACGTGTGCTTAAACTAGCCTACGATCTGGACATCTCGGTCAAACCAGGTCCTGAATGCGGTCCAACGTGGCAGAAGCTGCAGGTGGCAAAGTGTCGGTTTGGCCGGCGCAATTCAAATATGATTATTTCTACTTTCTGTTCTCGCAGCTGAAATCAGAGCTTCTTTGAGGGTTTGCTATGAAGAGCGAGAGATTGCGGCCTCGGCCTCCTCTTTGCTTTCACGCCACAAAAAAAAGAAAAGAAAAAAAAATTCTAATGCAATGTTGTCTCCGGCCATAAACCCACCTTTTAATTGCTGCTGATGTTCCACGAAACTACACAAACGGGGAGTTTTTTGGGGGCGGTCCGAAAGCACATAGTTTCTGGTTTCGAGACAAAAGCAAAAAAACATTGAGATAAAAATGACGCAAACGAATGAATACATTTCACCAACACGGTTGCCATGGTGCATTTCTTGCTCATTTTTCATGCTCGTTATAAAGAAAAAGGTCTACAGCCTCAAACGCTGGTGTGTTTTGTACCATGACAGCAACGCTTACATCATTGGCACATCATTATTATCCGTTTCTAAAACATAAGATTTGCTCATGAAAGAAATCTAAGGTTCTTACACACACACACACACACACACACACACACACACAGAGTGCTTCTCATAAACCAGATTAATACCACAAATCCTGCATTGGATGGTGTGCAGCAGAGGAGCAGATGAAGAAGCATGGTTTCTCTCTGACTGCCAGCCGTTAGCCTGAGGGAGGACACCAGCACTGATGATGCGTGTCCTCAATAACCACCATAGTTGGTTAAATATGTGGAAGAGAGAGGGGAGAAGGTGCGATTGATTGTGGCAGGCGAGTGAAGATGTGAGAGTAGCGAGTAAAAAAAAGTCAAAACACTGTCACGTGCCAGTGGAAACTGATTTACGTCGGCCTTGATGTCATTTGTTGTATTCTTTCCGCTGTTGGCTAAAAAACATCCCAGAGGGGAGTTTTTAAAGCCAGAGATCCCCTCATGATGGAAAGCGAGTGCAGCTTAATGCACACTACTGTATGTTGGAATGTATTTGCCTTGATAAATCATGTTTTTTTCCAGCGGTAAAAGGTCTTTGCCGTCTCCCGTTTCCTTTTTTTTTGTTATCACATCACGGACTGTGATGAAGTCTTGCAAATCCATTGTTCCGCCGCCGATACGAGGAAGCAGCGTTCAGACAGTTTATGACCTCCGTCGACAGGCATCAAAGTGACAGACAAGGCCGGGGATCCAGGTCACATTTTTTCCCAGCGTCAAGATGCTTCCACGCAATTAAAACGCAATGATGTAGAAGCACAGCCTGAGGGAGGCGGGGGATTTCAGACACCTAAAAGCTATCCTATCACAGCCTTCATTTGTTGTGGCATGTTAAGTGTCCTAATTCCCTTTGTTTTACTCGGGGGGTGCTCACGCTGTCACAGATTGTTCCATTGTGCTTTCTTGCTTTAATTGTTTTGCTCTTCCCCCTAAAATGGAAAGATTATCGTGGGCTTTTGTGTGCCTACAAATGTTATCCCCAATTGGAAAAAGGGGGTCTATTTTTGGATGCATCACTGTGAAAGTTGACACCATTTTTTTTTTCCTGCTGCGCGTGCACAAAGCCTTTGCATCAAAGAGCCGTTTTTTTTTAATGCGTATTTGCAGATGAGTGGTGCAGCATTCCAGTCTGTTTTTATATCGGCGTTACATTGCACGCATTAGGAGCTTGTGCATATATTGTCTATGATACATTTTTAATGGATTCTATTTGGTCTTTATCCTTCCGTCACTTTGATGATTACACTTTCTAATAATAGCCCATGGGTGTCTCTGTCTGAAGGAGTTTGGGGCCTAAGCTACAAGCACTTGATCAATGAAGAGAGCACAAGCTATGGCTCTTTTTTTTTTCCTTCCCTCCTCCTCCCTCCTGAGCAAGTAATGCCGGGCAACATTAAGTGGGCATTTCCACACGGGGGCCAACAGAGAAAGGGCTAATGTGCTTTCCAATAAACTCCAGCTTCCTCACTTGGGAGATGCTCATGAATCTCCCTTCTAATGGGTCAGTCCAGTGGCCAAGCCCTTGCAGGAAGGTCAGAACTGTGTGTGTGCCATCCGTCTACACTTTACAGACGTCTCTTTTTGCCAAGTGGAGCTTTGGTCCCATTTTCTAATAGAATCTGGTGCCAGACCTCCGTGTGCCACATGACTGAGCGACCTTCCCTCCCCCTTTCTGACACCTGGCACCGCCTGGTCCACTCACCAGGCAGAAAGATTATCATTCCCCTGATGGCTTTCCCTTCAGGGACCTCACAGGCCATTTGCCGTAGGCAGGTTTCAGATTACAAGGCAACGCAGGTGTTAAACACAGACATCTTTTTTTTTTTCAATCAACTGCATTGCTGTCACACCTTCTGCCTATAAATGAATTGCATAACTGAGAGACCGTTTATGCATGGGTTCAATCTTTTTGTTTGATTTTTAATGTGCTGTGATGGCTTTGAGGCTGTTATTCAGGCACATGGGAGTTTTGACCTGAATGAAACTATCTGAGTTAAGTGTGTTAGCATACTAACATGTGCTAATTAGCACTAAACACAAAGTACATCCGAGGGTACAGGTATTTGTTCATGGCAATCCATCCTGGAAAAGTAAGGATCATTAGGATTTATCATCTGGGAACTATGAATGCTTGAATGCTAATCCATCCAGTAGATATTAACATATTCCACGGGATAATTGAAAACTTTGACCAGGAAAGTCACAAGCATCACCAAAGCCAGTAGCATTCATCTTCTGGGGACCATGAATGTCTCTTCAGTCTGAACCAAAGTCATAGACTGAAGGATCAACAGACCAACCCTGTCATTAGCATGCCGCTAGCATCTCTACAAGAGGATTAGTCTGGTCTGCTGCATAAAACTGCACTTTTAACCTACATCAGTAACGCTGCTTCATCACTGTCAAGTCTGAGTGATTTATCATCCAAAAAAATGGAGCAAGGGGACCCATCGTCCGGCATCGTCTGGTGGATCTAATCAGGGATGTGTGGTCAACCCGTCACTCATAGTTCACCCATCGGAAAAGAAAGAGGTGCAGAGTGACGGACTGTGTGCTTTCTGCGATCCAGAGCCGTCTCTCTATTTGCATCTGAGCCGTGTCATCATCCGTGCGTTTAAGTGAGATGCAAGTCCTGCCTGGCAGGCGACTTACTTCTGAGACATAAAAGAGCTCCCTGTTTTAGAATCTGAAGTCAGGCTTTTTTTTCTGAAAGAGGGAAATAAAAGAGGAGAGTATGTCGATCTGTGTCTGAGGCAGAACGAACGAGGATAGATAGATAGATAGATAGATAGATAGATAGATAGATAGATAGATAGATAGATAGATAGATAGATAGATAGCAACAAACATCCGTTGTTTTCTTGCCTTTATCGGCTTCTAACCTTCAAAAATTGTAATTGGTGTGGACGTCTGTGGAGAGTTAATGCTGCAAATGCAAGAGTTACCCCCAATTAGCACTAAAGAGGGGATGACACACTTCATCTGGTGGTCAAAGGAAACACAATGAGCCTGACATTGCCACTCATTAAAGCTTTGAATTAACTAGTGTGTAGTCTACTGCAGCAATTCTTAAAGAGGAGTCCATGGCTCTCTGACAGGGGGTCCGTGAAGAGGTTTTTATTAAAATCTACAGTGTAGGGGGGGGGGGGTCATAGTATATCGACCGACTGTTATTGAAAGTTATGTGGTATGATAATGAGTACGACAAGCAAGCACGTCCACAAAGGGTATGTGGTGGTGGACGAGTCTAACAAACACAGGACTTCCGTGTTTTTTGCGTTTTACCGGAGCGTTTTATCGGAGCGTTTACAGCTCCTATGGGCTGTCACTATTGGGTTTTATACCCATGCGCATGCAAGATGGACATCTTAGCTGCTTCTATCCTATACTATCCCGGATGAGGACCATTGTGACATGAACCAGTCCCTCCATGGGAGTACGCAAAGGCCTCTATTTTTTTTTCTTGATGATTTCCCCGCTGCCAAGGCACATTCTTTCCAGGCTGGGCATCACAACATGATGTGTTTTCCCAACCCAAGAAAACTACACCGCTTTACTCTTACCTTTCTGACCACGGGAACCAGTATGCTTCCCGGTTGACTGCAGCACAATACAACATATCAGGACGGCTGTCAAAGCTGTCCCGACACTCAACTCGGTTTCTGTGTGTCTGAAATCATGGCATTGGCAAACGGTGAGCTGGCTCCACATGTGGATGGTCCCATAACCCCTCGGGTGGGATGATTGGACACTCATTCAAACGCCACGGCTCATCTGTATGAAGCAGGCAAGGAATCGGAGATGTCGAAGAAGCACAGCAACAAACAACAGCATCAGTGACAGGATGTTGAGAACATGCCTCATTCCAGCTGAGAAACGGAAACACAATGGGCCATTTAAAGGCCAACTACTTTCCTCTCTCGAGCAGTTTCCTCTCAGCCAGTCTGGTTATGCTCCCACTGAGAATGCTCCAGTCCCCCCCTCCCCCCCACCCACATACACCCTCCACACAAATCAAATGCTGGCCACTGCACACACAAGTCACAATGCAGCAGACAAATCCCAGTCACTTCCCACCCATCGGGGCTAGTTAGTGGTGATACGGGCACCGTGGCCAGCACTGGCCCTTTCGAGGCAACCTTCCCACGGGGCTGGAGGGTGCAAACACTCACTCCACACAGCAGCGGAAATGGCTGCGAATTAGCTGCAAACAAAGTCAACAGATGCTCCACAGGGTACAGTGCACAACATGCTCCAGGTCAGTTGTGTCGCCCTCAGGAGAGTGACATCACACACATACCAGTGTCCCTCTCTGAGTGGGGTTAAATGTGCCAGTACCAAGTGGTCGGTGGGAAATGTCTTGAGCTGTCTAGGGTGCTGAAAGACAGAGGGCTACTAGAAGTAGCCAGGGGGGCCCTCTGCTGTGGTCTCACAACCCACAACCACCTACTCTCCATAAAAGCTGCAGTTGGTCTTGTGGGGGATCTGTCCCCACTGTGACAGCTGTACAATACCATTCCTCACCTCCCACAGATAGGGCGGCGATTGTGGGCCTGGCCATTGAAGGGGAGTGCTTGGAAAGGTTGGGGCTGCCCCTGCAGAGGTGGGCATTTTCCAGGATGCCAGAGCCCCCCCTGTTTTTCAGCGCTGGAGAGAGGCTCAGATCCCATGTCATGTCCCTTGCCTCATGTGTTATCCTACATTCAAACATTGGTAGATAACGATTGGGTTTCGTCAGCAGTTAAAGCATGCTGTTACGTCCCGATACAAAGGCTATGGAGAAAGATAATTTTAGGGTATCCCTAGTTGAAGTGTCTTTAAGGGAGTCAGTTGACAGTGCATTATCTATTTTCAGCCAATACTGTACTCTAACTGGGGTCCCCCTATTGAGCAAATAGCCCAAATCTCTCTCAAGATCTCAAGATAGGACTCTTCCTAGCCCTGACACCAGCTACAGTTAAGCACTTTTTCACCTAGAATGACAGCATTGCGCTCTAAAATCCATTATTTCCAATGGCTGGTGTGGCTCTGCAACAGATTCTCTCGCTGCGCTCAGCAAAGTGTAGGCACTGCTCCATGAGTGCCGTGCCGAAGCTCAGCATGCTGGGACTTGCTTAGCTAACCATGGTGTGCACTGAACCCAGTGGTGAGCGCAGCACGATTTGGTCCGATTTGGTGAAAGGCCTGTGTCCTGAATTGCCGTCAGTCTGAAATGCCTTTGTATTCAAGAGGATGGGTACAAGGTAAAATCTCTCTTTTACACCCTTAAAGTCTCAACAAACGCACACTCATAAGGGTTGACTGCTTCCTTTATCTCACTGGCTGTGTGACACCATTACTCAAGCCTACAGTGCAGCCTGAATGGAGCCTCTTGCAGGTCACCCGGATGCCCTCCGAGAAAACTTCAATCTTATCCATGGCCCCGCTCGGAGGGACGACAGTGGCAGCGGCGTCCCAGGACTTCTACGAGCCTTTATCATCTATTCCTGCGAGACGTATTTAAGCCTTCATTCAGATGTAAACGTGCAAGACAGGCAGGCAGATGAAGCGTTGCCCGAGCTGGTGCTTTTACGCAACGCATCTAACGGTGCGCCTCTAATCTGATCAGCACAGATTAGTGGGTCTTTTCCATCCCATTCTTCTGCGGCGGCGGTGCTGTGTCTAGAGAGCGCAACATATTTCTTCTCCACAAAGGCTGTTTGTTTACAGTGGCAGTCAGTCAGCACCTAGCTGCCTTACGACACAAGGCATTTACGGTTTGTGAGCTGGTGTGCGTTTTGTCTGTTTGTGGACCTTGGTGTTACGCCAAGGCATGGACCGCATCACTACATCATCACCAGCTTCGCCACTTACCCACTAGTGACAGCTTTTAGAAGGTGATGCCTATATGAAAGAGAACGTTACAGGTGTAGCCCTCTAAATTGTGGAGCCCTGGGGCTTCACCTACACCAGCTTAAGAAATGCTGGTTTAAATTGCGAACAGAACTATATAACGCAAGTGTGGAAGTGAGATTGGCTTGTGTCCGGCACAAGGGCGTCACCATGACTGTGAATGCACACAGGGACAAACCCAATAGTGACAGCTCTTAAACGGCTTTGCCTATACTCATAGAATCTGGAGTTATAATACCTAACCAATGTTATGCCTGAATGTGTCCTGTGATTTACAGAAACACGTACAATGCCAACATTTGTTTTTCGGACGACTCCGTTGGCCCTAACCGATCGCAGATTATGTTCTTATCTAACAAATCTAAAGCTCTTCTACAAAACATATCTATAGAATACATTTATCTTGTGCTGTTCTTTCACATTACTGAGACTATAGGGAGGTAAGAAAAAGATAGGCCATGTCAGATTATTCCAAGGGACCAACGTGAGGGTATCTGGAGTTTATTCTCTATCCTGGTAGGGGTCTTTGAGGGCCTCTGGTCTACTGCACTGTACTTCGCTAAATAGTGGATAAGTGGCGAGTGGTGAGGTTTGTGTCTCTACTACGCAGGAATCCCTCCTCTCTAACTCCTCACTCCAGCTACCCAGGGGAGTGGTAGACTGCAGGGCCAGTGTTGGCTGATTAACTCGGATACACATGCTGCATATTTCATGCCCTCCAGTCCGTCTGCATGACAGACGCTAGTATACATGCAGACAGACAGTGGGTAGAAAGAGATCAGAAGGACCTTTGCAGGGCGTGTTTTCTCCGCGTCTCTTTATAGTGATGTATTGTTTCGGGACTGTCTCGCTTCCTTCCTTCTCTGTGACCCACTGTGGCATCGCTGAAGTCTGCTGCGCTCAGCAGTCAACATGTTTTGTACACAGCGGCTTTGAGACAGTACAGCTGACAACCAGCAGCAGGTCGCTTTAGTCCCAGCAAGCATTAAAAGGCACAAGATATGCTCAGTATACCTCAGTGGTCCTCCGGGGAGTTGCCATTTAGCGGCAGGGCACGACGCTCCATCTATTTGGGCTCCTGACGGGTAAAAGTTGATCCACGCTCAATGAAGTGTGATGATGAGGTTTTATTTTTTTGCCAAGTACTCCTGTTGGTCTGGCAAACGATTCATAATGTTTTTACTTTCCAAAACCAAGCCAACTGACTTTACACTTCACTGTATTTGAGGCCTGCTGTTTATGTTCATTATCAATTAATCTTTCTTTCTTTTTGATTCTTTGTTCTGTAAATGTTGGAAAATAATTCCCCGTGATGTATTCTCATGGCTTCTCTTGTCTAACAAATTAAAAGACCAAACATAAAGAATGATTTTGTAAATAGTGAGGTATAAATCCTCACATTTAGATGCTCAATCCAGGAAATTCTTTACATTTTTCTTTGATAAACTACTTAAACAAGATTTAATTGTTGAACTGGCTGTAGAGCCGACAAACTCAACGACTCCATGTACAATATACAACATTGTGTTCCTAATAACTTGTTTTTGTTTCCGTTTGTCCAGATGAGGATGACGAAGGCGAGCGCAACACAGTCGCCCTCGCCCCCCTCGACAGCTTCTTCTCCGACAGCGACTCCCTCAAACAGCAGAAGAAGAAGAAGCCCAAAAAGATGAAAGAGGGGAAAATGCCCAAAGTTAAGAAGAGGAAAAAGGAGGTAAGGCCAATCCGTCATGACCCTTGGACACTTAACGGCTTCTTGGCTCAAGCTGAATCTTTTCTAACCAAACTCTTGTGACGTCTCTGCAAAATTGGATCGGCGGTGGTTTTGCTGCTGGACTGCACTGTGCAATCTCAATGAGAGGTGCTGGACTGTGTCGGCTTGGAGGAGGTTGGCAGCAGCGTCACCGTTGCTGCCAGTGCAAGCTGTGTGCACCGAGGGGCCGGTTTAGAGTGTAGATGTGTGCCTGCGGTGCTGGTGTTGATGGCGGGGACTGCAGGTCAGACTCACGGACGGCGTGCCAAGCCGAGCTGTGACTGAGCGCTTCACAGTCGAGTTGCTCCGGCCTTTTAGTTTCCCCCAACAACAGGTCGGGTCTGTGCCGCTCCCACTGTTAACACTCATGACTCCATCTAAGCAGATCTACGGTGAGATCACTGATCACTACGATAAGCCACAACGCTTTTAAAGGAATATTTCACCATGTGCATGAAGCTTTGTGTGTTAGAAACCCGGTAGTGTGTTTCAATGTCGTCATCCTTCCCTCGTTTAAACGGAGATCTCCGTGTTTCTGTTCTGAAAAAGAGCCTCGATGACGCAAATATCCTCATGTTGTATCATCGGAGGCTCTTTGTTAGAGGGGGTGAGACTACAACACTAGTTCCTCATGTCTTCAACCCACCTGTAGGGGGCAGCACCCACTGAGACTACAGACCTGTTCCAGACCAGGGGTGGGACCCAGTGAGACTACAGACCTGTTACAGACCAGGGGTGGGACCCACTGAGACTACAGACCTGTTCCAGACCAGGGGTGGGACCCAGTGAGACTACAGACCTGTTACAGACCATTGGTGGGACCCACTGAGACTACAGACCTGTTCCAGACCAGTGGTGGGACCCACTGAGACTACAGACCTGTTCCAGACCAGTGGTGGGACCCACTGAGACTACAGACCTGTTACAGACCAGTGGTGGGACCCACTGAGACTACAGACCGGTTACAGACCAGTGGCGGGACCTCACTTGCAGAAATTAAAGCAACATCCTCCATCTTGCTTGGAAGCCTGCGCCTGCAGAGCTGTGCATTGTGGGAGTTGTTGTCTTACATCCACATGCGCTAAAAACTCCCTGCGTTTTCTCGTTCAAGAAGGCACCAAATTTGAAATGTATGTTACATTCCGACTACATATATGACCCACTTTAATACAGATTCATGTTTCCACCGGTGAAGTATGCATTTAAACCCGATTTAACTTTTAGTTAACAATCAAGTTAAAAGTAATCAATATTAATTTATTCATCATAAAACCAAAAGAACCAAACAAATGTGCAGTAATGTGTGACTGTGTGAAAGTGTCCAAATCAAATAAAGCAACTGATGTGTAACAGAGGAGGCGAGAAGGGAGAGTGAGCCATGTTGCTGTGATGAGCTTTTATACCTGGAGCCACAATCAGGCTCAGGTGTGGCTCATCAGCTGTTAATGTCCTGCCAGACCAGGCAAAGGAACACAGACCCCCTGCTGGATCGGAGGCCTCATCAGTGATAATCACAGGTAGACAGAAAAGTGTTCAAATGTAGAGCAACAGCAGATATTCCCATACCTTTTAGCTCTGTTTTGGTCTCCACCGACTTCTCGGACTTAAACTTAAACTTAGTAGCACACATCAGGTTTATTTGAGTTTAAAAAAAAATACCTCACCAACCCTCCTGGGGGCAAAACTGACTTTGTCGCAGGAAATCATTTTTGAGCTTACAATTCCCAATCAGGTCACATTATCGTGGAGTTGCATTATTTGTCGTAACACCCGGAAGACAATTAGCTTAAAAAAAAAGAGACCTGCAGCTGGGTTTTAATTTGTCAGCCTCAGAGCAACACCTTTTTACGTAACGTCGGAACACGAAATCAGCTCTTTTCCTGGCAAAATTTTTTTTTTTTTTTCATTCAGCGTTTTTAGGAATTCACTGTATTCCCAGTGCGTTTTTTTGTTCGCGGCCCCGTGTTGGCGACACAGCCAGGATGTTCCCCTCGGCTGGCTGGAGATGCCAGCAGTGCTGTGAGGAGCTTGGCTGGCCCGGCTGCCACCCGGCCCTTTGGCTGCTTGTGGTAAACACTGAGCTCTGGGTCTCACTGAGCTAATGAGGGGGGGGACTCCCTCTGACTCCCTCCCTCCCCCCTCTCTCTCTCACTCTCACAGACAGACTCTGCTCTGTATTCTCATCTTCCTCCCCTCGTCCTCTCTCACATGCATCACCTCACTTTGCCTCCACGCCGCTGCTTGTGTTGCTGCTCTTGCGTCACAGGAACTGCAAATCTCTTCCTTTCACCTCCCTATCATTATTTCTTCCCTTTCCTTACCGGGGCGCCGCCGCCGCCGCCGCCGCCGCCGCCACCGCCACCGCCAACCACTGCTGTAATTCACTTCCAATCACTCCCCATAGGTTGGTGTCAGACAAAGGCCGAAAGTCAATTGGGGTCAGAGACTGTCAGCGGCACATCCCAGCCTCAGGTCAGAGACAAACTCAAAGCCACTGTGTGGACATGAAAGCGTATCGTCTCCCTTCACGAAGAAAAGAAGAAATCTAAATCAAGGGGGGGAAGAATTTTACGGGGGGCAGTTAGTTTTATTGGAAAAAGAAGAGGCTGCAGTTTGTCCACAATAAAACACCCATGGAGCGGTAAAGGGAGAACGGGCTCGCAGCTTTAATATTTCTTCACTGAAATACAGCCGTTTTTTTTTAAAGTGAGCCTCTTGTCTTGTTTTTATAAGTTCACTTTCCTCTCAAGGATTGTGAGACAACAGAGGGTCGTTTGCTGTAAAGAAGAAGGCCGTTGTTCTTGGAGCCATAAAGTGTTTTTTTTTTTTTTTTTTTTTTACGGCAGTTCAGTTTTTTGTTAAATTGAAGATCCACGTCGCTCGTTTTCCTGCTTGCATCCCTCTGAATCTCTCCCCCCGAAGGCAGGGCCATTACGGGGAAGCATCTAATTTGATTACGTTATCAGCGCTTATCTGATTTTCTGCCCTCTTAAAAGTAGAATCGCCCTCTTTGTTGCTGCCGCGCTCCTCTTTGGGTCCTGTGATGATGATGTGTGTGCAACATGAACTCTGGGCCGCAGCGGCGGCGGCGGCGGCGGCGGCGGCGGTTGTTGCACAGATCCACCTCGTCCTTGCAGTTGCTCTCAACAACGGTTCTGCTTCTTTGCTTTTTCCCTCCTCCATCTTAGCCCCCACTCCCATCCCCCATCTACTATCTTCAATTTACTCTCTCTCTCTCACCCTCTCTCTCTCTCTCTGTCTCTCTCTCACCCTCTCTCTCTCTCCTTCTTCTTATGCATAAATGAGATTTGTCTAGACGGGTGCCGGAGCACCAGCTCTGCAACCACAGGCCTCTGCATAACAAGCTCGTTATGCAAACGTGTCTGATTGGATGGCGCCGTTCCATTGGCTGCCACTGTGATAGATTTTGTGTGTGTGTGTGTGTGTGTGTGTGTGTGTGGATGGGGGGAGAGAGTGAGATAGGCAGGATAGAAAGGAAGAGTGAGAGAAAGAAAGAAAGAAAGGGAGAGCTGTACAGAGAGAGAGAAAGAGAGAGAGAAAATAATGTAGTGGGGGGGGCTGCGAGATGTGAAAGAGAGAAAGTGAGAGAAAAGGCGTGGGGGGGGGGGGGGGGGGGGGGGGGGTTGGTTGGGGGGGGGGGAGCCAGACACTGCTCAAATTTGGTCACCATGGCAACACAGCCAGGCTGCTGGTAGGGTTGGCGGGCGCTGCGGCAACGTGAGTCTTTCCACTGCGCTGCAGAGCAAAACGCCTGTAAGTCTCTCCACGGATCCACACAGGCCTGCTGAGCAACAGGCAGCGAGCAGCACAACGCCGCTGTGCACTAATTCACCACGTGCACACACACACACACACACACACACACACACACACACGGAAAACAGACATACTGTCCATACAGACAAAAAGAGAGATAAAAGATTCAAATGCATTCTTCAAACCCACCAAATTCTTTAGATGATTAAAAAACACACACACTTCACATATGCACACCCACGCACACACACACACACACACACACACACACACACACACTCCCTCCCTCTTACTTACTCAATCATGAGCATGCACCAGTGACTGTGTTCATATGCAACACTCGATCACACAAACAACACCTGTTAACCGTTAAACCCGTATACAGCCTCCCAGCTGTCTCTTATTAAAACATAAAAAAAGGCAGCGTCGACCAATCGGCAGCGAGCGCCGATAGCCCCCCCCCCCCCCCCCCTGGAGGTGTTCTGTTTGTTGGCTTTTTGACTTTGTTGTTAAAAAGGTGAACGTGAAACCGGCTGACTCGGCTCCCCATCGGCTCGACTCGCAAATGTAATCGTTTTTCATTTCATTTCATCGCAGGCAGAAGAATTATAATATTAGCAAAGCGGCGACACTTCGGAGCGATGTAATTTAATTTATGCAAATGCCGTCAAGAAGAAGCTTTTATTCCAAAGTGCTTTGTAGTCGTGTGACAGCATATGTTTTTAAAGCGTGGGCGGCCTCCGTGGGAGCGCTAATCCCTCACCCTGGCAAAATTAATGCCGCGCTTATTTGCCCCCGTCATTGAGTTTGCTATTTTAATTATCCACATTTCATCACTACATTTGAAATCACGCCTCAGAGGACACCTGCTTGACTCGCAGAGAGATTTCCTTTTTTTGGCGCCGTTAAAAACGCAGGTTGGACCCGGGAATCTGGCTTGGGTGTAGCCTCAGAGGAGTCTGATTCCAGCTCAGGTATTAGGTATAGCTTTCATTCAGCACAAATATGGTTTTCGGAGCTCGGCACAACTTTATCTTCTGCAGAACCAGAGAGATGAAAGTGAAAGCCTCGTCAACGTGACCAACGAGGCCATGCCGGGTCTCACGCAGCAACATTCAGTTTCTCCTCATTTCCTGCTCCGGCCCAGCTGTGCAGAACGATGAGCCCCACTTGATCATAAATTGGAGGACTGAGGCTTATTGTTTATTATTAGCAGAGGTAAACACTTTACAAGGGCAGGTGCCGTGTGCAAATACTTGGAGGGATGCCACCAAAAAAAAAGAGAAGAACTTCAGCAGGAGTGAAATGGACGTACCGTCTTGGGATCAATAGAATTAGAAATAAACAATAGAAATAACAGCAATTATTATAATTACTCTAAAACATAATCATAGATTCTATGTTTTTTATGTTCCTCAAATGTAAGGGTAGGGACAGTACTATGCAATAATTTTATTATCTTTTTTTTTTGTATTACAGATTCAGATATGTAAATGATTATCATATCATATATATGCTGATTTTCATACATTTCCAGGGCTGAAATCTCAACACTGGACGACAGTTCTGTTTCATTTGGTTGACCTTTTAGCTTCTAGGGAGGAATTTCTCTGGTTATCGCTCCATGAATCAGGAAATAAATGAAAATAAATAAATACAAATTTCCACCATGTTTTTAGGATTCTGTTTGAGAAAATGTGTTTTGACCTAAAATATATCACCATGAAACTCCTCAGTTGATGACTTTAATGACATGAAGATGATTATTTTTTCCAGAGATGTCATGTTTAAACATACAAATGAGGGATTACCCAATGAATGAACTCTTGGAGAAAACTACAGACGCAAATAGTTTAGTCAAATAAATATTTTGGATGTTTTTCTTTCCAGGAGGGAAAAAGTAAAACCAGCGGAACAGTGTTTTGTTTCTACTTATGTGTCCGACAAACAATTTGTGGAAGTTTTGGTGAGATTGCTCTCGACTATGACATGTTCTCTCACCTGAGAGGAGCAAAACATTAAAAAAAAAAAGAGGAGGAAGTGTGTCCATACATCACTTCCTGTGTGCATTCATCTAAACGTTCACTGTCGAACCCCCCAGGGAGGAATCCAGCCGAGGGTGGACAGCGACCTGGAGGAGGCCTCGGAGGTGGAGGAGGAGCGGGAACGTCCAGAGATCGGCTCCGAGAGCGAGAGCAGCACGTACGGGCCGACGAAGAAGAAGAAGAAGAAACCCAAGGAGAAGAAAGAGAAGAAGCCGAGGAAGAAGAAGAGAGACGAGGAAGAGGAGGACGACGACGATGACGACGGGAACCTGAAAGTGAGTCTCGGGATTCTGTGTCTTTGATAGAAGTCGTCATCTAATAATAATCATAATAAACTGGATTTTAAGTGATTTTATACGCCAGGAACTTTAACAGATTTACATTAATTCATGATCAAATGAATTATTAAATTAATTTGAATTCAGTTAACTTTTTGCACTTAACATAAATGGACTGCTAGTAGCATGAAAAGTTACATAAATCAATACATTATAATAAATTAGAGGATCTTTTCTCCCACTGTGGTCATTTTTCACATCATTGAAGTACAATGAATGGAAACAACCTAAAAGATCCCATTTTTATAGACGTATGAAAACACATAAAGTAATTTGTGACACATGGTTTGAATGAGCATCTTCACCCTCGTTGAAGAATCCAGAATCTATGAAAGTGTACGAGTTCATTTCTCTGCCAGAAACACGGTGTCTCCCGTTTCACTTTAAAAGCCCAAAGCTGGAGTTTCCACGTCGGGAGACCACACAAGACATTTAGAGTCACTTCGACCGTATTTCTTAGTTGAAACGAAGACAAAAACAACGTCGTAAATGATTCTGGCGGTCGCGGTGCTGAATGCTGTGAGGAGTTGTGAGGAAACCCGAAACCACAAGAGTCTGCAGTGAAAATGAGACTTGTTGATGTCGGCCGACTAGAAAATGGTTTCTAATGTCCAACGTGTACATATAGCCAAACAAGTCGCTTGTCTCCGCTAACGCCGGATGTTTGCCGTTGCTATGACAACAAGTGAAAACTACCGCTAACGTCTTTGCACAACAATGTATTAATGAGAAAATTAAATACATAAATTCATGGGAAGTTGACTAGCGCCAGCGTCGTAAATATATGATTTTATACTGAAAATGTTTGACTTTATAAACTCGCAAATTTTCAACTTTATAAACATGCAAATTTTCGACTTCATAAACTTGCAAACTTTTGACTTTATTAACTCACAAACGTTTGGCTTTATAAACTCATGTCTTTCGACTTTATGAACTCGCAAATTTTCAACTTTAAAGACTCGCAAACTTTCGACTCTATAAACTTGCAAATTTTCGAATTTATAAACTTGCAAATTTTCGACTTTAGAAACTCGCAAATTTGCGATTTTTCCCCCTACAGTGGCCCTAACATGCCGTTGTACTCCTTTCAGTCCAACAATAAAAAAACAACCTTTATCTCCAAATTCATTGCGACGATCGTTGATACAATAACCAATAAGCATGTATTGAATATAACGTAACACATGAACTCTGATGCCTCCCATCTGTATTTCGATAGGAGCCCAAATCCTCAGGCCAGCTGATGCAGGAGTGGGGTCTGGAAGACGTTCAGTATGGCTTCACCGAGGACGACTACAAGACCATCACCAACTACAAGGCCTTCAGCCAGTTCCTCAGGCAAGCCCCTCATTGTGGTTCTGGACTATCTGCCTGTTTGCAAACAGCTCTGCTTCTTGTTTCGGAGCATCAAACCTTCACAACTTCACAGTGTTTTGGGACGAGTTGTTGTTTGTGCTAGAAAGCTGTCGGTGTGTAAAGAGTCCGGCTCACCTGGGGCCGTCTGAGCCTCGGCGCTGACAAAGTGGAGCATGAGCTCCCCCCCGAGCAGTCAGCTGCTTTACTGGATGCCTGACAGCCGGGAGGGACTCTGGGACTCGGCGCTCTGACCCACTATCCTTCACAGGCCTCGACGTGCCAAACCTCAAGCTGCTGCTTGACAAATCGCAAACAAGACACATGCACGAAACACAAAACCTTAAGGGGGCAGTGGGATGTCAACGAATCAGGACCCGGATCCCTCCGGGTGCTGAGGGGAGCAGAGGTCTCGACATAATAAAGACGCCCGTTTGTCGTCTTCTCCTTTAGGCCACTCATCGCCAAGAAGAACCCCAAGATCCCCATGTCGAAGATGATGACGGTGTTGGGCGCCAAGTGGCGGGAGTTCAGCGCCAACAACCCGTTCAAAGGCGCGTCTGCCACCGCCGTGGCCGCCGCTGTGGCCGCCGCAGTGGAAACGGTTACCGTGGCGCAGCCCACGGCTGTCAGCAGCGGAGGCAGCAGCGGCAGCAGCCAGCCGAGCGTTCAGCCGGGGCCGATCAAAAAAGCCAAAACCAAAGAGGGGAAGGGTAAGGGGCCTTACTTGTATATATATAGTATATATATATATATATATAGACTATCCATCCATCCATCCATCCATCATCCAGCCATCCATCCATCCATCCATCCATCATCCATCCATCCATCATCCAGCCATCAATCCATCCATCCATCCATCCATCCATCCACCCATCATCCATCCACCAACCCTCCCATCCAGCCATCCATCCATCCATCCATCCACCCATCATCCATCCATCCATCCATCCATCCATCCATCCATCCATCATCCAGCCATCAGTCCATCCATCCAGCCATCATCCATCCATCCATCATCCAGCCATCAATCCATCCATCCAGCCATCATCCATCCATCATCCATCCATCCATCATCCAGCCATCAATCCATCCATCCATCCATCATCCATCCATCCATCCACCCATCATCCATCCACCAACCCTCCCATCCAGCCATCAATCCATCCATCCATCCAGCCATCCATCCATCCATCCATCCACCCATCATCCATCCATCCATCCATCCATCCATCATCCAGCCATCAATCCATCCATCCATCCATCCACCCATCATCCATCCAGCCATCCATCCATCCATCCATCCACCCATCATCCATCCATCCATCCATCCATCATCCATCCATCCATCCATCCATCCATCATCCAGCCATCAATCCATCCACCCATCATCCATCCATCCATCCATCCATCATCCAGCCATCAATCCATCCATCCAGCCATCATCCATCCATCCATCATCCAGCCATCAATCCATCCATCCAGCCATCATCCATCCATCATCCATCCATCAATCCATCCATCCAGCCATCATCCATCCATCCATCATCCAGCCATCAATCCATCCATCCAGCCATCATCCATCCATCATCCATCCATCCATCATCCAGCCATCAATCCATCCATCCATCCATCATCCATCCATCAATCCATCCATCCAGCCATCATCCATCCATCATCCATCCATCCATCATCCAGCCATCAATCCATCCATCCATCCATCATCCATCCATCCATCCACCCATCATCCATCCACCAACCCTCCCATCCAGCCATCAATCCATCCATCCAGCCATCCATCCACCCATCATCCATCCATCCATCCATCCATCCATCCATCATCCAGCCATCAATCCATCCATCCATCATCCATCCAGCCATCCATCCATCATCCATCCATCATCCATCCATCATCCATCCATCCATCATCCATCCATCATCCATCCATCCATCCATCATCCATCCAGCCATCCATCCATCATCCATCCATCATCCATCCATCCATCCATCCATCATCCATCCATCCATCATCCACCCATCCATCATCCATCCATCCATCCATCATCCATCCATCCATCCATCATCCATCCATCATCCATCCATCCATCCATCCATCATCCATCCATCCATCATCCACCCATCCATCCATCCATCTATCCATCCATCATCCATCCATCCATCTATCCATCCATCCATCCATCATCCAGCCATCATCCATCCATCATCCATCCATCCAGCCATCCATCCATCATCCAGCCATCATCCATCCATCATCCATCCATCCAGCCATCCATCCATCATCCATCCATCCATCATCCATCCATTCATCCATCCATCTATCCATCCATCATCCATCCATCATCCATCCATCCATCCATCCATCCATCCATCCATCCATCATCCATCCATCCATCTAAATAAAACGATATACAAAATGGTAACATAGCTTAGGGAAAAACCAAGAATACATCAAGAAAGAAAACATAAAGTCATAAAGTAAGAATATAGAGAGGAAGACACAACCATGTGTGCTATGACAGGAGACCAACTCTTTACATGTTTTCTTTTTTTAACTGTTATTTTGTTGCTATTGTACCGCTAGCTCGGTTCAAACGCTAGCTCTGTGTGTGTTCCTCTCAGGACCGGGAGTCAGGAAGAGAAGCAAGTCTGTGAAGGAGGTGAAGAAGAAAGCCAAGCCCAAGAAGACCAAATCAAAGTCGGGACAGAGTGTGAAGAAGAAGAAAGCTTCTTCGGTATGTCTTGTGTTTTTTTTTTTTTCTTCTTCCTCTGAGCTTTTCTTTTCTCCACAACTTTGTATTTTAAATGGCATCAAAGTGACCAGACTGTTTACAGCGCGTACTTTGAATGTTTATTTTAATTCTGTGTGTGTGTGTGTGTGTGTGTGTGTGTGTGTGTGTGTGTGTGTGTGCGGTTCCAGAGTGAGGAGGACTTCCTGGAGGAGTCAGACTTTGATGACATCAGCATCCACAGTGCCTCTGTGCTTTCTGATACCTCGGGGGCCGCCACCAAGAAGAAGGCCCGGCGTGGGCGGAAAAAAAGGAAAAGTATGTTTGCTGTCTACACACACGATATGCTCTAGGGGTGTGTGTGTGTGTGTGTGTGTTCTCCTTCAAAAATCCCTTTTAAATCCCTCAGAACGAGACTGATTCTGGGTAACAAGGAAATCAAAATAGATTTTTTTGAACCTGTATTTGTTTTTGGGAATGTTTACTGAAGGCGGACGGGAAGCTGAGATCTTCTGTGTGTAACTGCTGCGTTCAGGTGCTTTTCTTGCGTGTGGGAATAACCCACGTTTTGGCCTCTTCCCTCCAGAGGAAGACGGCGACGGCTATGAGACGGACCACCAGGACTACTGTGAGGTTTGCCAGCAGGGCGGCGAGATCATCCTGTGCGACACCTGTCCCAGGGCGTACCACCTGGTCTGCCTGGACCCCGAGCTGGAGAAGGCCCCCGAGGGCAAATGGAGCTGTCCACACTGTGTGAGCATATAAATATATAAATATATGGAGATGTCTTCATGTATGGTTACTAGGAGTGAGTATTGGCAAGAACCTCACGATACGATACGTATCACGATACTTTGGTCACAATACGATACTTATCACGATATCATGATATTGCGATACATTTTATTGATTCCCATGAAATTCACTGGAATAAATATTGAAAATAAAATGAAAAAGGATAAAGTGCTGCATTCACAACGCATCTAAACATGAATCTTTGGAGTTGAAAAATCGGTATTGTATTGGGCGGCAAAGTATCGCGATATATTGCCATATCGATATTTTTATCCACCCCTATTGGTAACAAGCCTCTAAAGTGGTCATCTATGAGAAGGTTTTTCATGTGTGTGATTTAAATGTGGTACGTTCCAACTGCATCATGTAGGAAACTGTCACAGGTTTATAACTTATGTATTTTTTAAACTTTACCGTCATATCTCAGTTCTAACAAGCCGATACGTGACTCATCTCATCTTTTCACTTCAGATTTTTGTGTATCAGTTTTTGCTTTCCTACCTCAGTCTGAACAGTAACATCAGAAATCATGTGACTTCCTCCAGGAGAAAGAGGGGATCCAGTGGGAGGCCAAGGACGAGGAGGAGGAGGAGGAGGAGCCCGTGGGCGAGGAAGAGGACGACCACATGGAGTTTTGCCGAGTGTGTAAAGACGGAGGGGAGCTGCTGTGCTGTGACACCTGCCCGTCTTCCTACCACATCCACTGTCTGAACCCGCCGCTGCCCGAGATCCCCAACGGGGAGTGGTTGTGTCCCCGCTGCATGGTGAGCTTCTTCTGTTAAAGTAACAAAAAAACACAGCATTCTGTGCTTTTACAATATCAAAAAATATTCTGCTATATATTAATAAATTCACCTTCATTTTCTATTTGTTTATACTTTTTTGTTTTGTTTTTTTCTGTGAAATAGATAATAATAATAATAATAATAATAATAATAATTAAACAGGAGATCCTTTTTTCCCCAATTATTTCTTTATTATTTTTCACATTTAACCAATAACAAATCCATTTCAATGGATAGAAACTGATAATAAATAATAATAACAACAACAATAATAATAATAATAATAATAATAATAATAATAATAATAATTGAACAGGAGACCTTTGTTTTCACCCCCATTATTGCTTCGACACATAAATAATGTGTCACATGACCTCCCTCTGCTCCTCAGTGTCCTCCCCTCAAAGGTAAAGTCCAGAAGATCCTGCACTGGACGTGGGGGGAACCCCCGTTACCGGCCGAGCCACCCGAAGGCCCCGACGGCAAGCCGACCGACCCGCTGACCAATCCCCCGCTCAAAGGTCACCCGGAGAGGGAGTTCTTCGTCAAGTGGGCCGCCCTCTCCTACTGGCACTGCTCCTGGGTCAGCGAGCTGCAGGTGAGGTAGCAGTAGGTCCTGTTAGGACTGTAGCACCGGTCACACACACACACACACACACACACACACACACACACACACACAACAAGCTTTTCCCCAGTTTAACATGAAACGATAATGCACGTCGCTGCAGCCATTCAAGCTGTCAGTCTCTCACCTGTTAAACTGCAATCACAATTACCCAGCAATCCAGAGCACTCAACGCCGGCTGACATTTAATTTAGCAACAATCGCACCGTGTTTGGGGGGATTTGGGCCCCGGAGAAGTCGTCCTTCCCCTTTTTTTTCCTTAATTTATTTTCGCCTTCATTAAATCCATTCTGGAACTTGAAGTGGTTAATCAGTCTCCGTGCGGCGGACGGGTGATATGATGTTGGGAGTCTGTGGAGCTTGAATTGATTTCGGTTTCTTTCTTGTCCTGGTGGGTTTCGTGCAGTTGGAGCTTTATCACACCGTCATGTATCGCAACTACCAGCGGAAGAACGACATGGACGAGCCGCCGCCGTACGACTACGGCTCCGGGGAGGAGGAGCTCAACAGCGAGAAGAGGAAGAGCAAAGACCCGCAGTACGCCGTGATGGAGGAGCGCTTCTACCGCTACGGCATCAAACCGGAGTGGATGGTGATGCACCGGATCATCAACCACAGGTGGCTGCTCGCCGTCTCCACACATTCATGTCTTACTTGCTTTTTAAGTGGTTTACGTTGGGGTCCGTCTTGCTTTCATGTGCCTGTGATGTCACTTTATACAGATTTCAGAATATGTTTTTTTTTTTTTAAATCACAGAAAAGACTTTTCTGTGTACTGAGAAGTATTTGAGCCAGATTCAGTTTCTAGCACATACAATTAAAGAGACTCTGAAATCATGCAGGAAGTTCGCTGAGCAACTTTTACGTGATTTGTATACGCAATACTTCCTTGTTGTTGTCGCTTGTTTGGAAAACTACAAACATGGCATCCCCAAAGTATGAGTGCAGAGGATGCATATTTTACAGTCGGATAGTCGATTTTATTTATTATTATTAATCGAAGAAATGCAGGCAGAGAGAGAGAGAGCCAGCAGGGACGTCAGGCAGCTTGCACGCAATGCATCCTGGGACATGTAGGAAAGGCTAGCAGGCTTAGCTTTGCACGCACTGAGGAACTTTTTTATTTACCGCCAACGCTGATTGGACATCCGCTTGTTAAAAAAGGTGGTGACTTGTCCCTTTAAATGATCTGCTGGCATCTCTAGAAAGTCTTGATGTCTGTGCTTCGTGCTGATTGCAGCTTTGACAAGGACGACGACGTGCATTACCTGATCAAGTGGAGGGATCTGCCCTACGACCAGTGCACCTGGGAGGTGGACGACTTCGACGTCCCCGAGTACGACGGACACAAGGCATCATACTGGGATCACAGGTGGGTTTAACGGCTCTTAAAGGGGAACTTTGGGATCACGGGTCGGTTTAACGTCTGTTTGCCGGAGCTGCTCTTAAAGGGGAACTTTGGTGTTTTTGACTCAAGGGATCAACAATTTCTGAAAGTGTTCCAGTGCTGAGTGTGTGAATGTAACGTCCAATGAAAATGCTTGTTTTCAGATTGTTGTTTGAAGTGTCTGACAACATGATGGAAAGGGCCCGAAATATAACTATTCATTGATCCTTCCTTTAGACAACACTAGAATAACATTCTTCAATTCAATTTTATCCAGTGTGTTTTCTCAGGACTAGAATCGATCATGATTTTCATGCTTTGTTCATGCATTATTTATGATTTCCTAGAAACGTATGGCCGCATCTCTGCTCCTTTTGGACAAATTGTGTTTTGATCGATTAAATCAACGAATCGATTAGTCGACAAAGAATTCCTGTTGTCACTCGTCTGTTCTCTACTTCAGGACTTCTCCTTCCATAATGTCGTCAGACACTTTAAGGAGCAATCAGAGCCTGTTAGCGGCGAAAACAAGCGTTTTTAGTGGACGTAAATGACGATAGATTACATGGCGGCTCCGTGAGCGGCTGCTGTCTGCACGCCCTCGCTCAATACCGGAGCAATTTTCACAAATTGTCGTCCCGATTAGTCACTTCGACACAAAGAGAAGAGGAGAAAAAGGATCTGGCTTGAAGAAAACTAGATGTTTGCTGCTGTTCCCCCTCTGCCATGCCCTCTGTCTGCCAATGCCCCCCTCCCTTGTGGAGCTGTTTTGGCTCATCATGTTGCTGCCTTTACTTTGCCAGGGAGCAAATACTCGGGGAGGACCAACGCCCCCTGGTGGTGAGGAAAGGAAAGAAACTCAAAGACGACCACCCAAAGAGGGAGGTCCCTCCTGATGCTCCCATCATAGATGTAAGTCGGAGGATGTTTAGATGAAGACACATGGGTTGTCATGGTTACACCTGATTTATTTTTCTGCATTGTTACCGAGATACAGAACATCTCTCAGAAGTAACATCTAATAGCAATGAATCAGCATGATGCATCTGCCGTACCTTCATTCTTTGTGGGCTAAATGTCACCACTGTGTTCTCAAATAACCAGCCAACCATCAAGTTCGAGCACCAGCCGTGGTACATCAACGCCACGGGGGGAACGCTGCACCCGTACCAGCTGGAGGGCCTGAACTGGCTCCGGTTCTCCTGGGCTCAGGGCACGGACACCATCCTGGCCGACGAGATGGGCCTGGGGAAGACGGTGCAGACGATCGTGTTCCTCTACTCGCTCTACAAGGAGGTGAGGCTGCGAGAACGTCCTCTTTTATCGCATATAGAACCTTCTCTCCTGCGATGTGAGAGTTGCTTAGTGGTGTGTTTTCTCCGGAGGGTCACTCCAAGGGGCCGTTCCTGGTGAGCGCGCCCCTCTCCACCATCATCAACTGGGAGAGGGAGTTCGAGATGTGGGCACCGGACTTCTACGTGCTGACGTACACCGGGGACAAAGACAGCCGGGCCATCATCAGGGAGAACGAGTTCACCTTCGAGGACAACGCGGTGAAATCGGGACGCAAGGTGTTCCGCATGAAGGTACCGATACAACCATATAATACCCGTTTTAACATGGTGAGATCTTTGGGTGGTTAGCTTCCTACCTTGCAACTAGGAGGGATTTGGGGATGCAAAATGAACAACGCTGCCCCTTGTTAACCTGCCACGCTCCTTCTTGAATTTAGTTGAAGTAGTTAGTCTCGATGTTTTATCCGAGGTTTGTGTGAGGTAGAAACATAAATCCACGGTGCTGTCCGTGGTTCTGAAGTTGCATGGATCGTATTTGTTGTGGAAAATAATGTATCTGTTAAAAGACGATCTGAATTTGTAGTTACAGAAAAGTATTTGTTTTGCAGCTTTGTATTGAGCAACTATTTTTATGCAATTTCTTACATTTTCAAGGAATGCCATACTGCTAAATCACTACCCCTCCACCATATGATCACCACGTCCAAATCTTCTTGCAGAAAGACACTCCCATCAAGTTCCACGTGCTGCTGACGTCCTACGAGCTGATCACCATCGATCAAGCCATCCTGGGATCCATCACGTGGGCCTGCCTGGTGGTGGACGAGGCCCACAGACTGAAGAACAACCAATCAAAGGTAGAAACAGCCTTTTTGTGGCCGCCTGTTCCCGAAACATCACAAACACGCAGAACAAACAGGACGGGAGCAGCAACACGGACAGATATGAGCAGAAATTGTGATTTCAGGGGTAAAATTGGAGTTTCACATGCAGGAAGTTTCACATCTTCATTCTTATTTGAGGCACGTGTGTCATATCTCGTCCAAGTTTTTCAGAATTCTCAACGGGTATAAGATCTACTACAAGCTGCTGCTCACCGGGACTCCTCTTCAGAACAACCTGGAGGAGCTGTTCCACCTGCTTAACTTCCTCACCCCCGAGCGCTTCAAGTGAGTCCTTCCCCTCTTCCATTCACCGTCTTTCAGAAAATTGCTGCAAATCTCAGCTCTTTTGAATGAAGACTGCCTTTTAGTAAACAATACAATGTATCAATTGCTTATACTGCACTCTAACTTCTATTCCTTTGATGTTCCTATAGATTATTTTGTATATGTGTTTCTTTCCGATGCTTTCCGAATGTTTTATGTAAAGCACTTTGAATGTCCTTGTTCTTGCCTTGCCTTGAAAAAGCTGTAACTTGGTTTCATTGTTTGATACGTTCAGTAACCTTGAAGGCTTCCTGGAGGAGTTTGCTGACATCTCCAAGGAGGACCAGATCAAGAAGCTCCACGACCTGCTCGGCCCTCACATGCTCCGGAGGCTGAAGGCCGACGTCTTCAAGAACATGCCGGCGAAGACGGAGCTGATCGTCAGAGTGGAGCTCAGCCCCATGCAGAAGTAAGACCGGGATCAGATCACGGCTCTCTGATCCTTCAAAAAACACGTCAATGTCAACTCTTACAATCATGTAACTTACGCTTTAGAGCAAGGTTCTTAGTCAGCTAAAGTACATTAATATACTGTACTCCAGCTTCTTATCTCCACTTCACAGAGGAGGGTTTTTTCTACCATCATATCACCCATCCACAGAGTATTGCACCACCAGGCTTTTTAATCACAATATCAAGTTTCAAAGGGTTGTTTTGCTCCTAATCTGATTTCTCCAGGAAATACTACAAGTTCATTTTGACGCGGAACTTTGAGGCTCTGAACTCCAAGGGCGGCGGGAACCAAGTGTCGCTGCTCAACATCATGATGGACCTGAAGAAGTGCTGCAACCATCCCTACCTGTTCCCCGTGGCCGCTGTGGTGAGGAAGACGCTTTGAGCACAACAACAATATCATCTTCATCCAATGTTAATTCCACGGAGAAACGAGAGCCCGAGGAGAGATGGAAGGAGCCACCAGATAACAAGCCTCGTTATACATAGATTTCCTCCAGTTGATGCCTGGATTTTATTTATTTATTTATTTTTTAATCTTTGCAGGAAGCTCCCGTGTTACCCAACGGCTCGTACGACGGCAACCAACTGGTGAAGTCCTCAGGAAAACTGACGCTGCTTCAGAAAATGCTGAAGAAACTCAAAGACGAAGGACACAGAGTTCTCATTTTCTCTCAGGTAACAGAGAGTGAATGTGGCGTTCTGGGCTGGAAGCCAGGTTTTTAGCTGCTAAATCAGCTGATATATTCCACGAAACCGACTTGTTTCATTCAAATTTTTATTGAAATCGAAATTGGAGTTCATTATACAGCACAACATAAAAATTAAAAATAATAACCAATCAAAACCAATTGAGTGATTTTGATCCCGGCTTTGTAAACATATTATATAACTGTGTTTCTGTTCTTTACAGATGACAAAGATGCTGGATCTGCTTGAAGACTTCATGGAGTTTGAGGGTTATAAATATGAACGTATCGACGGAGGGATTACCGGCGGCCTCAGGCAGGAGGCCATCGACAGATTCAACGGTGAGCTTGTCTCCGCCGTCCACCTTCATGTTCTCTTCTTCTCACTCTCTCACACACAAACCGACCCCCTGCTTTTTCTTCTTCGCCACAGCGCCGGGCGCTCAGCAGTTCTGCTTCCTGCTGTCGACGCGAGCCGGAGGTCTCGGCATCAACCTGGCGAGCGCAGACACCGTCATCATCTACGACTCGGACTGGAATCCACACAACGACATCCAGGTACGGAGCTTTAAGGCAGCAGATCTATATAACTGATGCTGCGTTCAAGACGGCTCGGAGGTTGGAGTTTTTTTTTCCCCCACTTGAAATTTCCAATGTCCAAATTATTGATGGATTGATGGATTTCACAGTAAGAACTCCGACTTGTCCTCGTTTTTTTTCCTTCCTGTCTCGGCTGATCTTTTCCCCCGTTCTCGCCAGGCGTTCAGCCGAGCCCATCGCATCGGCCAGAACAGGAAGGTGATGATCTACCGCTTCGTGACGCGAGGCTCGGTGGAGGAGCGAATCACTCAGGTGGCGAAGAGGAAAATGATGCTGACCCACCTGGTGGTGCGGCCCGGCCTGGGCTCCAAAACCGGCTCCATGTCCAAACAGGAACTGGACGATATCCTCAAGTTTGGCACCGAGGAGCTTTTCAAAGATGAGATGGAAGCAGCGCGAGCCATGGGAATGTCCCGGCCTCGAACCATGGGTAGATACGCTGTAGTGTCTGCTTCACATTGTTGTTTTATAATTTCATACTTAATCCACACCTCAACCTGCCACGTCGCCACGAAACATCACTGTTGTTGACCTTGTGTTATTTCTTGTGTTTCTCAATATTACGTTTCCACGCACAAAGCTTTCTCTGTTTGGTCTGTTCTTTAAAAACATCATTCTCTCACATACAATCCTCCTGCAGATCCACACAGCCAACAAAAGCCAGTAAAACTGGACACAGGTTGATTTGATTTGATCTTTATTTCCCTTGAATACAAAGTACAATATTTACATCACATAAAACATGTCATACAGATATGAAAAAGACCAAAAAAATAATCAATAAAATCAAGTTTGAGGAGGGATTTCTTTACATCATCACGTTTAATTTACATAAAGCTCATATGTTTGTGTGAAACAGTCATTATCTAAGTCAGAGTATGAGTTAAATATCCAACACAAATTAATACCAAAAGGCTGCAGGTTGCAGAAAAGGCACTGAAGGGATTAAAAGCAAGGAACAAAATTGCCAAATTTTTAGGTCAAATCCCTGTTTTCTTTGGAGTTTCTGTAACAGCAAAGGAAACATTTGTCTCTGAACATCAACATATATGCAGACGACGCCAGAGTTTACAAAGCAAAATATTTCACAAGCTTGTGTGAAGGCTTTTCTCCTTTTTTAAACCTTTAGACACGTTTTCTTTATTCATCATCCACTGAGTGCTTCTCGTCCACAGGTGACAACAAGGAGGGCGAGGAGGGCAACGTCATCCACTACGACGACGACGCCATCTCCAAGCTGCTGGACCGGAGCCAGGACGCCACGGAGGACACGGAGATCCAGAACATGAACGAGTACCTGAGCTCCTTCAAGGTGGCTCAGTACGTGGTGAAGGAAGAGGACGGAGAGGTGAGGAATAAAACCATAATACATAACGACGGGTCTCTTCATTTCAGAAAAACCCGGATTATATTTACTGATCACAAATTGGTTTAGGATTTAAAAAGGTTGATAGCAGGTTTGCCAGATTTTTTACCCTGAAACATCAGTTTAATCAGAGTAAATATCACCCTTTGCCTTCATGTGTGTGTGTGTGTGTGTGTGTGTGTGTGTGTGTGCAGGAGGAGGTGGAGCGGGAGATCATCAAGCAGGAGGAGAACGTGGATCCAGATTACTGGGAAAAGCTCCTCCGCCACCACTATGAGCAGCAGCAGGAGGATCTGGCCCGCAACCTCGGCAAAGGCAAACGCATCCGGAAGCAGGTCAACTACAACGACACGACCCAGGAGGACCAAGGTAGGCCCCGGCGCTGGTCCGGTCAGGACCCGCGTGCCTTTCTTGGGTGTACAATCACCTGGAGATAAGAATCGAGCCCAGTTTGCGTTGATTTAGTGTTCCTGCGTTGCTCTTCTATCAGCACACGGGAGAAGTTTCAGTTGGTTGCAATCTGCAACTTCACCACTAGATGCTTCCAGATCCGAACAAACGCCTTCGATATTATCTTTCAAAATAATTATCTTGGCTACGTTTTTATGCGACAGCCATGTTGGTTTCCCAGACTGTATATAAGAAGTGGAGGTAGTCACCGCGACGTCACCCGTTGCTTTTCGGATTGCCATTTTGAAGCCTCGAGTTCGGCATTTTCAAGTGACATGATGGGGGCGGAGCTAAGTAGAAACCAGATGCTCATTTAGACATTTTTAGGCGACCAAAATGTTATAATTAACTTGAATTAACTAAAAAACACGGATTAAAGTTTTAAAGAACACTTGCAACATCCAGACCGGACAAGGACGCCGCCAAGCAACCGGTCCATCACGTCAAAGTTATCTCCCCTAAAGCATCCTGTGCTTTATGATCTGTTTGACTTTAAATGGCACCATTAAATGAACATCATGCTGGATTGAAGAAGACTTGAAACTAGAGATTGGGACATAAACTAATGTTCTAAATGTTTACTGAGATAATAAATCAAGAGAGAAGTAGGACCATTTTCTCATAGACTTGTATAAATTCTGATTTCTCTTTACAACCTGAGGAGTCGCCCCCTGGTGGCTATTAGAACAGCAAGTTTGAGGCACATGTGGCGTTCCTGCCCCATTTTTTAAATATGAGCAGAAATACAAAAGAGCACATGGGATGCAGAATGTAAACAAAAGCACATTATCTAAGAAAAGCAGAGACACCGTGTCCTAAATAACCGCCTGAATCGCTCCATGTCTGGCATTAATTGTCTGGATCCGTTTCTTGTCTTCTTCTAATGATTTTCCAGCAGTTAAACGGCCGTGAGGTGTCAACCGCCGCCGCCGCTCAATACTAAGTGTCGTGTTTTGAATGGCGTTTTTTTGTGAGCCGTCGGTCGCCACACATCCACTAAACAGGTCGCTGTGAATCGTTAACACATTGACTGAGTTACACGGCTGCATTCTGGGTAGTTTCTTTGTGATTTATTTATGTGTTTTTAAAGTGTGGAATCATGTGAGCCACATCCTGAGAACGCGGCTGGCGTAGTCGTGTTTCTGTATTCTGGTTTCTGATGATGTTGCACAGACCAGCGTGACACCCTCTCTGCCGGCTTCAACGCAGGTCAACGGCTCTCGTTGTGACACGTGATTCCGATCTGATGTCAAGCGAACGCTAATCCGATAACATCATTCGTTAGTTGACCTTATATTCACGCAGAATACCTTTCGAATATATCTGTTCAGGCAAAAAAAACTAAAACGAATCTCTGTGTTTATTAAATCCTAAGTCCCAACAAGAGCCATCGACCTCCATTAAATCCGCCACATGAGTGTGTTACGCCAGCCTGAAGCTCTCTCCGATCTCAAGCATGTAGAAAGTCTCCTCGGTGGAGGCTTTGAAGCACTACTTTGTTCACTCTTTCCCATACTTCAACGAGTATTTTAGCGGCGACACGCAACCTGTAGTTGTACTTTTAGGGAGTTCAAGGTTCAACAGCAGGTCGAGCGGCTCAGAGAGCACTCTGGGTATAAAGTGATTGTCTGACTCTCACCTCGTCTCCAGAGGGACAGTAGTGGTACAGTATATATATATATATATATATAAAAACGTAGTGGTCTGTAGTAATCTGCAGTGCCGTGGCGCCCCCGGGTGGCCGCCAGCAGAAGCGAATGCAATGTGCTGTTTCTGTGTGATGTGTGGCTCAGAGTGGCAGGATGATCTTTCAGACAATCAGTCGGAGTACTCGGTGGGGTCCGAGGACGAGGACGAAGACTTCGAGGAGAGGCCCGAAGGTAGGCTGACCTTCCATCAAAGATTCAAAGAGTTTATCGTCATATGAACAGTAAAGAAACGTCTTCCCCTGTACAATGAGATTCTTCGTTTGCTGTCCACAGAATGCCAAACGATGTCAAATCTAAGTATAAAAACAGATAAATAGTACAAAAACAAACAGTGGAAGTTATGCATAACTGTGCAGTTATAGAATCTAGTCCCTGATTGTACTCCTCTAAGCTGTTTAGGAGTCTGATGGCAGTGGGGGAAGACCTTTGGCCCGTGGTTCAAAGAGCTCCTTGTAACAAAATATTTGGTTTTATTTCTTTTTTCCCGGCAGGCGGACGCCGACAGTCTCGCCGGCAGATGAAGAACGAGAAAGACAAACCTCTGCCACCGTTACTGGCGCGAGTCGGGGGCAGCATCGAGGTAAATTACTATCCTGATGCGTCTTAAGACCCTGATTACTGGCAGCATGAGGTGGTGGGGGGGAATTGTGCTAAATAGGGGGACGGTTCAGGTTCATAAGTGGCCACTATTTGGCACCCAGAGAGAGTGCTCTTTCCCTCCCACTCACTGCAATGGCAGAATTAGGATCATCATGTTCACAATATGAATGTCTTCTCATCACAAGGTTCTTGGGTTCAACGCCCGCCAGAGGAAAGCCTTCCTCAACGCCATCATGCGGTGGGGCATGCCCCCTCAGGACGCCTTTAACTCCCATTGGCTGGTTCGAGACCTGAGAGGGAAGAGCGAGCGTGAGTTCAGGTAAAAAGCCCCTCACACCGAAATTCTCTTTTCACTCAGCATCATTTTTTGAGTCAAGCCCACCATCAAGTTAAGAGGTAGCTGTGGGCAATTTAATTCGCCTTGCATATTTAATTAGTTAGCCGGGGGCAAAGCTCCGGATCCCTCGTATCAAGTTTGCAAAGGTTGGACTTTCTATTTTCAGGGTTACGAATAGTAATTGTTTGAGTATTGTGGTAAAACAGCTGCACTGTACTACTTCATGTTCTTACTTACGCAAAATCAGCGTCGCGTTCAGGACGAGGATTTTAATAATTCATCTTTCTAATAGGCCTATGACAATATCTTGATGGATGTTTGAGGACGAAAACGCATCATTTTCATAGTTATTTAAATAAACGTTGCCAGCATTCATAAATTAACAGTTTAACCTTTTTGTTTGTTGTTTTAATATCCATATGCATTTACTGATGCATGGATTTGTGAGTAAAAATGTCTACGCAATGTTTAAAGAGTGATTTTAAAAAAAAGCTCTCTAGCTAGGGATGAATAGAGCCTGGTTTTAAAAATTACAAGAATTATCACATAAGAAGAAGTGACTTCAGTATGTTTTATCTCCATTTTAAGAGTTTAAAGCATATTTTGATGATTATCTGGATGAATCAAAATCATTTTGGGCAGGTTAAATCGTGAGATAATAATTTTTCCATATTAATTATGACTCTGTATGCCACCACTACTGCAACTACTCCTGCCACTATTATAGGTGAATAATATAGTATAACTACTGTAGAATAAACTACTTCTGCTACTAGTGTGTATCAACCATCAAAAAGGTACTGCAAAAGTATGCAAAATGAGAGAGAACCAAAACAAATAGAATATTCCATGTACTTCTGTAAGCTTCTACTGGTGGAGTTCGGACTACGTTGTCAGAGCCGGTGACCACGGAGGAATCCCTCTCGTCACATGTGGTGTAAAGCAGGTTTTCGTCTCCCCATCAGGGCCTACGTGTCTCTGTTCATGAGGCATCTCTGTGAGCCGGGGGCCGACGGGGCCGAGACCTTCGCTGATGGAGTCCCACGTGAGGGATTGTCTCGTCAGCATGTCCTCACCAGGATCGGCGTCATGTCGCTCGTCAGGAAAAAGGTACCCGAACCGAATCCTCAACACGTTAGACGTAAAGAAGAAGGTTTCAGACGTCACACAAGCCACATGTGTGGATGTTTCGTTAGCTTTGTTTGCTATGTAGCTAACGGGAACGCTAACGAAGTTTGTGTGTAAAGTTTTCGTCTGGTTTCACTCTCAAAAACATTAGAAATGTCTTGGCAAGTAAAGACTTTAGTAATGGGGAAATTGGTTGCTAGGAAACAATTGTAGTGTGGGTCCAATCAAAAGCAGTCGACTGTGTGAACAGGAAGTCACTGCAGCATCACAAAGCATCAAAAGAAGCTAACGTGACCTTTTTAGGCGGCTAAATGTATTAAACCTACTTGACAATCCGACTGTTGGCGACTTTGTTTTATTAATAGATTTCAAACACAGAGAATTCGGCCTCTAACTCACTTAAATTAAAAACGTATCAGTTAGCCATAGCTAGCTTACCACGGCTATTAAATAGTTCTGGTTCTAACACAATTTAGTTGTTAAGTCTCATATTATTGGCATCATGTTTGGAATTATTGTGTATATGTGTTATATGTAAAATCTTCCCAGTGTAGTAGTTTTCACTCTTTAATTTACTCTTCGGGTCATATATGAATTTAGCGAGCGGATGTTAGCATTGCAGGTTTCTTCAGTTAGCTACCGTTACTGGTTGTATATCTCTTTATAAGGACTGTTTAATGTGGTGCTGTTCATTTTTTAATGTCTATTGTATTTTTATTTGTATTTTAATTTGTATTAACATAAGTTTGTGTCTGCCTGCCAGCTTGTTAGCTAAATCTGGGACAAACTATCTCTACTTTTTGGTATTGTATATATTTTGAATAAATACAAATAACATTTACATAATAACTAGGTTAAGTGTGAACTTAGAGGTACGATAATTAGATACATTGTTAGTTGCTGTAATCAATCAATATTTTGTGATTGTTTCGCAGCGGCTTTGCTCTAAAACACAAAATAACACACCCACACCTCCTCACAAACTGCAGGGAAAGGTGCTGGATTTTGAAGGAAAGCAGCTGAAGCCACACTTGATCCCGTTGCGGCCTGTCTGCTCTCTCTGTGTATTGTGTCAGCCTTGTGAGCTCTGTGAGCCTCAGACAAAGCAACAGGGTTCGGCCTGGGAATGAGGTCAGGTTGCACACTCTGCTTATTGGCGGTTGACCAAACCTCCACGTGGGGTCCAAAACACTCTCTGCTGCCCTGAACACAGTCTCTGCAGATACAGACACCACCACACACTCTACTAGGTCATCAGTGATGATTAAAGGGCATATTAGTCTTTATATTGTTTAGAAAATTGTTGCATATTATAGCTCTAAGAAGAGTTGTTGCATCTGGATACAGAAGAATTAAAAACTTCCACTTTTCAACGGACCTCATTCTCATTCCTTATTTGAAGAAAGTGAACTAGATTCAGTCTTATTCCAGCTTAACCCTTTTAGTACTATAATTATGACGGGCCACCTCTGTTTGTCTTTTTTTTTTTGCAATAAATGTGTCATAAAATGTCCTTTTTGCAAATTACTTCGGGCGAAATGTAACTTTCAAAATCTGGCAAGTATTTGTCATTATTATATTTTGAATTTTCATCTCGTTTCTCTTTATAAACAATTGTAAATGTACATGATACATTTTTGAGATTACAAATGGAAATTTTACCAATCGTTTTTTTTTTTGCAGGTGCAGGAGTTTGAGCACGTGAACGGGAAGCTGAGTTCCCCAGATCTGATTCCCATCGGCCTGGAGCTGAAGAAACTGACCGAGAGTCTATCGTCGGATCCCAACACCCCGGTACCAGCCAGTCCAGTCGTAACGCAGCCCGGCACGCCCGTCCCACCAGGTCAGAACAACGCCTCGCTGCTGATATCTGACTGTAAGGTGTCAGTTCATCGTATAGAAAAAACTAAGTTTGAGTTGTTCTTGGTTTTGTTTTGGACTGCAGAGAAGACGGAGTGTCTCTCGGGCGCCGCCGAAGACAAGGAGACCACAGAGCAAGACAGCAAGAAGCTGTCAGAGCAGGAGGTGAGTCCTTTTTTTGTTCCATCACTGTCATCCTGTTCCCTCCTTTTATTGTCTTAGCCTTTCATCACACTTTCACCACACGCGTCTCATCTCGGACCCCTTCTTTCTAACTGCCCTCTCTCTGACTTTCCCCCTCTTTGCGCCTCCCGTTGCCATGTCTGTTTATTCCCTCCTTCGGCAGGCTTCCAGTGCCGACTCGGCATCTGCACCTGAGAAGGCTGCTGACAGTGAGGAGAGCAAGGCCGGCTCGGAGGAGAAACCCGGAGACGAGAGGGACCGAACCGAGTCGCCCTCCGCTAAGACCGAGCCATCTGCCAACGCCAAGGAGTCTGCTTTGAAGCAGGCCGAGCTCTCGTCCAGTCAAACCTCGCCCAAAAGTGAGCGGCGCATGATAATGATGATGTGATTCAAGGTTGTACCGTGTTTAATTTTTTATCCTTTGTTATCCACAGCGGAGCACTGCAAAGAAATAGAGAAGTCCTCAGAAAAAGGTGATACTGAATCTCCTCTGGCGAAAACCGAAGACAAGGAAAGTAAGCCAGGTATACAAGTTACAAATCCTAAAAACTAAATACACAGTGGCCGTGTGTTTGTTCGTAACGCAAAAGGAATCCTGCGTTAGGCTTTTCCAGACCTGAGGATACATTTCAATTATAGAAAACTAAAAATAGGATTGATTTTCTTCATGAAACTTTCCTTTATCTCATAGAACACACTTTAAATTTAACATGTTCAGTATTTTCTAATCTTAAACCTGTACGATTTAAAATATTTATCCTGAAAAACAAAATACACTAACTACAAATATATATTATTGACAAAATGGACTACAATGTAAAAACCTTTCCCTCAGAGAACTTTTGTCTCTACATCCATTAATTCAAATTTCAGACGGTGTGAAATTCTGCATTAAACATTTATTAAATGCTTTGACGTTTAACGTGGTAAGAATGTTAGTTATCACACAGCGTCTGATGATTTGTTTAACAATAAAAAAAACGTATCTAATGATGATTTTCATGTCGTTCACGTAGCCGTTGCAGACGACCTGAAGAGCGAAGACGCACTTGAGGGTCGGCTGAATGGAGACAAAGACGCTCTGGACGAGCTGGACGAGAGCAGGAAGGAGGACAAGAACGGATACAAAGCCAAGTTCATGTTTAATATCGCCGATGGAGGTTTCACGGGTGAGAATGAGTCAATTATGGCCACTGTAGGAGTTTATTACGATGCTAAAAACAGAGCATTTATGCTAGTTAGCTTCCCATGAATGTACGCATTTATTTTTCGAATGAATCCAACTTGTGACAACGCCTCGTTAAGGTCCTTAGGGTGAAGATGTTGATGCTTGTTGTTGCTTTTATTTATATGAGGACAAACTGTCATCTTATGGGTGTTTATTGATCGGGGTGGTTGGGCTAAGATGCTAGCGGTAGGTTTCACTTGTTGTCATAGCAACAGCAAACATCCTGTGTTAGTGGAACTAAGCAACGTGTTTTTATTGACTATTTATATTTATAAAGTTGAAAATGTGCCACTTTTCTTCTCTGAAAAATGGCTCCATTTTGTGTGGGTTTATTTTACGCCGTCATACAAAAACATTTACATAAAATATATGATTAAATGCTACCGACTCACTTTCCATAATGCGAATGTGCTGATTTTACTGGGGAATGAATGTTTTCTGTCTCACAGCTGGAAACCCCTCCAGTTCATAATAAAACTGTTTTGAAACTGTCACACGCTCACAAAGTCACTCACAAAGTTAATTGAACTTCAGTTCCCAGCCCGGCGTCTCCTCTGGTGCTCGTAATAGAAGGAGGAGACTCTGGGACAGCTTTGTTTTCTCATGAATCGTGTTCGTTAATGTGCTCCTGCGTCTCTTTTTGTGTGTGTGTGTGCTGGAAAACATCTTGAAAGTTGCTTTTTTTTCATTTATATTGTTGTAAAATCTGTTTTGTCGCCGGCAGAGCTGCACACCCTTTGGCAAACCGAGGAGCGAGCGGCGCTGTCTTCTGGAAAGATGTACGACATCTGGCACCGTCGCCATGACTACTGGCTTTTAGCTGGCATCGTAACGTATCCTTTCCCCAGATGTAGAGAGAGGCTCAGCATCTGGAAAAGCAATGTAATTACTTATGACCTGGAGGATTCAGTCAAAAAGACTCATATTTACAACTTGCGAGGAGCGATCGTACTTTTTTTTTATTTGAACAATTTTTACGATTTTTCTTGACCTTGAATCCATCGCAGACACGGCTACGCTCGCTGGCAGGACATCCAGAACGACCCGCGGTACGCCATCCTGAACGAGCCCTTCAAGACGGAGATACACAAGGGCAACTACCTGGAGATGAAGAACAAGTTCCTGGCCCGCCGCTTTAAGGTCTTCATAATAATTAAAAATAACTACTGGAGGCTGAAATAATTCAAGGATTAAAGGATTTGTTATATCTAAATGCAAATTGAAGCACTGTCTCTCACATTCCCTCCCTCCCTGCAGCTGTTGGAGCAGGCTCTGGTGATCGAGGAGCAGTTGAGGCGGGCGGCGTACCTGAACATGACCCAGGACCCGAGTCACCCGGCCATGGCGCTCAACACTCGCTTCGCTGAGGTGGAATGTCTGGCCGAGTCCCACCAGCACCTGTCCAAAGAGTCGCTGGCCGGGAACAAGCCTGCCAACGCCGTGCTGCACAAAGGTCCGCGCTCCGCTTTCAAAATAAAAATCGCAACAGTCAGAATTGTGTGAATTTTTATGCCCTCAACCTGCCAAAAAGGCTGGAGCACCGGGGGGAAAACGTAATCCTGCACGAAAATGACATTCACAGGGCAACAAAAACGGACTGGTATTAATTTTTCACAAGACATCTGTCAGCCCAGCGGTCATCTGTGAGGGTAAAACCGGGGCTGTGCATGAAACATTCATGGAGGCATGTGTTTCTCTGTTTTAATCCCCTAAAATCCTACTTTTTTGGTCATTTAATCATTGAAGTTGTAAAACCTGCTTGTGCAAAAAGACAATTTCAATCCATTTCTAATGCAAATCCACTTGATTTTCTATGATGATGTTTCTTTATTTGAATTTCTTTTTCATTGTAAGGTAGTTGACCTGCCTCACTCTTTATTATTTCAAGTGGCAGACTCTTATTTTGTAGTAATTCTTAAAAGCAACATGATTTAATGGGAACTATCTATCCAGACAGTAAACGGAGAGCAAAGGGAATCACATGAGGATGATTCAACACCATTGATTGACTGTCAAAAAACGTATTTCCAACTATTAGAAGGACGAAAGTGTGGGAAACGTTCTGTGCCCCTGATTGATTTATCTGTTAGTGAAACATTTGATGGCATTTAGTTCATGTAAAGCTCTGGATCACACATTTAATAATTGTGTGTGTGTGTGTGTGTGTGTGTGTTTCCGTGCTCCTGCAGTGCTTAACCAGCTTGAGGAGCTCCTGAGTGACATGAAGGCCGATGTGACCCGACTGCCCAACATGCTGTCCCGGATCCCGCCGGTGTCGGCCCGGCTGCAGATGTCCGAGAGGAGCATCCTGAGCCGCCTCACCAGCAGGGGGAGCGAGCCTCCGCCGCAGCAGGTGAGACGGGGGTCAAGGGGGGTCAACGGGGTCGGGGGTTTGATTTCCTCAATGAAGAGTCAAGCTTCCTGACATTTGCCTTTAGACCACTATCTGATGTTTAATATCTCTCTTCATTGTTTGGAGTTGCCGGCGAGGAAACTGTCATTTTAGAAGAAAAAAAATCACTTTTGAAGTGTTCTGTAGTCACGACTCAGCGACTACATCATCGCTTTTAAAACCCCGTGGAGACTCCAGCTCCCTATCGCCCCCGCGGATGGAGTTTTCCCGGGTGTGATATAAAAGAAAGAAAAGGAAACGTCTCCCTTTAGTTGTTTTCTTTCAGCGCTTCAGTCCCAGAAGATTTCATCGTCTCATTATTTCATCTCTGCTGCACCTGTTCAACCACAGTGTGTTTTATGCACTCTTAACTGTGTGCTTTTTTTTTATTCCGTTGCTATGCCAACTTGTCGTAACCAGGGCAACAGCCTGACTTTTTTTTCCCCTTTTGTGTTTTTTATTTGCCTTCTTTCCGACTGTGTGAAAGAAATCCTGCTCGCCGATCGCAGATCAGAATCCCTCGTTGTTATTTTATGATTTTATATGATCTGTTTTTTTGTTTTTTTTCTGTCTCAGCCGTTCAGCCAGGGTGGGTTCGGCTGCTCCCAGATGTACAGCAGCGGCTTCGGTGGAGGGTTCAGGGGCCCGGGTGGGCAGCCCATGGTCAACTACAGCCAGATGCCTCTGGGACCCTACGTCAGCGGTAAGCACCCACACTTACAGTAGGAATCATGGGTGACGTGACAACAGGTTGGTGGAATTTAAAATACACTTTTCTGCTGAAATTAAGTCCTGATATCAATCGAGACATTTTTTTTTTGTAACATTAAAGAAGACGTTTTCCCATAAATGGCACACCTGCATTTATATAGAGCTTTTCTAGTCTTTTTGACCTCCGTTCACACACTGATGATGGACCTGCCCATTAGACCCCCCGAGTCCTATCGTGACACGATGGAGGGACCCCCTATTACATATCGTATACAACCTTATTAAACCGGTCATAATAACATGTAGTGCAGCCTATAGTGCCATGTATAACAGTATAATGCAATACAATGCTATTAAAATAATAATTGTTGACAGACTCATGTATTTATAGAACATATTGTAATTCTATATCGAAATTTCTACATCACAAATGTCACGTTAACGCAACAATTAACATTTATATTTGCTTGTTAGATGTTGTATTCATGTTAAATGTGTATTTTTTGGACATATTTTACATTTTGGAAGTCAAAAAGTGTGGGATCAAATCATTTCGGGGACCCCCTGCTGTAACGCTGCAGACCCCCTAGGGGTCCCGGACCCCCATGTTGAAGATCTTTGAACTAAGCCGTTCACACGCCAACGCCACGTCCTGTTTGGGGTTCAGTATCTCCCCCAAGGAAGGGAATCAGACCGCCTGATATACCTCGACCTCACTCATCTCGCCTTCGTTTGATTTTTGGAAGGACGAGTGGCTCCGCCTCCAAGCCCCCCCTCCCCCCCTCGTTGTTGTGAAGTGCAATGATTCAGTAGTCATAACTGAGTAATAATTTCCATCCCTTTGTTTTTTCTTTTCCAAACTGTCCTATCTATCACAGCTTACAGACCGACGTCCTTATTCGACTTTCAGCTATCTCACTTACCTTAGTTGCACACACAATGAGGGTTTGCAGACATTTTGGGTATGCTCACTTTCAGTTTTTGTTTTTTATAAAAATAAAAAAAAATCACTGAATAAAAAACATTGTCTACGATTTTCACTATGATGAGTTATTTATAATGAACCACTGACATATATTTAAAATCTCTGTCCTCCTCCAGTGTCCTCTAACGGCCCTCCGCCTCCCACAAGCCATCTGGACAAGAAGTCACTTGACTCCTTGAGAGACGTGGCCACGCCCGACCTCAAATCAGGCAAACCTAGTGATGTCATCTGCATTGAGGACTAGACCGGCTCTGTAAAAAAAGAAAACTGACCCGAGGTCAGGAAACTTTCCCAGGGATGGAATATGTCACACACACATCCTCCTCTTTAAGTCCCGCCTCCCTCCCGACTTCAACTCTACCAAGTCGAGCTCTCTTAAAGGCGATTCCCTTTTTTTGATCAATGCAGATGTATCTATCTTAACAATTGCACTTTTCATCTTTGGAGGATCCTATAGAAGGTATTTCACTAGATATTTGCTTTTGTTAACTTGGCTGGAGAGCGAGGAGGGGAGGGGGGATGAATGAGGGCAGCTTTTGTGAAAGAGGATTTTTCTTTTTCAGCCTCGAAGAAGAAACTCAAGTCGGCATGACGATGAGTTCCTGATTGCTCTTGATTTGGGGCTCATTTTAATCTGTATTTTTTTTTTTTCATTCTGCGTTTGCTTTTGTTCATCCGCCTCCTCGCTGTACACTGTGACTCACTGGAGCTGATTCCCCTGTGAAGAGGAAAGGACGCCTTCAGGCACAGTTTGAAACAACATCGTTTTTTTGTTTGTTTTTTTCTGAGGGCCAATATTGTTACTTTTTAAAAATGTGTTTTGTTTCATTCATGTAAACCTAGTGGATGAAATATTGATTTGAAAGCAAAAAAAAAAAAACTATTATCATGTATGCAGTAGCTTGGACACACTCTCTGTCTGAATCCTCTAAAGACTGCCACCCGCTGGTCATTTGGGAGAAAAATAATCTCCACAAAAAAAACCCTGCAGGCTACACTTGACTGCGGCGGGCAGTAAATCTGCAAAGGGTTTGGCTTCTTGTACTGTACATACTCAGAGACTGCTGTTTATTTTACCTCACATAGGACTAACATGTACACACACACACACACACACACACACACGTGGATGAAATCAGAAGCCCGGCTCGGCATCGTGAAGGTCGAGCAGAGGAAGGAGAAGCTGCTGCAGGAAGTGGCAGATTTTTAATGAGAAGTATTTCTGTGTACGGTACAATATTTGTGATTCTTCTTATATTTTAATGTTAGTAGTGGCTGTAGAGCTTAACCCTGGAGGGGGGGGGGGGGGGGGGGTCACGACGACCAGTGGGACTGCACTATAAACAGGAACTCATCACGGTCTACATCCACATACAGGGCTCTAATGTTCAGAGTGGAGACTGCCCCCCTCCCCCACCCATCCCAGGGATTTCCCCACTCCCCCCCTCTCATTGATAGAACTGAATAAGAAGGTCTGTTCATGGCGCAATGTCACTTTAAGTCTAGTGTGTGTCGCTTTTTGTTTGCTTCTCTTTACGTTGAAGTAAAAAAGAACAAAAAAATCTAATGTATTTAGTCACGTGGTGCCATTAAAGAAGATGGAAGAAGAAGACGACCTCGTGGGGATTCGACCTTGGATCTCTGTTGCTTCCAGAAAGGACCAACGTTGCACAGCATCGACTCTTTTTAGATAAATGTGGTTCCTGTCTGGGTTCTCCTGAGACCGGACCGTGTCACAGCTACATATCTCCTCCATCACCGTCGATTACAGTCCACTACGTTTAAAAACGGTATTTTATAAATTCAAAGCTTACTCTTTCCTTTTTTCTATGAAGGCATTGCTCGAATGTTTGGACTCAAAAGTGTAGGAATTGTTGTTTTTTCCTCCAAAGATCAGTGGCGTTACCCGTCTGCATTATTATATTATAGCCATGGACGGCACTTATTTGACTTTGTTGGGAATCTAATCTGAAGAGTGTTGTAACAGATTGGTGAGTGTATTTTCTTACTCATCTTTTTGCAACTTCAACATGGACGTCCTGAGGTGCTCTCTCTCTCTCTCTCTCTCTCTCTCTCTCTCTCTCTCTCTCTCTCTCTCTCTCTCCTTTTCTCCAATTTAGATTGTATTTCTGCAAATCCTCCCCAGTTTCTCTCCCATCAATCTTCTCAAGTCAACATGCTTTAACTTCCAACATTACCAGACTTTTCTGTTTTGTTTTGTTTTTTTTAAAGCAACACAAATCTTGAATTGCATCTGTTCATTTTTGGGCTCTTCTTTGTGTTTATCAGTGCTGTTTCCATTACTTGACCACGACATGTATTAGGTTGCTTGACAGATAGAACCTCAGAAACATGTAAATACTTGAAAGATTTTGGGTTGTTTTTTTTTGTTCAGAGACCATCTCATACAGATTTACGTATCAAACTTGGGAAAAAAAAGCAAAAGAAGATGAATGTCTGCTGGGTGGTGTTGCCGTAGAACTGCAGAGTGCACCTGTATGTGCTCGTTAATCAAATAAATCATGTCCTTTTTGCCCTCTGGAGCGACGACAAAAACACAGTACTCCAATGAAATGCAATCAAAACTGAAGTCAGTATGAATGTAATGTCTGTTAGTATAAAAAAGGCTTCAGTCTAATATTATAAATATGTTAACAATGTATGTACATGCTTATTAACATGGCTTCAAAAGCTACCAAAAGACCCTGATTTAAAAAAAAGGCACCTTTTGTTGCAGCGAATGCACAGCATGTGAAGCGTTTGACGTGACGGTTCACTTTTGGGGGGGGGGGAGGGGCGATAGTGTATCTAGCATTTACAGACAATGAGCTCCGAGCAGTGTTCCGATATTTGTGCTGTATAGCAAAATTGAATGAAAAAAAAAGTGAATTGTCATCTTTTTATTTGTATTCTGTGTATTTGTTCAATGTGTTTTAATAAATCTTCTGGACAACAGTGGCGTTGTGTCGTTGTAGGTCTGCAGACGGATTTGCAGCGTCACAATCTGCATCAGACAGCATGCTGTAAATGTGATTAGAGGTCAGAATTAGACTCTGTGAGGTCATTCTAAAGAGGAGCCAATCACAGAGTATCACAAACTGAAGACAAACAAATATTATTATGTCAACACACCAAATCTTTAAGTATTTTGTAATATATTGAATTTATTTGTGTTTTATCTAACTGCCTTTGTTTTGTGTTTTAGACAGAATTCAGTTTAATTGGATTATAAAAAGGCAACAATTCAACAATAAAATAAATCGTACTTTGGCTAATGTTTAGCCCAAAGTAATAAAATAGATTTTTTTGGGGAGTCGGGGAATCATTTCCCTACTTTAATTGCTTTTTTAAAAAAAAAATCTATAGGTATTTTATTAAATTGTATTGTAAAGGGAGAGTGTACAGATTCTTAGCTGTACCAGAGTTAGCTATAAAATAATGTAAACTGTAGTCCGGATACGGAGAATATCTCTCTGTTAAGAAAATTAAAACATATTTAATGTATTGTGTTTGATCTAACTCCCTTTGTTTTGTGTTTTGGGCAGAATTCAGTTAAATTTGATTATAAAAAGGCAGCAATTGAATCATGAAATGAATCATACTTTGGCTTAATGTTTAGCCCAAATTAATAAAATACATTTTTTTTGGAGTGGGGGAATCATTTCTCCAATTTAATTGCTATTTTTTTTTCTTAGAAAATCTATATGTATTTTATTAAATGTTATTGTTAACGGTCAGTGCACAGCTATAAAATAATGCTATCTGTAGTCCCTGGACAGGAAACGAAGAATAACATCTCTGTTAAATTAAAACATATATTTCATTTATTGTGTTTTATCTTCCTGTCTTTGTTTTGTGTTTTGGGCACAATTCAGTTAAATTGGATCATACAAAGGCAACAATTGAATGATCTCATAAATTGTACTTTGAAAGTAATAAAATAGATTTTTTGGGAGTGGGAAATCATTTCTCCACTTTTAAAAGTGTACTATATGTATTTATTAATTGTATTGAACAGGGACAGTGCACAGATTCTCAGCTGTATAAATGAATGAAATCTTTATTCCCTGGGCAGGAAACAGAGAATAACATCTCTGTTATGTTAATTAAAACATCAGCAACAGCACAAGAGAAACCACAACATTTCACAAATTAACACAACTTTTGAATCAGTAAAACTATAAACATTATTTATGTATCGGCTCGTTCCCAGACTGTTAAGCCACACAGGAAAACATAGTTTACATTAAATCCAGAGTTGTACTCCATGTTCTCAGTATTCTGATTTATTTCCTGAACAACAGGATGTAGAATATGTACTAAATAATATAATAAGGTGTATATGTTAAAGAGTAAAAACATTTTCATTAGAGCCAGTGTTTATATTTATGTCTTATGTGAATTATTATTACTATTTCACATGAGTAAAAGATTCATTAAGCTTTTCCCTTCACATTTCCTTTCTTTTCCTTTGGTGTGGATGACCAGAAATCAGCTCCCGCCTCCTCTATTCAAATCCCAGCCAATAACAGCAGACTCCACACAGCTGACTCCAGAACAGTGAGAGCAGGCCAGCTTCAAATCCCACACGGAAGTGCTCTGCAACAGCATTGCCCCCTAATTCCTCTTTGTCCGGCCCCCTTGTTCTCACCGACTCTTCCGATTGGTGCAAACACCGCCCCCCCTCGCCCCCAAAGCTTCTCATTGGCTGCACGCTTCACTTCCTCCCTCCAGCCATTGGCTGCTCGTGTCTGAGAGCCCCTCGGCCGGCTTTGTGCTGCTGTCTGGGCGGCAGCAAGGGGGTCTGGAGAGAGTGGGAGGAGGGAGAGGAAACCAAAGAAAGGACAGAGACTGGAGGGGCTGAGAGGACCCATCTAAAAAAGACAAGAAGGGACGGCGTAGGGGGGAGATAGAGGGAGTAACACTCGCAGAGAGAGAGAAGGGGGAGGGAGCAAAGAGGGTTACCTCATCCAGAGCTGCTGGTGCACACGGTGCAGGGGAGAAGTTGTGGGAAAGTAAACAGCACCGGAGAGAATTCCCCTTCGCAGGAGACCGTGAAGATGAAGGTACCGGACCCCAGCTGCATGGTAACCACTGAGTCTACGGGAGGTTACCGGGATTAAAGGGGTCACCGAGGGGAACGCCTGGGGGGGAGGGAGGACACACTACGACTGAAGACAAGGAGGTGAGATAGATTTGTTGTCCTCTAAACACTTTCTCCTCCCCTTCCCTCCCTTCTTTCTCCTCTCCTCACTCTCAGCACTGTTAGCATGCTGCAGCTTTGTCCAAAGGGGGGGGCACTGATGGACTGGAGTCGTGGTGGTGGTAGCTCTCCCTCCGTCCGACAGCTTTTAGGAGCAGCTGAGAGAACGTGGAGGAGGAGAGGATGAGTAGCATCACGGACAATTAAACCCTGAAGCATGCCATCGGAGGGAGAGGGGGAGAGAGGGAGAGAGGGAGCCGGCGGAGGCTACCGAGGCCTTGTTATGATAGCAGCATGTTCCTGAGACAAGGCACCGGGAAAATAAAGGATGAGTGAGAAGAGAGGGGGGCATACCGGACATACACCTCTGGCTCACAGCACTCTCCCACAGACCCGGGGCTATAAAAAGACCCCCACCACCACCACCACCACCACCACCCTTTGGCCCGGGCCGAGGCCTTAACCGCTCCAGCTTGACGGTTGCTTCCCGGAGTACAATAGCCCCTCCCGGGATGGATTTCACGCTGCCTCTATACCCTGAGAATAGAGGAGGGGAGACAGGGAGGAGAGGGGTGAGGGGATGGACCTCTGACCAAGTCATTAGCATTTTCAGCGAGGCCACTGTTTCTGCCTCCTTTTGCCGGATGTCCAAGATGCCCCCCCCCCCCCCCCCCCCCTCTTTGAAACTCCATGGACTCACTGTATCTGATTTTTTCCTCCTTAGCCACACTTCCAACAGACATTAACAACCCGTGCATGCCTGAAGCTATGCCACAAAGATTTCCCCATCAATGGGAACCCCTTTCCACCATGTTTTTTGGTCACCCATGACAACTTGCCTGACATGTAAACATGTGAGGGCCGAGGCGCTCAAACACACAATCGAGTCATTTGATAGCGGCGACAGGGACACGCCTGACGAATTCTTTTTAAAATGACTGCATCCCCCTTTAGGGGATGTGAGACAAGTAACCAGCAGGAGGAAGTCTGGGATGTTTGGAGGTGAAAGGGCATCTGCAGCACCCGAAACATGACTCTCTGTTATCAGAAGTCCAAAACAAACCGGTTTGAATAATAATTGCCCCCTAATAGCTTGAGCTAACAGGTGTGGTCTGCCAATATGCAAAGCATCGTTCAATACTTCCTGAATAATGACTCAACGCTTTCATTAGGGAGGAGGTTTCCTAGGTGATACACAAAAGGCGTCACCTGACTTGTGGGAACACAAGAAGTTTTGCTCACTGCAGCTGCCAACACTAAACTAGTAAACTTTTAGATCTACGTAAGTGCAGTTCAAGTATCTGTTGTTGTTCTGATGTGGTGATGCTGTTGTCTAAGAGCTGGGTTTGGCTGAATTTGGAGGAGAGATGAGATCATCCTGGGGAAATAGATTCATGGTTTAAAGTTGGTGGTCTTAATAATAATGATGATAAAGAGAGGCAGTGGAAGTCAGGTGTGATTCAGGATCATCACAAACTTAAATCAGTACTTCAAAAAGGGACCAAAAGGTGAAATCTTTACACTTCACTTTGAAAATCCATTTGTGTAAACTTGTGTAAAACGGTAAAGTAAAGACTGTTTTTCCGGTCGCCCCTTTATGAAAAGAAACACAGAAACATCCTCTGACTTCACGTGTCACCGGGGGGATGATGACTACGTCTGTGAATACAGTTTAATTACAGTTTTCTTCTGCGGCTCTGAAGGGAGAAGCTGAGTCAAGTCAGAGAATCTCTCGAAATAACCGTGATGACATGTCGGCTCGTTCGGGTTGGAACCTGAACGCGACGGGGCGGAGAGAGGTTAACTGTTTGTTGCATCGAGGGCAGGGGTTGTTTGATTTCGGCCTATTTTTGTTGACATTTGGGCAAAATTGCAGCGCGTTAGCTGTCGGCAGTGCCACATGTCCACGGATGTACAGGCAACTGGATCACTTTGACTCCTGAACAAAACTTGTAAAACTTCCGGAGTTATATATATAATGTTCTTCCTATGATATCCTAAATGATGGAAGTGTGTTGTGTTTGATAAGCCGTTACTTCCTTTATCTTCTGGAAGTTAACCTCTGGTTATCTCGGCCTTCGTTTGCAGTGATTCCTCGTCTTTTGTTCGTCCCCAAACTTTATGTAAAAGCTATCCTACTGTATACAGGTGCGTAGGACAGAGATGTCTGCCTCAGATAAAAGAGATGAGTTGGAAAAAGTGAGGCGACTAACGAGACACCAATCAAAACGTCCCTGCAGTCCTTTGAGTAACTCATGACTTCATTTAAGTTCTACTGGCTGTCAGGAGGAGGCTAAAGCTCTTATTAAACCATAAGTTTGTGTAACAGCCTTCACCCGGGGACGGATTCTCAGCAATGATGCAATAAGATGAGGTACCTTAATAAAGAGTAAAATACTGTATGAAAAATAATGGAGTTGTGCAACGTAGCTGGACATAAAGGTAGGTGGGAGAAGGGATGTGACTGAGTGAGATTGTTTTTTTGAGAGCGCTGCAGGGAAGTCGTATTTTTAAGGCAAACCTCGGAAGTTAGTTAGTTGGTTTCTTACGACAAAAGGCCAGCAGGATTTCTCTGTCCGATTTTTGGACTATGAAGAAAATAAGCCCTGTGGCAGACAAATGTTTAGGAAACTAATCTTCACAAATTAACACCACTTCTATGATTTTCATTTGAGTGTGAACACGGTCACAACGAGGCTGTAAAGGTAGACTAGTCTCATTTAGCCGCTTGTTAGCAACACGAAAAAGCATATTGTTATATCGCAGAATTGAATGTTAAAATCTCTGAGGAGTGTGTTAACCACAGGCCTTAAAAAAACTATTAATTTCGAGACGAGAGAACCAGAAGTGCAGAAAATGACAGCTCATTTCTCGGTTTTGGGACTCATTTCTGCAGCGCAACAAGCCAGTCAAGCCTCTGCAGACACTCAGGGTTTATTACGGATCTTTAAAGTGTAACTTGACCTCCAGGACGAAGCATCCACCCACTGCATAATTTATTTAAAAAAAAAAAAAAAGCAAAATAGATGAAGAGAGAGATGAAACCACATCCCGTCCTGTAGGAGAGAAGCCTTGATGTATTGTCAACAAATAATAATAATAATAATAATACATCTTATTTATAGCCTTTCAGAGCCCTCAAGGACAGTGAATAAAAAACAACCAATAAAATACCAAACAAACAATAAGTTAGAATAGACAGTTAAAATTAGACAATAAGGCAATTTAAATCACAGAAAAAAGGCTGTCTTAAACCGATTGAATAGTGGGAGTGAAGTGATAAATGTGATATAATATGACAACTGCAGTAGCTCGGAGGATAGCGCCATGAAGGCCACTGAATTTGATGAATGTCCTGTTGAATGAGAACCCTAACTAAAGAGGGCTAACAAAGTAAACGACTCAAACCCGCCACCGAAACGACGGCGAGCACATCCGTCTCCGATGCAGCCGTCTGCTGCCTCCTAGCACCCGTTAGCTAACCGTTAGCGAACCGTTAGCGAACCGTTAGCGAACCACCGCTACGATACCAGTCTCTGCAACTCGCGTGACGTAAGCATGAAAACACGTTGGAGTTAGGAAGCTAACGTTAGCGAGCTAACTAGCTAGCTGCTAAATGAGAAATAAAAATAAATAAATGAAACAACTTAAGCTTCATCTACACACTCTCGTCACAGCGTAGGAAAACAAATCGCTCATGAACACCAATTCAGGAGTTTGTTAAGTGCTGATGAATTTCAAATTTACAGAAAATGTAAAAACGATAGACTCCGTGGGGGAGACAAGGAGGCCGCGTTAAGTAGATTATTCCCAAACTCCTTACAGAAGAAACAGTGGATGGCACTTTGAGCCATTTTTTAAACCATAAAATGCTGATTTTTTACACATTTGGTGAGAAATACACTAAACATTAACACCTGCACTGATATGGTCATATAATTTAGTTTATAGATTACTTTCTAAACATGTTTATTTCCTCTTTAACCTTCCATATGCTGAGAAATTGAGTGCAAATGTTATTCAGAGACACATATTTACTTTTCTCACTAAACGAAAGCATCCCAGATACAGGACACATACATTCTTATCTGTTTTCAGTGTTTGTACATGACTGCACACACACCAGTGTGCTATTGTGCACGAATGCCAGATGGGAGGTGGAGGTCACTCCGACTGCGTCCTTGACTAATGTGACACCATCAGCACATCGCTGCTGCTGCTGCTGTGGACTGACACTACTGTGCAGCAGGAGGAGGCACCTGAAGGCCACACTGGCTCCCGGGTGAATAATACGTCCCTGAATGTCCCTCAACACATGATGGCAAAACCTGTATCGCAGATACGTGATAACCTTTTATTCAGTTTGTGTGTTTTTACAACTCCACATGACACAAAGTCTCAGGTGTCACAATTAGCCAGGTGAAATTAATGAATGCATAACATTTGTTTGGTGCTATATATTTGCAAAATATTCCAACTATATGGGCGACCCTGTATATAATGCAACAGACATCGCCTTCTGTGTTCTTCTGCAAAATCTTCAGAATGTCAACAAAAATCTGCCTCCCTCTCCGATTGCGATGCCTTTTGATGGCCAAAGAAAATATATAGTCCGTCTGTTCTCCTGGAACGAGTCACGTCGGCGTCTCTTGAGTTGGCGTTGGGGGGGAAGCTGATGGACGAAGCGGCGCCACGGGCCGGATCGTCTCTGCCTGGCACCGTTTGTTGTCGTCAACGGTTTCGCCGGTCTCTCATTGTCTTTGTTGTGGGCCATTGGTGTTTAAGGAAAAAGGCCTTAAGTTAGCGGCGCTCTCTGTGTGACTTTCTGTTAGACTTTCCCAGTGCTGTTTATTCAGTCGTCACCAGCTGCTGCTCTCTGCCTTTGTCTATTGATGTACCCGCCTGCCTCTGACCAGATAGTTGGCCAAACATTCTGTAAATGACTAGCTAGAACTAAATATGACTGAAAGGGGAACTCTTGTTTTTTCTTCTCTCTGTTGTGAACCCCTGTAATTTTTTTTTTTTTTTTTTTTTTACTTTTTATTTCTTTAAAAACAGTAGAGCATTCCCTTACATTGGACATGAAAAAATACATAAAAAATACAAAAATAAATAACAAAAATAAAATAAATAAGATAAACGAAGATTAAGAAAAAAACTCCAAAAAACACATTCATAAAAAGTAAGTAAATAATAGAAATAAAAATAAATACTGATATTATAAAATAGAGTAAATGACAATAAGTGCTTAGTTATATACATGTAAATAAAAGTGATACAAATAGACAAACAACTAATAAATGAAATGAAGCAACAAAACAAAACAAAAATTATAATTAATTATAATTTCATTATTTAAAGCAGATTGCATTTACAATGAGACATAGAAACAACACTTGACCTTTACAACCATAACGTACACTGCATACGAGTGACCTTGCAAACCACCAAAGTACACAAACGGCCCTTTTCCTGTGTTTTTACGCACAGCTCCACTCGTTAGCACAGTTTGGGACACAGCGAGTTTCTCATGTTCTCTATGTAGGTCAGGGACAGGGTGTGTGGAGGAGTTGGTTTCATCTCCATTCTGTGATGTGTCTTACCCCCCCTCAAGAATGGCTTTCACCCAGCTCCACCACCCCGGGGTGCTCTTTATTCCTCCCAGCTGTGAGTGTGTTTCGCCTTCACCTCAAACAGAGTTGCTGAGGGTACCTGTCATTTGGATTCAGACGAAGATTACTTTTGAAAAACTTTTTCAGTGTTTTGTCGCCGCGTCTTCAAACTTTTATTCGAGGCAGCAGCTGTTGATTTTAATAATGTGAAACCATCAATTTTACAAAGCAGCGTTTCCGGCTTTTTCAAAAATGACAAACCACTGTGACTCCATTCATAATCGACCTCATCTTTAAATTGTGAAGATGAGGGATCTTTTTCTGCCTCTTCCGCATATTATCCTGAATAAGTAAATCAGCCATTTCAAAGAGAATTGATGAATCAAAACTTTGTTTTGAAAACATATACACAAGTTTTTCTCATTGGTAAAACAAACAGAATATATGCTAGTCATTCTTTTTAGATCCAGTGTTATAAATAGGCTACGATTCAGTCGTCCTGTGTGGCTTAAATGTGTACTGCACATATAAATGTTGAAACTGAAAGCCTGGGCTTGGTTGGTGACCTTTGGTGATCTCTTGGGAACGACTGATATGAAGTAAAGCTTTCATACGTGGAAGCACAATAACTTTTAATAAAAATCTCACACTGACGGTTTCTATATCATCCATTCAACCAGATGCTCTTCTTGACAAAGTCCTCCTTTAGTCCCCCCCCCTCCACATGTTATACAAGCCATACCATAAAAATGCACAGCCACGGCCCAAATGACCCACGAGCGGTGACGAATGTAGAAACAATGCGGTCCGAGGGCCAAGAAGAAGTTTTTCCCTCTCCACAAAGGAGTGACTGTTGATTTGACCGACGTGTGGGCCGACTGGTGGCCGTCCTCGTTAACACTCGCACCATTGATTTCTAATGGAGAGCATAATCTTTGTGGCGATTTAAAGACTTTAATTTAAAGGTCATTTAAAGACTCATAATGTGAGCATGACGGCCCCTTGTATCCAGGTAGAACAACGAGTGCTGACAGTGAATTTTACAGCTGGCCCGTGTTCAGCCATGTGCGCACCAATGCTGTCATTTCCCCAAAGGAGGCCAACAAACTGCCCCCCCACCTCCCCACCAGGCCTGAGAAGGCTCCAGCATTGGGAGCATCGAGATGCAAAGCAGATGCTGCGTTCACCGAGCGACACACTAACACGCAGAGAAACAAAGTGCGTCATCGGAAATCCCCCCTTTTGTGTCACATTGAAACATTACAATTTCATAACTTTTCGGGGATACTGAATTGTTTTTTCATCATTTTTTAATTTTTCCTGTCAAATCTGTTTTCAGTGATGACAAGATGAGATCCTCCCACTTGGATAAGTGAGGTCACGTGTTTGTTCTCGTCAGCGGGTGTTCGGATACCTTAATTAATCTGCCACTAAGCCTCATCAGACACTTTGATTTAACTAACAGTCACTCCAACCGCCATATGTCACTTTGTAGCACTCGGATTACACTCTGTTTGTCTCTCTCTCTCTCTGTGTACCTGAAATGTGCTGTAGATTGCTTTAGTTTTATTTCATTTATTTTATCAGACAATTTTTTTACACACTGCAAGAAAACACTTCTGGCTGATTTTTTAAATCCTAAATGTGTATTTTGTGGTTGTTGTTGTTAAGCAGCTTTGCCGTGTTTATAAAGAGCAGAGAACATTCCAATCCTTCAGTCCATTTACCTTTGCCTTCAGCCACATAACTCCTATTATATGAAGGGTGGGAGTTAAAGCAACACAAATAACACACTCAATAACTCCCAAATTCATATTTAGTGCAGCTTGTTATCAGATGCAGACTGGTAGCAACAAGATTACAATCTATATCTCCCCTTGTGCTTTTGATTTGTAGAGCAATATTTTAAAAAACAGAAAGAAAGAATACAAACGAAATCATTCAGTGTCTTATATCATTGAAGATTAAGTGTTATCTTTCTGTCATTCAAAGCCCTTTAAGTAGCAATATTGAAGAATCATATTTCAAGTTTTTTTTTTAGGACTGCATGAGCTCATTTTGTCAAAACACTGCACGCAATTCATAAAAGCACACACACATTTTCTTTTGCAAAATTAAACACTTTATTCATTTATATAATATGATAACACGCAGTTCATACGCTCTTGATTCTCTTTGAAGCAGTTACACGCTGCTGCGTTCAGCCTGAAATTGAAATGATTTTCTCACGATGAAGTCTGGGTTTGATTCTTCAGATCAAACTATGGACTTTTTAAAGTGCCCACATCTTGATTGATGAGTCGTCAATCAAGCAATTGAGTGTTTGATCAGATGGTTTTTGGAATAAACCATTTACGGTTGGATTTTTGTCTCCTTTTTCAGAGATTATGTCGACTGCGATGTCTCAACAGCAACCGCCCAAGGAGGACGAAGAGGAGGACGATGAGGAGCAAGGGGAGATGTTTTCATTTGAGGACAGTGGGGACGAGGAGAAACCTCAGGAGGACAGTAAAGGCATCGCCTCTGACTCCGTTAGTTCTGTCCAGTTGTCGAAAAAGGGGGACAGCGAGACATCGGGAGGTGTATCGCAAACGGGCGCTTCGCCTCCTGCTGGACGGGAGGAGAACCTCACCAAGGACGTAGCTTCGATTTCTACTGCAGGTAATTCTAGAAATCATTCATAAAAAAGACAGAAAAATATTAAGTTTGATGGTTACTTGAAAAACATTAATTTCTAATAAGGGATTTTAATTTAATATTTAAAAAATAAAATAAACGATTACCTACAAAACAGTTATTAATGAGTCACGTCTATTAATGTGACCATCGGTTGTTAATATTTGGATTAAGCAGATATTAGTGGTCATAGATATATCAAATATTTCTATATAATTCAAATATATTTATACATTTGGGTGCAGTAATGTATTGGGGAACGAGTTGTACCATTTACGAAGATATGGGGAAGATATGTTTCACTTTATTTTTACTGATTCGTCGAGAGGAAGATCCTAGAAAATATTAATGAACATCGGAATTAAGAAAATGTCACGATAAAGTAAAATAAAATGGCGTCAGCTAATGTAATAAATCTGCACCCATCTATCTTAAAATTATGTCAGAGATTTCCCCCTCGTAATTACGATTTCCAAGTCGGCAACTCGTATTTACTATAATTCTGATACCACTTGAAGGCAGCGTATGATTTAAGGTGGCGGCTAGCGTCGGCAGTTCCTATTCAGCGAAATTCCGACAACACGTGAAGGCAGCATCAGTAAAGTGGGGTAGAGGAGACAACTGGCAGGTAACGCTAACGTCGTTGAGCTAAGCTGTTAAGGGCTAGCTTTAGCCTCGGTGGCTAATATTTCTTGCATATCCCTCCATTTTTAGACGTAGGCTAGCATCCAGCACCAACCAGCTAAGCTAGCAACTGCGTCATTTATAGCCCGAGTAGCTAACGTTGTTAACATGTTAGTTAATCTTCGTTACTGTAACGAAAAGCAACGCATTTTAACTCATTCAGGACAACGAGTGAGTAAGCTAGCTAACATAATGAAATTACCGTGGAGCATTTTGGCTAATACTTAATACTGCGCAAAAATGGTGTCAAATTACACCGGCGACGTCATTCATTATTTAAACCACATTATGTTATTATGTTTAGCATTTTTTATATCTATTGAATCACAATTACTGATTAATTAACAAGTAATAACGTTATTGTAGTCGAGGTTATCCCCTTTTTGATTTGAATTATGTTACATAGTTTTTTGACAGTAGAAAATTATTTCCCCTTCTTTTACACATACAAACTTTTGATTTTGATATGAGACTAATATGGAAGTCTGAAAAAACAAATTTTTTTTTGTAATATGCGAAAACAAGAGTAGTAATTTGACAAAAAAACAAACAAAAAAACAATTATATGGGCATCAATGTTAATGTTAGATATTTGAGAAAGTATCATTTTAACATCCTAAACATGTCAGCCAAGCAACAGTTTACAATGAATTAGGATCAAAACTAGCTCTTATGTAATGATAACTTTATATCTAGCAATATTAGCTTGCTGTAGCACTAGCCAGTTAGCTGAATTATTGATGCAATGCGTGCTTTACTTTTGCATTTCATTTTGCAGTTCAAGAAAGAGCAAAGTCAAAATCTTGTGTATGAATGCAAAGTTTGTATGCCTCTTACCCAGATACAGCTGATGGGTGTGGACGTTCACAGTTTGACAACCATCTGGCTTAAATTAACACAATTTAAAACCAGTTTGTTGCTGCAGAGACGGAGAAGTGGATGAAGTTGCTGTGACCAAAAGCCACATGTTCCATCCTCTCTCTCTGCACGGCAAATCACCGAAAAACTACCCACTTCAGTGTGCAATAATCTTGAACTGGCTCAAAGATTATATACGTTTATTCTTCAGTTAATGTATCTGATGAGTTGCCCCATAGCCCCACGCTGTGTGAGTGACTCTCAGCTTCCATGTGGCTTGTAATATCCTCGAAACAGGATTTTTAATAAGTGCTTCAGGCAGACGGAGCAGAGTTAACCCCCCCTTTAATTGGATGAAGTTATGTCGATATAAGTATGATATTTACTACCTGGCTAATGTTGCCAAACAGACCCCGGTGATTACACGCCCAGATAAAGAGATTTAAGTCTTTGGAGAAGTTCTGTGAGACAAAGTGAAGCGATTAACGCTTAATTAAAAAGCTCTTTTACCAAGCCTATGTGCGGTAATCTGTTAAGTGGGCTGTGGCGATGCGTAGGGGAAGTAGTTGATAATACTGTGTGTACTGGAGGTCTGTTACTGTTTGAGAGATCTGAGATTCAGACCAGATAATATGAGTTTACATGTCGGGATCCAAAAGGAAAAGGAAAATGTTTCTTTAACAGCACTTTTGCTGTGAAAACACATTCAAACCATGCACAATTTAAATTTTGACTACCTTATACCATCTGCTTAAGTACTACACGTCCCCCATGTAAGCAAGTGTGATTTAGTTTATGACAGTAATACTCTTTTAGAAGCTGTACTGTATTCAAGAGAGAATTGGTAATTACAACACAAAGTCACGGCCTTTCAAGCTGTCTATTTAAGATTCTGACAAAGTTGCATTCGTCATTTTTCTTTTCTTCCTTTGCTTTGGAATAAGTTTGTCTCACTGTTGCTGTTTTTCCTCTCGTTTTGACAGATGTTCCACCTAATGAGTCACCCGGGTAAGTTGCTTTTTTAAAATTCTTATTGCAATTATGGGGGAGGGGGGGTGAGCTCAACATCACATCACGGCAGTGTGTTATGTCATTATGCCTGCGATAATGTCATGCTTACGCTCCGTCCTAACACGCCACGGTGGGTATGAGATACTGTGATGTTACGCCGCATCCATTCGTGCATCATTCAGATGCCAGATGTGCGTGTCACACCCAGGGCGACTCGTGGTGATGTCAACGACGGCGGTGATGTTGTGTATACAATCCCCCCCGAGAGGAAATCACAGGATTGGCTAATTCACTGTGGTGCGTACAGTATAGCACGATGAGCCGTGCTTATGCTGCGTCAAGATGAGTTTAATTTAAAGTCAGTCAGCCGGTGAAGGTTAGAAATGCAAAAAAAAAAAAAAAGTTGTTTTCTGAAGATAGCTGTGTCTCAAGATTTCCAGTGTCACGTAGACACTCAAGTCAGTGGAGGTGAATAGAAATTAATTTGTTATGCTCAAAAAACTCCCCATTCCAGAAGTGATAGCTCTTTTTCATTGCAGACGTTTTTGACTTGTAATTTCCAGAAGAAGACAGGTGTAACTAATAACATTGATGGCTTAGTTCAATTAAGTCCCCCTATAAGCCTTTCCAGTGAGCTAGTGTCTGCAATACCAGGGAACATCACCTGGGAACCCCAAATGAAATGCAGTCTTAATTAATGTTATTCATTTCACCTGTGCTTTTCCTGCTGTGACGTGAAAAAAATCTGCCTGGAAAAAAAAAACACATATTTGTGGACTCTTCTGTCAGAAATCTGTCTGAAATCTGTCTGAAATCGTATTTTGGCTTTTTAAGACAAAAAACTGTTTGACTGAGTAGCATTTTGGGGGGCGGGGCTTAACAAAGGGTCAATTGTGGTTTGTATTCAGTCAAACGTTTCAGCAGTCGGCACTTTTCCAGTTGTAAACCCCGTCTTAATGTACAGTAGAGTAGATGTATGAATGAAATGACCCTAACCCTGCTGCAGTCAGACAACATCTGTCATACAAGAAGACTTGAGCGCAGTATATGATGATGTGATAGTTTATTGATTCCCTTGAAAGCAACTGTCTCCTTGCCTGCACCCCCTCCACGGGAAGGTCAGCAGAACAGCAGCCCGTTTTTCTTGGAAGGATACTTCAGCTTGCTTCGACTGAGGCCCTTTTGAATGCATTTTGAAAGGCAGCCATATGTTGTTGCCTTAGAGCAGGTGAGATCTTACCGGTCTAAACAAAGTAGTCTGTAATCTGCAAAGCTGAGGGGGAAGCGTTTTACATTTTAAAGTGTCACTTGACCCCCTGGTCTGAAGTTTACTCACTAAATCATTTTGAAAAATGCAAAAAAAAAAAAAAAAGTGTGCAAGGTGCTGAGAGATGAAAGCACATCAACTATGATTAAAAACTTTGACGCAGCGTAAACAGCGACATGGCATCGGGGCACTGAATTTGATGAATGTGCTGTTTAATGAGACAAGAATTAGGACCTGTGGTCCCTCCGCCTCACTTCCCACCTCTGGGGGAGCAGAGGGAGGGTCATTACATTTTTCTTTTATTTTGTGACATGTATCTCAGAAGTGGTCTTGCAAGACTAGGCCTCATTTAAAACAGTAGATAGCGTTTTTAGCCAGTTTCTACCTTTCTACCAGTTTCAATATTTAGAGCAGTTTTGATGTTTTATAGCTTAAATAAAGTACATTCAAGTGTGTAATCATCATTAAAATGAACTGCTTGAACCAACAGATTGTGACCATGTAGTTTACTAATAATATAGAAGATCAGAGACGTGAGATTATAATCTACGATACACATTTTTATATATTTTCCTCACTCATCATGAGATTTACTCCACATTCCCATCTGAAACAAACCAGAAAAGACATCAGATATCAGAATCATCCGTCTCCATCCTCTCTGGAGGAAGTGTGCTCAGAAACCTCTCTGATAGTGAACTTCAGGGGTTGACTTCCTGTGGGATTTTCTGTGCTGAAAAGAGGATATTTGTGCACAGGTGTGAGAGCAGCGTGTGTGTGTGTGTGTGTGTGTGTGTGTGTGTGTGTGTGTGTGTGTGTGTGTGTCACACTGGGGTCTTGTCAATTTCACATGCAGGGAGATTTCTGCTGAGTGCACGTTTCCACGTTAGTGAAGTCAATAGTCCGCCTTTTAAAGAAGAGCTATCAATAGCACTTTCCTCCATCAAGGTGTTAAGGCCGTCAGCACATCCACCACATCTGTCAGCAGTTTTGGAATAATATTGCCCAAATTACTTTTCAATTGTTATTGCAGAAATATGCCTTTTTTTTTTCTCGAGCAGTGCAATGACAGCACGTCAGCTTGTTGCAGCTATTAAGCTCAAGGCAGGCTTTCTCTCCTGTGAGTTTTTATGTGCACTCAGTGTTTGATGCCAGGGTTGACTTCTGACTTTTCTTTTCTTTCTTTCACCCCTTGACAGATAGTTTTCATTAAACGCTTTGCACAAGGCCTCGCCAATGAAATGGATACCATGACAACGGGATGTGTATGGCTTCTATTTCTCTAACCTTCGAGAGTGTAACTTCGACTCTGCCGTCAAAATAGTTTCTTTGGTTGGTTTGAGTTCACCTTTTGCAGCCTTGCACAACTTTAGACGTTCGCCCTTGTTGGGAAAAAAACCCATCTAATGTAACTTACGGAGCACATTTATATTTCACACACCCCCCTCACCTCAGTTGGATGTGCTGTGAATGCAAAAAGAAAAAAAGATGGTACTGTAAAAGCACACAAATACGTGCATACAAATACAACGAGAAGCCGTGAACCAAATGCTTTTGAGTGCGATCTAATTACGAGTGTACGGAAGAACGCTTCATTGTGAGTGATAGATATTGGCCTGGAGGAGATTTATGACCCGAGGACAAACGGAGCTCCATCAGTATGGTCGGCACAATGCTTGTGCGGTTATAAAGAACAGCTATACCTGCTATGTGGAGCTGTTACAGGTACTGCAGCTCTGGCACGGTAGCTGAAGGGAATGGAAACAGATGGAAGGGCGATATTTGCATTCAGGCGGCTCCCGCTTTAGGCTTGTTCTCTGCCCTGGGGCGATGTCATTTGCATTGAAAAATGATTCCTGCCTCTCTCCTTGAGCTATATGACTCACTTGGGCTTATAGGCACAGATGAGTTGTGGAGGGGTAAAAAAGATATGCCCGGATCGATAGCTACACTGCTCAAATCACTCCAACCTGACATGAATGCATGCAGCCAGGCAGACGATATATATAAATATATATATACATATTTGCACAATATTTGCACATTTTAATGACAAGAAATCAGTTTATCGTAAGAAATGCGTTGACAAACAGCTCTTTATTTTGTTTTCGTGCAGGTTGAGATGAGTTTTGTCCTGTTTTAGATGGAGATGAATGATCCGACATCATCCAGCATCGAGGATGCTGATGAGTGATACACTCGCTGCAGTCTTTTGCAGCTTGACACCAACCACAAACCCCAAATGTCTGCTATCAGTAGCTCTAATATGGTCTGTTGACAGGGCATTACATCTGCTCCCCGGATGTATGTGGTGGGGATTCATAGCACGACAGGGAGAGCAACATGAGAATGATTATTACTGCAACTAGCAATTATTTTTATTGATTAAATCTGTCGATTATTGTATCGATCGACCTTTATTTGTTGTTTGACATAAGACGTGGTGAAAGATGTATATCAGTGATTTCCAACATCCTGAAAGTCTTGTTTTGTCCTGAACTCAAGATATTCAAGATATAAAGGACTGAGAAAAAAAACAGAATTTAAGCATATTCAATAAGCTGTGGATTTTTGTCTTAAAAAGTGACTCAAACAGATGCATGTGCAATTAATTTAATAGTTGACAAGTAATGTTTAGAATGCTTTACTTGTAATTATCAGATTACATTTACATGCATCATTATATTCAGATACAACTATTTAATTCTCATTTAATTTTAGACCAGATGGAGTACCTGCCTGTCGGTGTTTGGAAATATGGCTTTTAAAATGAACAACTGTCTGTGATCTCTCTGTGGAAACAGATAGAATACAAAACAACTACTTTTACATTATTTGGATCCTTTTCTGCCGTGGGCATGCTTTCCCTTCACCCTACAAGAACAGATACTGTTATGTAAGATCGTGGAATACAGATAATCTTCATCCATTGTCATTTTAATGTGAAGTAAGAGAGTCTGCAAGGCTGCGGCCCTCAACAGTAAAAACAGTATTTTTTTCCGTCCTGTCTCGTTTGTCTGCAAGTTGCCCATTATTCTCGATGCTGCCGGCGTTGCAAGCGTTGCTGAGGTGTTTAATAAGAGGGACAGATTTAATTAGACGGGACACTCCTACACACTGGATCCTGTCATATCATCAGTCATGTGGGAGGACGTCCCTCACTGGCAGCATCAACACGGGAACCATGTGATAGCTTTGTCAACAACATTCCCCCCTGTGTTGCCGGTCTGATTTTTAATCGCGTGTTGGGGAAACGTTTTCAGAAGGGCTAGCGGTGATTATGGAAAGACAGGGAACGGGTTTGACGGTGCTCGGGGGCAAGTGAAGTAACTCAAATAACAAACAGTACGCGTGATTTGTATTTGATTTTCTTTACACGCGTCCAAAAGAAGCTCAGCAACTTATCCCTCAGCTGAAGTTGTCACTCATAACACAACTCATTGGAGAAATTGTTAAATGTGCAAAATTATAAAGTGGATTCAATTAATATTTCAGCTACACCGGCTGGAGGCATTAGTGAACTTACATATTAAATAAATTAGGTGACATAAACATCAAAGTATGTAAGATAATTCTGATTTAATAGGGCTCCTTAATTATACAAAATGGGTAATGATGTCTGAATGAGGCCCCTCAGATAAATGTCACAGGATATGTGATTTGTGATATATTTAATAATTAATTTATAATGTTATTAATTATGAGTGTGAAATTTGTGTCAATAATCGTCAAGCAGAGGTGACTCTGCGGTGGTGGTAGTGTCGTTTTTGGCCTGTTTTACTTTTAGTTTTAGTCTTTGTCTCAAACTATCATTTTAGTTTTTATTAGTTTTAAGTCACGTTCATACTGTTTTTAGTCTAGTCAAGTTTCAGTCGACTAAAAGTCTGAGCATTTTAGTCTTATTTTAGGGAGAATTGTCCGTGACTATTTTAGTCTAGTTTTAGTCAAAGATTGTTTTTAGCCAAACCCATTTCACAATTCAAAAAAGGTTATCTTATTATTATATTATTGTTTCCTGATAGACTCAGGAATAGGTCCATTCTAGACACAGAAGACACTTAGTCATAGTTTTAATTAAAGAAAGCAGCACTACCCAGATACACATTTAATACAGTATAACTGTCAAAAAGTAATGCCAGTGAATATTAGTCATATTTAATTGTTTAATTTTTCAGTGTATTGAGCGAAATATCACTTCACAATGCCGAGTTATTCAGTGAAAGATCTTTAATCCTCACTGTGAATCATGTCTCATGTCTTCCTCCCTTTTCCTACCAATTTCATAGGAATCTATTTTTTTATTATATATCTCTGTCATCTATCAGACAAACTAAAAAAAAAAGAAACATAGCATTCCTACGTCCAAGAAAGTAGCCCCAAAAGCTTCACGATAATTTGACAGCAGCAGGATGTGTTCTGTCAGACTAAAGAGAATGTGCGTTCGCATGCTTGGATAGCAAAGAACTATTATGACCTCCTCCAGCTCCTCCAGCTCCTTCCAGCTCCAGCCACTCCTTCCTCCCCCTTCCTCCCTGTCAAATGAACCAGTAATGAGGCATGCAGCACTGGGTGTTAGTTTTACTGTGCTAATATTTGGGTACCTTCCAGGGCCTCTGCTGCAGAGCCCAGTACCTCAGCTCCACGTGGGGGAGAGGAGCTCCGGGGGCTTCCTGCGGCGCCGCCGCCAGCTGCAGAGACGCCAACCGACTCAGGAGACCGCGGCAAGGAAAGCTCCGGCGGCGGAGACGTCTCTCAAGGTACACAACTCTATTATATCTACATGGAAGTGATGCACCTTTTTTATTATAGATCAAGGGATTCAATTTCAGACTAAACAAAAAAAAATATTGCATTTAATCATGTGTTACGGTGTTCACATCACAGACAGGTCTGAATTGGACCTAGAGTTGCACCGTAATGAGACCGGCCATATAAATTGTGTTCCAGTATTTTGTTAGTACTCCTCGCTGCATCTCTTGACCTTGATCAAAGGTGGCAAGAACACCATATTACAGGCCTACGGTCATCTAATGGCTCATTGATTTCCACGGTGAAAGGTCACACACACACACACACATCCGAGGTGCACTCACACACACTCCATTCAAACACATGTCCAGACAATACGCACTGGCTCCCACTCACACACACACACATTCTCTGCTGTGATTTGATTTCTACACAGACATGACATGAATCCAATTAATTCAGGATGAGGATCAATAGAGAACCATTTCCATGAGGGAAAATTGCTTTTGGATTTCGACTCAGTCAGCAGTGCTGCAGTTATTTGAAGGTGGCTCAGAAATGAGAGATGTAAAGGAGCCCTGCAATGCTGCACAACATTTTTTTTTAATGTTCCGCTCTTCTGATGTGTTTTCACACAGGCCGCTGCCGTCGTCCTGGACGTGTACAGTATATTTAAAACCAACCGTGTAATGCTATTATATTAAAAACTCGCTCCTGGATATCTTTATCTATATATTTATTTATGATACAGAAAGTGGGGGGAAAGCCAGCTACTACTTTTATACTGATCTCACTGAGAAATCTACTGCAATGCTCCGTTTGAGTTTTTTAAATTAGGTGCTTTTTACTTATTAGTTTTCAAACACGCCAGGAAGTATTTTGCATGTGTGTTAACCTGCTGTGGAGAGCAAATACTGTGTAGAAAGCCTGTGGTTCAGTCCGACCAAATGTTATTGACATGCATCATTATGACTAATTAAGTATTTCCTGTTTGTCAAAGCGATTGTGTCCCTTCACTCCTCCAAATATGGTCATGGCACATTTTGTTGTCATTATCTGACATTGATCGCAAATGTATGACGGCGTAACAGGGCCACTGTAGGAGAAAAAAAACCCCATGGAGCCGAGAGAGGGGGGCAATATTCAGAGAAAAAAATAGATAGAAATTCTGAGATATTACGATGCTAACAACCGGCACATGCTCGCTAAAATCCCATGAATGTCGCATTTATTTTTCTAATGAATCCATCCCAACGTGTGACAACGCCTCGTTAAGGTCCTTATGGTGACGGTTGTTGATGGTTATTGTTGGTTATATTTATCTGAGGCCAAATTTTCATTTTATGGGTGTTTATTGATTGGGCAGTTGGGGTAAATGCTAGCGGTAGCTTTCACTTGTTGTCATAGCAATGGCAAAATCCGGTGTAAGCGTATCTTAGCAAATTGTTTATATTGACTATATAAACACGTGAATGGCAAAAGAAAACGGAGGTGAGAGATGGGGCCAAGTTTCTTTATTATATTAAAAAAAGTCACAAATTTCCGACTTTTTTCTCAGAATATTCCCAACCTCTCTCAGCTCCATGTCTTTTTTGTTTTTTTCCCCCTAAAACGCTGTTGTGCAAATGCTTTAGTTTGTTTTTTTTTTCCCTTTGACATTTTGAACAAGGACAACGGTATGCTCATAATGGCAGTGTGTTTTTTCATTGCATGCAGTGTCATCGTGCCTACAGGGGAGTTTATTGGAGTGTCACTGTGCTGCTTCTTTAGAGAAAAGTTAAATAAAAGAAAGAAAACACGCAGAGGAACTTCTAGTTTACCACGTTTTGAAATAGCAAGCCGCGTACCCAGGAGACCCAGTCACTTCGCAGATATGCTGATAGTCGTCAGGCTGATAGCCCAAATCCAGTTGTTTTTCTTCTCTGTTCTGAATCCGCCCTGAATGGAAAAGTGGGCGATGTATAAAGAACATTTGTGAAGCTAATCCTCTCTTGTAGGGAAAAAAAAACAGTCGCTCTTTGTTCATCACCTGGATTGTGTCCAAGGTTATTTTGAATTTTAGACTGAACTTCCATGACAGAATACACATCTCCAGTCGGATTAATTGAAACAGTGATTGTTGCTGTTCAGGAGGGGACTTAGGAGAAAAGTGTTACAGACAAATCACAGTTTAAAACCAAATCAATAAGGCTCACCGAGCTAAATTAGGCTGAAACACTCTCGAAGCAGTTAATGACAAATCCTGCCGAGCGTGGCGAGAGAATGGGTCAATAGCCCGAGCTGGGTTCAATCCCGTTTCGTCACAGACAAAGCCATTGTGGGGAACATGCGATGTGTCAGATCTCCCCGAGGAAGGAGAACCTTTAAATGCAAAAGATACAATAAGTATGTAAATATTGAAAGACTGTGTAAATTCATAACCAGAGGCAAGAAGATCTGGCACCTCTTTATCTATTCTTCTTCGCCAAAAGGATTCAGGCGATGTAGTTTGGAGCTGTGTGTTTGTGTGTGTTGTTTTTTTGTTGTTGGTGGGGTGAGAAATGTAAAAGACTGATCTAACAACAGGAGGTGCAGCCATCAAATAGAAAGGAAGATAAAAGTTAGAAGGCACCACAGTTTTTCTATTTTAAAAACAGTGTTTGTTTCCCTTCTGGGTTTTTTCCTTTGCCAGCTTTACGCGCGGTCAGAGCCGAGCCGGAGGAGGCGGCGGCGGAGGCTTCGGAGGTGATCTATGACGACGTTCCCAGTGAGGACCCCCTCTCCCCCGATGAAGGTGAGTAGCTGCGATGCCGTCGTTGAATCTCGACGTGCAGCTTCTGATGTGCATAATGTTTGTGTGTTTGGCAAGTGTGGAAGAAAACTCCTCAGGTCCAATTCTGTGGCTGGTCTGGATGTGGTTTAATCACTGACAGTGGAAAAAGGAAGTTACAGCATTGCTATTAAGTCCTTTCTGACAAGAGTGGGCTAGCCTCGAGAGATTTATACAGAATTATCTGGAGAACAAAGAGAAAAGGTGTGGTTGCTTTCGGGGCGGCTGGGTTTCCCTACACGATGTCACAACAGGGGCCGTTCATCAGGCCTTGACCAATCAATGTGAGATAAGTTTCGGAGACGGTTCAGGAAGGAGGAAAGACCAAAAGGTCTTCTCATAACAATAGTTAACACGCAATCAATCAAAAGAGAAAGGAATATCAGTATGAGATAAGAATCCGAACATTAAGGTAACGCCTTTTCTTTGACAGCAGATATGATCTACGAAGACGTTCAGAGAGACAGCGGCCCTCCAGACAACGGATGGAGCTCCAGTGAGTTTGAAAGCTATGACGAACAGTCTGATAACGAGACCAAACTACCAACACGGAGCAAGGTATTATTCTGCAAGTGTGTGTGTGTGTGTGTGTGTGGAAGGATGCCTGACTTGTGTATTCATCTCGCACAAATCATCGTCTCTGTTCATTTCACGTAGCAGCATCATGACCAAGCAGGTTGTTTTTTTTTGGTTGGTCGGTTTCCCCAGCACTTAAAAAAAAAAAAGAATCAAGGAGAATATTTCATATCGTGCTCCCGCTCGCACAGTTGTCTTTATTAATGTATAGAAGTGGAAGGAAACTATAAAGACCATGAAAAATGCATAGCGGACTGTCTGAGCCTTAACATTTCATTGTGGGATGAAAGTAAACAAGAGGCATTTCTGTGTGGAAAGCCTCAGATCTTCCCTCTTCCTCTGCCAGAGATGCAGCGTGCTGCAGTGTTGCGCTCCACGCCGTCGCTCTGCCACATGATGGCGCTGTGTGCACATTCACACCGTGCTGCATTCCCCCTTTCTGCTTGGCCAGCCTTTAACGCCCATGCACCTATGCAGGCATAGGGGAAAATGTTGAGTTGTAACAATACAAAATAAATAACAAAATGCTGAGTTGTATCTTTATTAATGTATAGATTTGTGCTTCTATTAACATATTTTTACATATTGAAGGCTTATATATATATAAAGATATAATTCCATCGTAATCCAAGACAATGCTGAGTTAAATCAATGCAGGGAGACGAAAAAAAGGGGAGAAAAAATGTTGTTGTTGTTTTGGGATTGAAAATGTGTTGCTCAGGTAATTACAGAAAGGGAAGGTGTGGTGTGGAAAATCCCCCCACCGTTCTCTTGGCACGCTCGTCCCACGCCACTGAACAAAAAGGAAGGATTCAGCTGCACTGGTTTAACAATTAATGAAGAAAACCTTGACTCTTAGGGCACTTTCGGCTAACGCAGCCTTCTTGAAAAACACATAGTTTTTAATTAGTCTCGCCCGATTAATTTTTACCAAGTGTACCTGAAGTTCTCTCTTGTTCCGTTTACTGCTTAATTCCAGCGGCCTGGGAGAACTGTCAGAGTTTGCTTCTTTAATAATTGCCCTAAGCTGCCCGCGCCTCCCAAACTCCTCCATCCTTCTATAAATCAGCGTCCATTAGTCTCATAACCCCTTTCGACCAAAGAAAGCAGCGCTCTAAGCCTCCCTATGCTTGTGATTAATTCCCAATGATGCGTAGCTTGTTTTTGCCTTGATCACTTTGCCTCCGTTTTCCCCTTTTTCCTATTTCCCCTACATCTTCCTCCTGTCTTCCACCTTTTTTGGCTGAACGCAACCCGCCTGCCTCCCTATCCCAACACCTGTAGCTCTCTCCTGAAGTGTGTCGGCTGAGGGAACGGTGTGCCAGGACCAAGCGCGAACTGGCCATGAGGCTGTCTGGCAAGCACAACTATGACATCAAGGTATATCTCCGGCAGCAAGCGATTTAAAAATGAAATAAAAAACCAGCCGTATCACACTTGTTTTCTTCGCAGGGCTCCTATCACTCTGCTAGATGTTTGTCAATAGGATTGATGAAGACCCACAGCTGAAATATGCTGCGTTGTGTGCTCAGCTGACTCAAAGGCTTAACTGACTCTCTGCATCATCTTTGCCAGCTTTCCTTTGGACTGTGACTTTGCTTTGAGACTGTCTCTCTTGCTCTCTCTCTCTGCCTGGTTTTACATCAAGAGGCATTTATGGGACACATGCATAATTTAATAATATTCCGCATATTTACTTCCATAAACACCAGTGCAACTTGCCCCCAATTAATGACCTACTTTTCCTGAAGTGGCATCATTTAAAAATACTATCACCCCTGTGTGTATTCTGGGTCCGCGGAGTCCGGTTGCAGGGGCTTCTGTTATGCCTCGGGGTGGAGTTTGTGGTCAAACCGAAAATTCTCCCACGCTGAGCAAACGCTCCCTCTCGTTGCCGTGACACCCTCGATGATATGCTCATGGAGTCTCTGTTGAGGGGCTGCGGCGCGGCGGCCCACGGGGAGTCGCAGAGGGTGAGATTCATGACGAGCCCAGCGAGCGCCACTTCTCTCTCCAGAGGAGCGGCGTTGCGCTGTCAGGTGTCGTCCTCTAACGCTGGTTTGTTTCCGTCTGCTCCCTTCCAAACAGGTTCAGCAGCTCATGAAGGCGGCGAGAAGCGGGACGAAGGATGGGCTTGAGAAGACCAAGATAGCTGTCATGCGAAAAGTTTCCTTCCTGCAGAGGAAAGATCAACTGGGTAAAGCCTCGTTGGTCAGCTGGCTGTTTTTTTTCCTGGATGAAAGCTGTTTTTAATACTGTAGAATTGGTTATGAAGTCTGTTTTCTTTTTAACCCCTTCCAGTTGACTCTTTGATTTACAGGCGGTTGCTTAGAGCTAGCCAAGCCAAAGTAGTAGTTGGAGGCTTCTAGAAAGTAGTAGAAAGTCTAACTTTTTCTTTACACAAATCCCTTCGGGGGGAGAAATAAAAGCACTGTGGAAAAGGAAGATCTCACTGATTATAGCGATAATAAATAAAACAGACGGGCCCTCTCGGCTTTGAGACGGACGATGCGGTCGAGTAAAGCGTTTTTTGATGTGAGAAAGACAAGGATGAAATGACTCATGCGGTACGATATAGGTTGTGTTATAGGAACCCCTTTTCTAACAATAGAGAGCGATTACCATCCAATAATGGAGTATCGAGCAGCTCCATAAACCATGGATGCCAGACTCACGCCTCAAACAAAATCTCCCTGCCATCACAAAGAGGTAAAGAGGCCACTGCTGCTATTTTTAGGTGTTGATCGAGGGAAATCTGCACGGCATTATATCTCTTTTTATTCACGCCAATCCTGTGTTATCATTCCAAAGTCTTTAATTGGAACGGTGGAAGCTTTTGGTCTCCGTGTCTTTAGGGTTATAGGCGAAGTGGGATTTTTTTTTTTCCTTTTCTTTTTTGAGACTGCTGGGTGTCTTTGTGCCAATGCCGAGATGAGAATGTGTTGGATCATGTTTTTGCAGACACGCTTCTGTGTGCTTCCTTTACTCCTACAGAGATACAGTATTGTTTTGGAAGTTTTTTTTTTTTTTAGACGGCCTCTTTGCCTTTCTTGCTCGCTCCTCTCTCCGTCTCTCTGCGCTCTCAGAAAGTTTAAAAGCGTCTTCATATTTTCGAGGTAATAAACTTAGTGTGTTGCGATGTATCTCCGGCTGCAGTGATATCTGAAGGATGCCTCTCACTCTCTCCCTGTTTAACGTTGCTGTATGTTTCTCCTTCTTTGTTTCTGAATGTCTGCAGAAGAGGAAGACGATGCAGGATACCTGGATGTGGCCGTATCAGAAGTGAAGCATCCCCCCCCACAGCTGACCCCCATGCCAGAGGGGCTGACCAGCCACCAGGTACACTCGTTTTATTCATTTATGTTACTAAAAATACAAGAAAATACAGACATATGTTTCATTTCATGTTTATTTGAGGACAAAAACTATTTACATGGATAATTAAACTACAATTTACAAATGCATTTATAGCTAATTCCAGTGCCCGTCCCTAGAAGATCCCTTTATATAGCCTGGATCAGGTTTTCATCCAGACTCTGGAGCCATATTGGACCAACCAGTGGTCTTGGTCCTGCACAGGTCCCACCACTCTGTAATAGGTCTGTAGTCTCTGTGGGTGCCACCACTGGTCTGTAAGAGGTCTGTAGTCTCAGTGGGTCCCACCACTGGTCTGTAACAGGTCTGTAGTCTCACCCCCTCTAACAAAGAGCCTCCGATGATACATGAACATGAGGATATTTGCGTCATCGAGGCTCTTTTTCAGAACAGAAACACGGAGATCTCCGTCTCTGGAAACGAGGGAATGACGACTACATTCAATCACGGGTTTCTAACACACGACGCTTCATGCCATGTCATGCCGTTGTTATAGGCCGCATTAAGTCCTTGCATGTCCTATTAAAAAAAACCCACCACAAGTGGGCAGCATATGGCGGGGGAACCGCATGCTGTAAGTAAGGTATCTTCACAGTCACCGAACACACGAATGAATCCACGAGCGAGCATGACAGCTTGTGACATTCCTTCTTTTTCATTTCTGATTTAAAATGAGCATGCACTGTACTGTATATACACTCTGTTCTCTTTCTGCCATTTGGAGGAACAGTGTGTTGACATCATATCACAGGAAAAGCTCAATGATTCAGAACTCCGATGGAGGCTTTGTTCAAACAGCACCTACTCTCCTCTGTTTTTTTCCCCTCCTTCCTCCTGTGACAAGCATGTGATTATAGTGCAATCCATCATCCCGCGCCGCGTTTAACCGAAGGCACGCAGCACACTGCAGCCCCCATCATGTCCTCTTAGCGCTTAGATTTCCTGACTGGTCTGTTGTCTGCGCAGGTTGTCAGGCGCCATATCCTCGGCTCCATCATTCAGAGCGAGCGGAGCTACCTGGAGTCTCTCAGGAGGATCCTGCAGGTGAGCTGTTTAGTCCCCTGTTGTCCTCCTGCCACATGCAATATCTTCACCATTTAAAGCTGTGAATTACACTTAAAAAAAAAAAAAAAGAGAAAGCGGCGATATCCATCAAATTAACCGAGGTGTCCTCGGCATAAATAATCCTGATAAAACAGCCCTCCTCATTTCTGTGGCGTTGTGCTGATGCTGAAGAGAGAGAGAGAGGCTGTCAGACTCGGGATGAGGTGCAGCACTCTCCGCTTTTATCTCTCCTTTTATTTAGCGGGGAAAAGGGAGACTTGTTATCTCCTCATCACAGCAAAAAATAAGAGGATCCTAGTGAAATGGAATCAGCAGCAATCAATGGCTTCCTTGTGGACTGCAAAATCTTTCCCTGTCAAGATAGGATGCGTTTACCTTTGTTGTCGGCGTGACATGATTGCGTGTGATACTTAGGGAGCCCACCAAACATTAGACGTCTGATAGACGTCCAGATCATGTCTTTATTGCGTCCGTCGGTCCAAGACCAATTCTGGACCACTACACGACGTGCAAACTAGGTCTGCTATTTGGACGTCTAATCATGACCCCACTTGGACGTCAATATGCAGTTGAACATTTGAACGTCGGGCTAGGTCACTTATTTCGACGTCTAAGACAGGTGCAGGTAATTGACATGATGTAATTTATTTATTTATTTATTTATATTATTATTATTATTATTATTATTATTATTATTATTATTATTATTATTATTATTATTATCATAGTAGTAGTAGTAGTAGTAGTAGTAGTAGTAGTATGGGCATGATGACATATTTTGTGATTAAACATTATTTTTGAATATAAGTCATATTTTTGTTTGTTTACATTTTTGTTTTTCTCTTTTAAAATAGTGTTATTCTGTTTATTACAACAATAAAGGTGTAGCCTTTGGGGAAGGGGGGGGGGGGGGGGTGTGTTACAGTCAACGCCATTGTGATTGGCTGAGGCATTGCGTCATCAACGTACATCATAAGAGCCACTCCCATTGGGCCAGGTGTTTCTCTACGGTGAAAGCGAATGGCCTCTCGGCTCTGTTCTCGACCACTACAACAGCAATCCGAAGCGTCGTCCACTAAATTGCAGGTAAGTTCGGTCAGCACATAGACCCATAAGTTAATTTTATGTTCATTTATGCATTTATAGCGTTTGCCGTTTTAGCTTTATGCCTCAAACCTGTTGTTGCTACAATTAGCATTACATCTGCTAACGTTAGCTTTTGAACACGACCAATTTAGTTTAACGTACAACGAAACCGGCGAAAAATAAATACATGGAGTGAAGCGCTGGAGCCGTGGGCCATTACACGACCGTTATCGGCAACAGGCCTCCAGTGTTAACGAGCAGGAGGGCCATTGTGTTGAGCTGGGGAGCGGCCGGGTGTTAGCAGCGGATGCTAACCGCTAACGCTAGTCGAAGTTGGCATCGAGCTACCTCACAACACAGCCATCTTTCTTGTTACCGGTCGAGGCTTTATTTGTCGGTGACAGCCGGTTATGGGTCCGCGGCTCCAGCGCTTATTTCTTTTTCTGTGACGTGCTGCTGCTGAGATAGAGAGAGATTAGCACTTGCTAACACCCGGGACAGCTAATGGGGCTAGCAGCACAGACCAATATACAGGCGGGGGGAGGGGGCGCTTCAGACACAGCCACGTGGGGGTTTGCAGCCAAACAATTTAGTGCAGTGGAGTACTGTATTGTAAAGTTTTAGTAAGATGTTTCTAAATCCTTTTTTCTTATCCTTTTGTCAGGTGGTGTTTGGTCCTCCATTTGAAGGAATTTTGGAACATATTTTTGCTTACAGATATGCAGACTTGGTGTATGACCGCCGTTTGCCTTTACATATTTCTTATCATTTGTCTTTATCTACTTGCAGATGGAGTCATGCAGTTCGACAGTCAGGCCACAGAGGACAAAATAAGGAGCCATGCTTCAGAACATCTGAAGCATGCCCCGCAAAGGAGTGGAGGGGGGGGGGGCTTCACCGCCACTCAAGACTAATTTTGTGATTTACATGTTCTACACTGTAGTTGCTGTTCTCAGTGTTCATAGGGTTATTACTTTTATATACAGTATATATTTTATATTCTTATAATTTTATAGTCAGAGTACTTGTATTTTACCTTTTTTGTATTTTTTATATACACGTTTGTATATACTGCCTGCTGTTGTATTGTCAACTGACGTCTGGAAAATAAAAATGGGTGACAAAACAGTCAGGATTTGATTGTGATTTATTATAACGTGAAGAAACGTGTCCAGAAGGTAGGAACCTGTTTTCCTGTACCAGCTAATTTTACTGTAGTCATTTGGTTATGCATAGGAACTAAACCAGTAAAAATATATATATGAATGAATAAATAATAATAAGAATTATAAAAATCCGTTCAATTTTAATAGGGCTTCGCAGCCCGACGTCGGCGCTCGGGCCCTAATGAGTTATAATTTGACATAGAAAAGACGTCCACAACGACCATATTTGGACTAGAAATAGCTCCTGCACGGCGGTACTGTGGACGTCATAAATGGACGTCAAGTATACGTTGAAAGAAAGACGTCGTCTGGAGTAACAGTCTGCACCTTGAGGTGACCAAAATTAGACGTCCAAAAATGACTTGGAAAAGACGTCGTTTGGACGTCTCTTTGCGCAGTGGGAGATTGGGGCTCTCTTTTGGAAAATCTCTCCTTGTTACTGAGAGAGTCCAGCCGAGTGGTAAACGCAGCGTCTCCAGACGGATAACCTAAAAAAAAAGGCATGAAAGGCCGCGAGCAAAATTAGACGTTGACGGCTGTACGTTGCATTATTGCTGTGGAACAGATCACACGCTTGTTCGTGCTGTACTTGTACTGATTTGAATCATTTTGCCGTGTTGGGGATTCAGTACGACGTGCAAAAAAAAAAAAAAATCAACAAAAACATAAGCACTGTGGTTTGATTCATTTTTTTTTTTTGTGTGTTTTCATCTTCACCCGTTTTGATAATATCTATACTTTGGTATGTTAAGATTGAAAGAAGTCATGTTTACTGGCTTCCACTCAGAATATTGTCCACACACAGTCTGTCAACTGGTTTCTGGAGGCTATGCTAATATTCCCAGGAGTGCTGACTGAAGAATCAATCAATGGCTCTTTCACCATGTTACATTTTGCATCTGTAAAACTCTGCTGGGAGCTATTTTTTTTTCCGCCATTATTATTCCGGCTTTTATGATTACGAGTCACCTTGACTACTGAACATGTTTGCTTGTGGCAAAATGCAGTTTTTCCTTTTTTCGGATTGATGTGCTTCCAGGCACCGTGACTACATGTCTTCGTTTTGATTTCCTAGGATGTTTGTCTGCTACCCCTCGGTGGTCTATTTATGCAGCTGAAAACAAGAGATGCTTAAGGAAGGTTGACTGCTGATTCATCAGAAGCACCACCCCCCCCCTCAACAACAACAACTACAACCCAAAACACAATTTTCTTTCATAATCTCACCAGGAATACCAGAGACCGCTGATGGAAGCCGATCCACGCATCCTGAGCCCGAGGAAGATCCGGCCCATATTTTACCGACTGAGGGAGATCACGCAGTGCCACTCCATGTTTCAGATTGCACTGGCGTCACGCGTGGCGGAGTGGGACAGCAGCGAGAAGATCGGAGACTTGTTTGTTGCCTCGGTTAGTGTCCGTGCATGTTCTTGGTACGCATCTTCACATTTGTGGAATAGGAATGAGGACTGGAGGCTTATTTGCCTTTTTATATATTGTATTGTATTTGTTTATTTGTTCTGAACAAGTAAAGACATAACATTGGAATAAAAAACAACAACAAAAATAGTCAAACAATTCCAAGCAATATTTGCAGAGCAATGAAAATCATAAAGCACAATTTAAAATACAATTTTTCTTTGCACCAACCATTTTTTTACATATGTTTGTGTGTGTGTGTGTGTGTGTGTGTGTGTGTTGTCAAGACTCACTTGTTCAGAGTTCACCTGGACTCTGCATAGCCTTCCTCCTTGTATCCCAATGGGTTAACCTACCAATTAGGAGTGCATCCTTACTGTAGTTATTGTAAGTCTCTTTGGACAAAAGCATCTGCTAAATGTAAAATGTAAAATGCATCCTCCTGTTTATTCCAGTCTGAGTCCACTTGCATTCTGGGTAAAGAAACTCAAATGTTCCTTGGCATTTGGATCTTAAGCTGTACTGCCAGAGTTATAATGAGCTCCAGGCTTTAAGGCTGAGAAAACAAGAGATAGTTAACCACAAACATGCAATCTATTACAGTTGTGATGAATATCTCCACTGCATCACCTCTGGTGCTCTCTGGGATCACGCCTTTGCTTTATTTTGGCACTAGAATAATTGTGTTCGGGGGAAGTTTGCTCATCAATAAGGTCCTCTGATTATTAGCCTTTTTAGAGGGGCTGATTCTACCCTCGCCCTTTCTGCTGGCCGTTATAGGGCTGCACGATTAATATCCCAAAAACCTAACCATCCAATGAGAGATGATGGTAAAAGGACTGCGCATTCCCCCCACCGAGCTGTCCTTCTCCACGCGGCGATGTGTCCGTACCTGCAGGTGATATCTCAGTAATATCTTGAGAGGCAGGATCCTGAAGGATGGGTGTGAGGAAAGAGGATTAATTCCTTCCCCACCACTCCTTAACTGCCACTACCAGCTGCCTAGTGTGAGTTTAATTGAGGAGAGAGAATAAATGACCCCCCCTCCCCCCTCCTCCCCCCTCTCTCTCCCAACACACACACTCCGCCACCTCTTTCTTCTTTGCCCAACCTCTTTAATGGCTCGTGAAGGGTGTTGTGGTAACTGGCATGGTAAACAAACCATTTTTTTTAAAGCCCTATACTTAAATGGCTATTTTCTTCTCCACTCTTTACATTTAAATTACCTTCGGGTCGCTTCCCGCAAACAGGACGGTCAGCCAAAAGCATTCAGATGTCAAAATGTCATAGCTGTTTGTGTGTGTGTGTGTGTGTGTGTGTGTGTGTGAAGACAAAATAATCCAACATAACAGAGCAGTAGACATTAAAATATGCTTGTTTCTGTTTTTGTCCCACAGTTTTCCAAGTCCATGGTGCTGGATGTATACAGCGAGTACGTCAACAACTTCACCAACGCCATGGCTCTGATTAAAAAGGCATGCATGTCCAAACCGGCTTTTCTGGAATTCTTAAAGGTGAGCTTCAGCCTTTGTTTGTTTTTTTGTTTGTTTTTTTTTCATTCTCAATTTGAAGAACAAAGTAAGCCAATAGTGTTTTAGCCTCTCTGTTTGTTTTTCTTTGTGTTCAGCAAGAAGCTGAATCGAGCAAATCCCCAAAGCTCAAGGCTTAAATAATACATACTTACTTACTCAGGTTTCCAAAAGACACAGACAAATAATTCAGTAATTTAAAAAAGGTGCTTATTTACACAGAAAAACACGGAGTTAAAAGACAGGACAGCATTAAAGTGGGTCCCGATTGGTGAAATTGTGTTGTCTACCATGTAGTACTCACATGCACACGGTGCAACACTGAGCTTCTTCTAAATGTATTTGTATGTATTCTGTAGTGTATTCTATTCTATAATCACAGAATATTACAGTTCCATCATTATTTTAGTACATCGTGAATAGATGACGAGTTCACAGAGATATCTGCCAATTAAAGAATGCCATACAGGCGGATTTAATTGGCGGTGATGTGAAATGGGAAGTCGACAACTTTGACAACTTCCCACAATCCCACGATCGAGATCTGTTTTTAATGATTACTTAATGTTTCAGATATTAATTAGGAATTAACAAAAAAGGCGAAGAAAGAAAAAATAATGTGCCAGGGTGCACGGAGAGTGCCAAGGAATTATGGAAATGTGCTAGAGTTTAACAATTCCCCATGCGCTCAGCATTCATGCATGAGTATGACCTGCATCATTGAGCTGTAATGCTGATCTACAGAACCAGATCCCACAGCTGACAGCCCTGCATGTTACTGCAGATAACATGTGTCCCTTCCCTTTCTGTTGAAAGGTCCCTCCGTCTCTCCCGCTGACTGTTGGAGCTCTCCCAGGAAGACAAAGCAAATAATAAATTCTCTAGACATAGTCAGGGGGAAAAAAAGCCACCACAGATGACAGACTTCATTATGTTGCTTTTAAAAATATGGTGAAGTGCAATGACTGCGCGCACATGACCGTAAGCACACAATTTGCATGGATGGGGACCATTAAATTCTGAATTTTAATACAGTGTGCACACGTGTAACACGAGAGCTGCATTTGCATCTCGGAGAGTAAATCAGTTCTTTCTGCGACGGCATATTAGGAACACTGTAGGAAAAAGGAAAAAAAAAGGAAAAAAAAAAAACAGAGCCGAGAGAAGGGGGCAATATTTTGAGAAAAAAAAAGTCATTAAAAACAAGCACTTCATGATAGCGGTCATAGAGGAAGTAAACACGTTGTTGATCGGATGTTTGCTGTTGCTATGACAACACATGAAAGCTACCGCTAGCATCTTAGCCCAACCACCCCGATCAATAAACACCCATAAAATGACAATTTGGCCTCATATAAATAAAACCAACAATAAGCATCAAAATCATCACCTTAAGGACCTTAACGAGGCGTTGGCACAGTACATTGGGATGATTCATTAGAAACATAAATACGTACATTCATGGGAAGTTAGCTAGCATAAATGTCAGTTGTTAGCATCGTGATAAATTCGCAAATTTGCGACTTTTTCTCTCGGAATATTGCCCATCTCTCGGCTCTGTTTTTTTGGTTTTGTTTTGTTTGTTTTTTGTCTACAGTGGCCGTAAAACACCGTCGTATGTTTCTGATATAAAGTTACTTTATATTGATTCTCATTCTCTGGATGAATGTTTACAATCGTCCAAACAACATTTCTTCTAAACGTACACTAAAAAGGTTGCATGAGGTCGGTGGTATTTAAAGTTGTGTATTGTAGCAATATCCAGTTTTTAGTGGTGAGAACGGCCGGTGCTTGGATGGCAGGACTTATGAGTGAACCTGCTTAATAAATTCACATCAGCTGTGGAGGGAAGGGTCCACTTAACACCTTCAATGACAAATCCATTCTTGCATATTTCCCCCGTTTTTTTTAATGCATTTGTACCCTGTGAGGTATGTGTCATTGCCAGAAATAGAACTTTATTGCATTGCATCTTGTACAGTAAGAGTAGGTGACAAATATCCCATTAATGTAGTTAAGTAGTATAAATAGTCACTAACAAATCCAATCTGTGTTCACAACCAGCTCTATTTCACACAGATTTCGCCCACTAATGGGATCTTAAAGCCCGACCACTCTACTCTGTTGAGCAGCACACTTGCATTTTGCAGTACCTGCTCAGCCAGTCAGCTCTCATCTCCTCCAGTGGCACTAGAATCCACTTTCATTCAGTAAGCGAAAAGACAAAACAAAAAAAACACGACATTAAGGAAGACCACCCTGGCTACTTCGGTGCTGGTCGATCCTCATTGTTAGCGTGTCGCTTGTCAGCTTCCACGAGGCTCTCTGGTGGTTTGCACTGCAGGTTGCTTACAGATAGTCGATAGACTGCAGCGAGCGCGACAAAAAAACAAAAACGTGCCAACTTTGTTCATTTCAGTGTCGCTAACGAAGCAAAACACCAGCTTTTGCTCTCTAGATGACATCAAGAGGTTTAGGTGAAGGAGCGAGACGCAGGAGATATCTGCACTAGAGGGGACTAAAAATATTGGACTCAACCCGAAATGGATCAGTGGGGGATTCTGGAGTGCATGGAGGGCACACAGAGAGAGAGAGAGAGCGGGTCGGGCACAGGTCCAGAATTTATAGGAATAAAAATATAGCCAATCCCAAACCTGTGAGCCTGAACAGACCCAAACGGAGAGAGAAAACCAACACTGGAGGTCAGAACATTAACAATCCACAGCATCGGAGCTGATCGCTGCTCAGACATATTGACAGATTATGGGTCTGGCCTGGTTTGGGGTTTTGATTACTAACCCAGTGAACCCCTGAAAACCTTGAACTCCTTCAGTTTCCTCTGCTGTCGTGTTGCTCTGTTGGTTTTTGTTGATGCCTGTTCCACCTCCCCCAACTAACTCCAAGCTGTTCGGATGCCATTCTGACAGATTACATCAGTTAACCCCGTTAATAATAACTCGCTTCCTTCATGGAGAAATATTGTCACCGTGCAATGCCTTATACTGTAGGCCAGAGATCTTCAACAGGGGGTCCATGACCCCTAGGGGGTCTGCAGCGTTACTGCAGGGGGTCGCCGAAATGATTTGATCCCACACTTAATTTCTTCCAAAAATGTAAATATGTCCTAAAACATGAATACAACCTATACTAAGAAAATATAAATCTTCCTATTTAGTCAATGTTATGAAATTGTGATGTAGAAATGCCAATATAGATTTGAAATGTTCTGTAAATATATAAATCCGTCAACAAGCCTTAACATTGTTTACATACATCATTACAAAGTACTTTTATATATGGCACTATAGACTGCACGACACAATATTATTGTTTAATAAGCAACACAATTTTAAACGATATGTAGTCAGGGGTCCCTCCACGTGGGCCTGAAAAATGTTGAAGACTCCCAGGTTCTTCTTCTACCTGGTAGTCCTTCACCGCCAATGGGTTGAGTGTTACATATTGGTGATTATTACTGGCAAGACTCAGAAAATCCATGTCCTGAGAGCTCAGTCGGCTGAACTTAACACCTGCCGCACTGATGTAATCTCAGGCAGCGTTACAGTTTTATACTCCCGTCTGTCTTCGACAGGTTGGACATAAATGTGACCACCTTTCAAAAGAGCGATAGGAAAAGTTCTCCTTGCAAACGACTGCCTCTCTTAACAGGCATCACTCAACCGTGTTCAGTGCATGAAGCAGGAAAGAGCCCCCCTCTCTGTCGACATCTTGGCCTGGTTCAGCTGTGGAGCAGAGATGTTCGGTTGCTTGGTTGTTTTGTGTCCGCCCGGTTGCAGAACATCGGCTCTTTCAGATTAAAGTTGCATTCTTTGAAATCACATAGTTTGGTGTCTGCTGTTTGATTCCTTTTAGTCATGCTTCCTCGTTAAAGGCGCATTGATACTGTGTAATTATGAGATGCCCCAGACAGACAAAAAGAAAACGGGGTGAAATCTTTGGTTCAAATCAATCCAAAAACAGCGGCCTTCCACCATACTGTGATACAAATACCCCAATGACTGATGTAGACCAAAGACATGCTGACCAAAAACCTTCTAATTGGAATAAAACGTGAAATAATGGCCAGGATATACCGGCAAGCTTTCCTTTTACCCATCCCACCCTCGGAGTGGACAAGCAAATAACTCAACATTGATTTTATTGAGGGAACCTTTAAGTCTGTTCATCAGTGAGAATGTGTCTTTGTGTAAAGTCAGTCGAGCTGCTCCATGGAGGCTCCCCATTGGTGGATCCCTCTAAATCTTCCTGCATTCTGCTACTCTACTAAGTTGCTGACTTCATGGGCGACTAGTTAGGCCACACGACTCTCCGCTGTATATATGGCTGGTACAACAGGAGCATGGTATATGTATCCTGATTTTCTGGTGAAGTACAGTTCAGTTTGAGTGAACTTTGCAAGTGGTCGAGCCTTTAGAGCCTGTTAAAGTGCTCCAATAGTGCTTCTAGAATTTGGGATTCAATTCTTAATCTTCACTTCCTGAGATTAAAGTGCATGATCCATTTACATTCTCTTTATCCATATCATAACCTGCAAGCACAACATTTTTGACCAGATCATTTTGCCTGTAAAATGGCATTTCTAATCAGTCCATTTCCATCAGTATTAATATCAATCCAATGTATATAAGTATAAATCAAACAGATATCCAGTTCTAATCTATGTGTATCATCGTAAATCTTTTAAAAAACTGGTTCCTAACTTGAAGGAAAACTGAGTATCCTGCACTTAATAGCAGATGATTTCAGATATCTTAAGATTCAGCAACACTTTCTTCCATTTTTTGTTTCCATTTCTCTCTCACAGTTGATCTTATCCAACCTTTACTACCAAACCATCTATTAAATGTGCCAAGTGATTTGCCTTTTTTACACTGACGGTGTCATCCCGGAACAGACTTGACATCTCCTCCTGACCCACGCCCACAGTAATGCACTACGTATAACACTCAGAATATCTCTTCCTTCATGGTCTCATGTGACTAACAGACCCTGTTTTACATACCTTATTCACCCACTCACGCCTACACAGGTCTATAGAGGAATCTGAACAGGCTCCTCTTCAAGTAGGCACAGCATAGTCTCCTTTTAATAGCCTTTCTGTAAAAGAACACTGTTCCAACTGTTTTTTTTTTTTGCTCTCTGTTTGCAGAAGAAGCAGGCCTCCAGTGTTGACCGCATCACCCTGTATGGCCTGATGGTGAAGCCCATTCAGCGATTCCCTCAGTTCATATTGCTCCTGCAGGTATTAAATGTTGATGTTTTAATTAAGTGAATCCCTTAAGTTGCACTAGCTAAACACGTCCAATATGGGGAAACGAGCGGAATTAAAGATTCAGCAGCGCACGCACCGATAAAGATGCAAACCTGCAAGGTCACAGAATTGATTATGGATTTTTAACTTATCCCAAGTACAAGAAGTTGTACCTCAGGTGTTTTAATACTGAAGTTAGCTAGAGCTGGAAAAGTACCAAGACACAGCAGTTTTTCATATTGCTGGCTTCATATCCTGCCTGACTCCTCCATTTTTCCATTCTGAGCAAAGATTTGGATTTGAGCTTGACTTGCTGGATCTGCAGCAGCTCATTTCATCCCTCAGTAGGCATTGATTATCCATGAATTCAATAGATAAGTTATGAATGTGAATCAGGCATTTTCTTCTAAACTATACTCCAAATAGGAAGTGTATGTATTTAATCATGCATTACAGGGAGCTAGAGCGCGAGGCACTGAGGTACATCGGAGATGCATATCAAGACAATGCCAAGCTTACACTGGGTCATAGCTGCAGGACAAATATAGACGTGTCATGCACAAAACCTGTTTGTTTTAACCAGCATCGCTTTGAAAAGAGCACAGACATCGCAATACAATGAGCTTTACACAAACACTGGAAGGTTACTGTGATGTGCACAGTCAGATCCTCTGTAGTCTGTGCCCGTCACAGACCTAAACTCAAACAGTTTAGGAAAAAATGTCCCAATTTTGGAAAAAAACCTCTTTCCAGAAATGTGTTCTGTTTTCACAAACATCCCAACTGTACAAAAAATGTCCCCACTTTGCAAAATATCCCCATTTTCCAAAATAAATGTCCCCGCTTGGCAAAAATGTCCCCACTTTCCAAAATAAATGTCTCCACTTTCCAAAATAAATGTCCCCACTTTCCAAAATAAATGTCCCCACTTTGCAAAATACATTTCCCCACTCTGCACTCTGGGTATTTTTTTTCAAAGAGAACACATTTTTGGAAAGTGGTTTTTCCAAAGTCGGGACATGTTTTGCACCTTGCAGGATACGGAGGAAGCAATAGAAACCATAAACAGAGAGTGCTTTGGAATCATGTTCTTTTTTGAACTTGCAGCGTTCCCTGTGCCCTTTTTCTAGGACATGCTGAAGAACACACCGAAGGGCCACGTGGACCGGCTGCCCCTGCAGCTGGCCCTGACGGAGCTGGAGATGCTGGCTGAGAAGCTGAATGAACAGAAACGAGTAGCAGACCAGATTGCCGAAACTCAACAACTAGCCCGCAGCGTCACCGATCGCCTGCTCAGTAAGGTGACTGGATGCACACGCACTCCCTCCGTGCACGCACACACACACACACACACACACAATCAAATCAACTGCGAGCCCAGCCTCTGTGCCATTTAACACCCCTGCGTTGTTATCACTGTGAGCCAAACACCTATAAATTAAACTACTGTATGGCAATCTCTTATATCACTTTCCCCACACATTAATCGAGGGAGGCATTTTTATTTGGAGAAATTATCTCCCAGAAATGATGCCCATTATCATTCCTAAACAGTACCGAATGCAACGGCAGAGGCGTTGCCTCTCCATTACCACATTGAAATTACAGCCCTGCCGCTGCAAATCTGAACAAATGCTGCTCTGAATAAGAAGAATTAGGGGGTAAATGAGACATTTAATTGGAAACTGTAAGAGAGCTATCTCTTTCACCCCGTCGCTCCTCTTCCTCCAGCTCCACTTGCACTCCCTTGGTTACTCTCTTGCTTACTTCCTCACTCCACTTATACACTCTTCTCTTTCCTTAGCGAGACTGCATCATCCTCTGTTTTCTTCTTCTCTCTCACAAACACACACACACACACACATCCCTCTCTTTATTTCATACTGTCAGCCATTGCTTTCCAGGACTCTGAGATGAGCTGATTCGCCCAATCTCTTCCACTCCACACAGAATTCCATTTGCCGCGGTGACACAGCAGAATTCCAATAGGAAACAGTCTCCTCTATTGCCCCCATAACCATCCAATGAAATATTCATTCTTTGTCTCAAAGTATCTAAGTCGCCGGAATAGGACAGATAACAACGTGAGTGAGAATTTGCGCACACACACACACACACACACACACACTGGTGCAGTGCCCTCTGTGCCTGCTGATGCTCGGACACTTTAAGGGTATATTCTTACAGCAGCCCCAACTCTTAATGCAGTTATACAGTTTTGTGACCATCAAACGGCATTCCTATTCGGACTAATGACTCATTTTGTCCGCGATCTGAGTCGCAGCCAAAAGCCGCCACAGAATGCCTGCAGATAGTTCTTCATCTTCCTCTTCGTCCTCCTCCTCCTGTGATACGTGGTCACATGTGTTACTGCACTGCAGGTTGCAGAACGGACACACAGCGGAGACTCATTATTCGCTGAAACGTGTGCCTCTTTGAACCAACATCAAAGTGTCGGGGTGCGAATGCCGTATGTGGACTCAACCTGCTGCTTGTGCCGTACGTTGTGATGAGCCTGGCTTAGGCTTGCACAGTATACATAACAAAAAATAAATAAATAAATAAAAGGGAAAAGTTTAGGATTCAGTCATAAAAGAAGCTGGATCAAAAGTGATGAAAAAAAAAAGCTTTTTGTTGCGGTTTCCCTAAACATGTGGATGACAGGACGGCACAGCACGAGCCAACACACTGTAGCATCCATTACATCTGGTTAGCTATACACTGTTTATGTGTACATGTGTAGTAGCTTTCTTGTGGAAAATAATGTGTGTCATAAGCTGAGCCTTGTTTGGACAGATAGGTAGAAGTCATTTTTATTTTAGGGCAATCTTTGGGCACATCGACGGTCTACAAATAGGAATTGGTTTGAAAGTTTTGAAGAAAAAAAAAACTCATATTGAAATCCAAAATAGAGATGCAACCTTGATGCATCGAGGATCGTTTAATAAGCAAACCGTGAGGTGACTGAGGACTCCCACCACTCGTAGATAACATGGTAGAGACAAATAAAAAGATCCGGAGCATCACTTATTCGGAAAAGCGTCTCCTGTTACTCCGTTAACTCGCAGTTTGTCTTTAGGCTCCTCTAGTGGCATCGTGAAATAACAGTCGCTCTTTCACTAAGTTTGATGAATGAACTAGAGGTGTGTGTGTGTGTGTGTGTGTGTGTGTGTGTTAAATGACCTTCAGCAGCATGAATGTGTTGCTAATCCCTGATGAGACATCTCTTCCTCCCAAGGCTGACGTCTGTGTCCTCCAGGGTCTCGGCTCTGGAGGACTTCTGTCTCCTCCTGCCTCTGATCTGATTGCTGTGTCCCTTTTTTTTTTTTTAAGCAACTGAACTCGGAGCAGGGGTCACTGGTCCTTTGTGAGACGCTCATCGAGACGGTGTACGGCGAGCGGGGACAAGTCCTGAAGTCGAAGGAGAGAAAGGTCTTCCTCTTTGATGATGTGCTCATCTGCGCCAACATAAATGTCAAGTAAGTCCCTCTTGTAGGACGAGTTGAGCCGAGTGCCCCTCGCATTCAAAAATACTTTGCTAATCCCTTCAGAACGCCCGCTTCTTGCACGAGTTTCCAAAAAGGAGAGTCTCTGCTGAGCTGCACAGTTAGGAGAAATAGCTATTAGGTGGCTAATGTGATGCCCTGGGTTTTTTTTTGTTTTTTTTTGCAAGGATACTTTGGCAAACGGCACAGGAAAGAGAAATAGCTGCTGGGGTTTTGAGCCCTATCTGGAGTTGCAGGAGCTTTATCAGCTTTAAACAAATGGTAGAAAGCCTAACTACAGCTACAGGAGTCCTAGATTACTGACATAAAACATTTTTTGGTTTCTTTCCAATTCATCTCCCGTGACAGCACCATTGATCACATCTCTCTCGCTCCCGCTCTCTCTCTCTCCCCTTCTCTTTCTCCCGAAGTAAACAGGAAAAGGGATTTTGTATATTTCGCAAAGCTCCCGTCAGAGATGTCGCTTAAAGCCCCCCCCCCCCCCCCCCTCTTGTTCAGCCTTCAAAGTAATTATCGCTCGACGTCTCATTCAACTCAAGTGTCCCGAAGTTGACTTTGTCTGCCCTCCAGGATCTTGACAAACCCGATCACAATGTTGATTGTCTGCCTGATTACAGGAATACATGAATAGCAATGAACCCCTCCTCACAGCCAGGGGTACAATTTTGGCAGGGAACATGGGTGATCATACAGATTGTAATTCCCCCTCTCTCCCTCTCAAGTCTTCTTCATGACATCTCCCCTCCTATGGGGTTACAGCGCAGATAGGGGAGGGGTTGAATTTCTCTCAGGTTGTTTTCATTCGAAAAAACAAATTATTCTTTTTTTTTTTTATCTCCACCAGGGGGCCTCCGGATATCAGCAGCCTGGTCCCCGTCGGCCCAAAGTACACCATGAAGTGGAGCGCCCCCTTACAGCAGGTGCAAGTAGTGGAGGTGGGGCAGGAGGGCTCTCAAAGCAAAGACACCTTCTTCCAACAGAGCGGGGCCAAGCGAGCCTGCACTTCAGGTAAAAAAAAAAAAAAGCACAGTCCTATCTCTTTCCTCCCCTCCGCTCCATGTGTCATCCTCTCGTTAATCTCATCACTTGGACTGACTTTTAGTCTTACTCTGACTCAGCGAGGCTAATCTGTATCTGTTCTCAAGTGTCCCGCAGAGGGGCTGGAGATGCGTCCGCGCTGCTTGTCACTCTGATTGAGGATGGTGTTTGTGAGGAGGACGGTGATGACGGTCACTCGTTCCAATCTGCCTAGGGTGTTTTATCTTGGAGAGAGAGGAGCGAGATGAGGGGGTTGAGAGGGAAAGAGAGAGAGCCGCAACATCCCCACAGTCTCATTTCACTCTCTGATAGACCACAAACACATCGAGAGTGGAGTCATCAATCTGCAGAGATTATTCCCTCCTTTTCCAGGCCCAATTAGGAGAGCCGGTAGCAGTAGATAGGAATCGGCGGTTAAAAAACACCGGTTCTCCCGACCAGCCCTCGGTAAACTCCGGTGTATACAGAGCTTGACGAGATCCCTGATAAATGTGCCATGGGAGAAGGGAGATACAAAGCCTTATCAGGATGTAATGGTACAGGCTTTTTAAAGTTTTCGGCTCCATGACTTAAATATTAATGGCGCCTTCCTCAGAGCTACCCCCGTGTCATGCTCGGCGAGCACCTACTGTTTCTGAGCGCTAGTTCAGATTCTCACCTGATTACGGTTCTGCTTCTTTTTTTTTTCTGCAGCGCACCGGTAGTGTGTAGTCGCAGGGATCTTTTAAGGTTAGCTCTCAATGCGGCTGTCTCTCTTCCTTTCACCTGCATCTAGCTCTGCAAATGTTATGCCTCACAGAGGGCGCTGGATTCTGACAATCCCTTTCTTTTTTTGCTTTTTTTACCCCCTTTTCGACACGGTGCAGTCACCGTAATCATTTCCATTCACAAACCTCCCCTGAACATCCATGGGACTGTTCCCCCAAATTTTCCATTCAGACAGCCTGTCCCATCTATATATAGTTCCATCCCCTGTGATGTCATTCAGTGAGGGTGTCGAGTCTAAATCCTGCTCTCCCTCAGCGTGGCTTGAAATGGAGTCATTTTTCATCTCTTGCAGGCCCTGGTGCCCTTCTTTATCCAAGCAAGCCGCCCCTTAAGGGAAATGCAGGCCCCGTCTTTCTCACACTTCCATTTTGTCTCCACGTCTCTGTCGGACCCGTCTCTTTCACTGTCCACTCTTGCCAACACACAGAAAGCACACCGGTTGTTTGGTCTCACGCCGTCTTACCTTCATCCTGCCTCCATTACGCCTCCCCTTATTTCTGCTTCTCTTTTGACCTGCTGTCAAGAGTGCAGTTTTTTATTTCCTGTCAGAAGCGTACCAGTGGGGCTTTGGCTGCGGATCAGACGGAGGGGGTTGTTGTTGATGCAGGTGTGGAAGCTGCATTCTCTTAAAATCCACCGGCACAGCAGCTATAGAGTGCTCGATCGCCGACTTATTCCTGGAGAAAGCAGGGATGGACCTCTTTGGGCTCTGGCCTCTCACACACCGGCGGGGCTACACGCCTGGCCGGCGATGTGAATAGCCATGTCTGAATGTTGAAAACCATATCCTGCCTCACCAACGGGATTACGCTGGATTACAACTCAGCACATTCACCTCTCGGGGCCGTAGCCAACAGCGGGGCGAGGAATCAACGAACCTGTACAGGGGTCCAGGAAATCCCCTTTGGAGAGGACGGGCAGACATTGTTCTCCCAGCTCTGCAGGACAGCCTTTTATATTCAGATGTCTCACCTATTGATTCCCTTGCATAGGTGACATATGTCATCGGTGGCCCGTGACAGAGATCCCATTAAACCCCAACAGCGACAATGGAGGTCTTTAAATAACCAATGCGAGCCAACCACTCTCTTACGAGTGGTTTTACTCTCTCTCTCACTATGTCTCTCTCTCTCCATTTAGTGCACATGGGTAGACAAAAGACGGCGGGCCCCTTCGGAGGAGCACGCCTCGCTACGCCCGCCTACCGGCTCAGCTCTTTCTGCTACTTTATTATGTGGCAGCGGTGACAGCGCAGGACAGAGCTCCCCAGTAAAATCTACCTGCAGAATTTAATTAGGCAGTCCTCATGGAGCCTGCTGCCGGGGAGACGTAGGCTGAGGGGGAGGGGGACGGGGGACGGCAGACAGGAGGAGACACAGCTATCGATTCGCAAGCAGCAGTAGAGGAGAGAGAGAGAGTTTGAAGGTAGCGGCGGGTCTCAAATCGATGCTGAAGTTGTCTAATGAGACACCTGCATTCCCATCGGCAAGCAAAAGGGCATCATAGCTCCAAATAACAGTTTCTCCATCTGATTTTTTTTTTTTTTTTTACTCATAAATTCATCCCCAGTAGTTCAACAAATAGTGGAGATCGATCCATCCGCACATCGAACCTCTTTTATTAGTGCCACTGGAGTTCCAGCTGAAGGGAACTTTTCTTTCTGCATTTCCATTCGTTCTTCGAGGCTGTGTTATTGTTTTCTCCAGGCGTGGTGCACTTTGACCTTGAATGTTCGTCTATATTTCAAGCTCAGGATGGTTGACCACATATGTCCATTGTATTTATTTTTGTATCCTTTAAATCAGAGGTCTTCAACCTTTTCCAGGCCCTCAAGGCTTATAGTGACCCCCCATTACATATTGTATAAAACGGTGTTCCTTATTAAACTGGGTCAATAATAATGTGTAATGCAGCCTATAGTGCCATGTATAACGGACCCCCTACAGTAACTATGAGGACCCCTAGACGTCCCAGACCCCTAGGCGTCCCAGACCCCTGTTAAAGATCTCTGCTTTAAATGATTAGCAATAAAAAAATTAAACTTCCATTCTTAGACTTTTTGTCACCGTGTGTGTTCAATTTTGGGCTGTCTTTTGAATTAAACAATCAATTTGAAGAAATCACTTTGAGCTTTGTGTAACTGATGTAACTGGGTTAGACATTTTACTTGTGATGATACAAACTCATGCCTTTGTGTGTCGCCCTCTTCTCAGGCAAAGCGATCCTCGGCCCTCCCCGTCTTTACCACGAGCTGCAGGAACTGCAACACGACCTTTCCGTCGTGGAGGAGGTCACGCTCCTCATCGGCACCATGCAGGGGATGTACCAGGTGAGCTCCACTTCTACTGTGGTTTCACTGTCTCACGAGGAAAACAAATGTGTGTCATTATATTTATAATGCAACAAAGTCAGCTGACGGATAAGGTTTCCTCAGTCCAACCGACTCTGCAGGCCAAAGCGCTGAATGTAGCACACCGCCACACAGCTATGTTCTCTCTAAAAGCCTTTTGTTCAAATTGGCCTTCAAACTGGAACCCCCTTCTGAAAACCGTTTTCATTGCTACCTATTATTTATAAGCCAGTTATCTAAATATATGTATATGGAAATAGCAATGTATTCCATAAACGGCAGCTAACTTTACAGTAGATCCGAAGCCCTGAGAACACACGGAGGAATCACAGGAGGGAGCGAAGACGAAATTGAAGTATGCGCCGCTAATTTGAATCGCCGCTTTCAGAGCAAACTAAGAGATCAAGTCCGAATAGTACAAGGAAAACCATTAGGGGGAGATCCCTTTCTTCTATTCCTCTTAAAGAAATTGCAAAAAGGATCGTGAAGTCTCCCATCTGTCTCCTCATCAACAGTCCCACAATGGTGGGAATGACATATTCCCTCTGATATTCTCACACAGAAGTGTCAGATTCACCATGTTAGGAAAGATATCCGCTCCCGTGGCGTTCGAGTCAGGACACTTCCCAGTAGTGTGCCACTAACACATTAACTCTACGCGAGACAACCAGGGAGATGTACTCCGGCAATCACCAAAGAGCCTCTCAGGCTAATGGCGGCACCTTTTTGCCTCCTTGCATAATGAGCACGGTGTCCTCAGGAGGAGCGATACTAGCCCTGCCGCCAAAATGACTGATTTTCACTTTCCACTCCACTTCTAATACCCGTCTACCGAACAAACAGACAGAGTAGTTCTGCACAGCTCATTGACTTCGGAAATTTGATTTGATTCTCTCTGACTTGAAGGACGAGGTTTTACTGTAAAAATGGATGCCGGTGTTGAAGTAAATTCAAAGTTACATTTGAGGGGATGAAAATGCCACAACTGCGTAGCATCAAATGATTGTACTGAGATTTTAATGCCTGTGGATGTGTGGTTGTTTGTGTGTTTTTTAAGAACATTAATATGCAAGTACAGTACTCGTGTCTGGGTGAGATGACCTGCTGCACGCCACAGCCGAGAAAACTGTTTTTTAATTGCGTGTCTGGTTCCCCCCCCCCCCCCCCCTCATCAAAAGAACCTGAACACCACGGTGGCACAGGACTGGTGTCTGGCTCTACAGAGGCTTATTCGCATCAAAGAAGAACAGATCCAGAGTGCTAACAAATGTCGCTTACGCCTGCAGGTGCCTGGCAGGCCAGACAAGTGAGTAGTACCTCATACGGATGTGCTCCGGAGTAAAATGTACTGTGTATGACAACATAAATGACCAGCAAACAGCAAAGGCAACAAAAAGGGCAACGCCAGACGCTGTTCCTGTGTTGGTAGCTGTTTTTTAAAGTTCCTCAAGAGGCAAATACAGCATATTTTGTCATCCCTTTAAAAGCACAGTAAACAATAAAATGACTTCACAAACATGTCGCATTCACTACTAAAAGATAACAGCCATAGTCGAACACTTTAAAGAACACGCAAACGAGGATTGTGATGTTTCTAACTGATGAAATATAGAAGGAAAGTCAGGGGGACATTGTGGTTACATATGTGCACTTAGATCACTTAGCCAACAGCACATCCTGAACCTCACGCAAATTAGAGGCGAGGACAGTTTATCCCGTCGCGAGTTGGTAATTACCTGACTCAAATAATTAATCTTCAGTACTCGGATAGAATAATGAATAGCCTCCACAAAAGCTTCCTTTTTTTTTGCGGGGAGGAAATGAGACACTTCTTGCTTCGGCTTGTTATCTGGTACTCACCGAATGTAGACTGAGTTAAAAGCAGCCGTGTGTCTCATGTGGTATTCTCGATCCCTTTCTTCTATCTGTGCCGTCTATCTTGTGAAAGCACAATCACTGCATCTTGTTCTCCACCCCACCCAAGAAGATGACGAGAGTGGGTTTTTTTTTTTATCTTATATCAGAATGATAATGCGTGGTGCCAGAAAAGCTATAGAGCTAGGTCTGACTATGCAAGACTAGCTTTTACCTAACTAACAGCCATATATGCTGTGGATTTGTATGTTCCTAACCTACAGTTTTTAGTTTTTATGTAAATGCATGGCTTCAAAGTCGATGCATCGGAATGTTTAAGTTCTTAGTTCAAACTGTTTCGTTCATCTGAGCACTTATGCAGTTCATAGCGAGTTACCTTGTCACACTAAGGATCTTAAAGTGGTTGTCTTAATGCGAAAGTGGATCCTGGTGGGTGGAGTGACTGCCGAATGACTGAACGCCTACTTAGAGAAGAACAAAGATGGCAAGAGGAGAGCATATGAGTAGCTTAGAGTACTGCAGAGGAACTGGGAATAGCAAATAATGGCAGATTATAATGGATCCCATTTCGTGGTTTCTTGTGGGGATAGGATAAGAAACTGGCAGGGGAGGGAGAAAAAGGGGGGGAAAGATTGCAATGGAGAAGCCAGAGCCCTGCCGAGAGAAACTAAGCAGGAGAAGAAGAAGAAGGAAGAAAGAAAGAAAAGAGTGAGAGTGATGATCGACCTCCCCCATGAAAGAGTTGGCTCGGTGCCGGCAGGGCAGCGGCAGTCAGAAGAGTGGGCCTAATGCTTCAGAGCCAGGGAGAATCAAACTGTGCCAAGCCAAGCTAAAGTGACAGCTTGAGCAGCGGAGCTGTGCAGATCTCAGTTCTCCCACATCTCCCAGCTTCCTCGTCGGCTGTCACACCAGGCCTGCGAGGCCAATCTGCTTACTCAGATGTTTGGTGGAGCCAGATGTCACGCTTACAAGAGAGTCCCCCGAATTCCCCTTCAAGGGGTACCCGTTCTTCTGATAACGTCTTTAGCTTAACTTACGTCCGAGCTGCAGATTTGCATTTCAAACCTTAGATAATGGGAGAGCAAGACGTCCGTTGGACCTGGAGATGGAGCCATAGGAGTTTTTTTTGTGGAGAGGTGAAAGGTAATAATGTCAGCTGAAAGAACCAATCCTGGGTGTGTGATAGCAATGTAATTGAGGCTGGGCCTTGGTGTCAGGTGGCTGGACCGGCAGTGAGCCTCAGGGTCTGGGGGGGTGATAGGTGGCACAGTGGGTGCCTGAGCCGTTCTGACACTACCCAGGGTGCAGCAGTGGCAGATTGCAAGGGAGATCAGCGGGCAGACCGGCTCTGTCTCTCTTACAAACAAACATCCACACAAACATCGCTTGTTCCTTAGTTTCCCCTGTTTTGTTGCTAATACGAGTCATCTACAGGGCACCAGTGTCTGCAAGTTACATTTATTCATACATGCATCCTGCTGACAAATGCACCTGCACACAAAACCAGCATGCATCTCGGACACAAAGACACATAGCCCGAGCCTTTGCTCTGCGGGTGAGAGAGTGGGACCGCATCAGGGACCCCCCCCTGCACTGAGTTGGTCCCCTCCTGTCTGGCTGCAAGGGACTCTCTGCAGTCAGGCAGCACATCACAGCCTCCACACTCCAAACAGACCGAGTACGTGGAGAGAATCCTGACTGCTGCCTCAAAGGCACCCAGCCTACGTGTGACAGCAGTTCATTAACATCCTCTTTTACTGCGCCTGCTGGAGCAACCACAGGCACAGGCGCATAGGAACAGTATTGTAAAGCCTGCAGCCACTTTTTTTCTTTCATGGACCCCTTTTTATGGAGGCTCTGCAGGCTACCTTCAAGGCGAAAAGGCAGGCCGTACATTCTCAGTCATACTATGACTGATGTGGCTGCTCCCCAAGAGTGTCTTTATGACCTTATTTCAGTATCTGGACCAGACCTGCTCCGATACTGATATAGGACGTTGGTCCGATAAACACTGCTGGATCGGGCATCAGTGACGTTAGGCTGATCCGGCATCGGATACCATTATTTTAATAAATAAAAATTCATTACATTTCTATGTATTTGTTAGATTTTGTTTTACAAAGTTAGGGAATCAATGTTTAAGTCCAGCCTGATGTTGCCTTACACATAAAAGAATGAGGACAGTCACTTTCACAGTGAGGCAAACACAAGTATCTGGGTTCTGGGTATCTGAATGTCGATACCCAGAACCAATATATCAATATTCAGGACTGAAAAAGTCCGATTGGTGCATCCACAGTATCAGAAGGGTGTCTCTGATTGGTCGATGTGCTGTGGAAAGGTGCATGGCAGGATTTTTTCTGGACTGCAGCAAAGCAGATACTAGCCTTCCAAACACAAAGTCTGTCACTTAGTGAGTCAATGAGCGGGCGAGTGATGAAGCTACATCATTGGTTGGTCGAGGTGGAGTTTCCACATTGGCCGTGTCTCTTTCTGTTGCACATAAGAGTGTTCCTGCTGGTAATGTCTTTACCCCCATGATCAATCATCTGATCCACTGCCTCAGTGTAATAATGCAGCTGTTGGTGCTATGCAACACCTTTCTTATTATTACCGCAGAGCTCGACTGAGAAAGTCTAATTTGAGAAATGTAATAATAATAATAATAATTCATATTATTTATGGGTGCCTTTCTAAACACTCAAGGTCACCGTACAAAATCAAACAAATAAAAACAATTAGAGCATCAATCAAACATTCATAAGAGCGAGCATATAATATAACATTATTTGGTGGCACTGTATACATTTATACTTTTTCTGTGTGTTTCTAACATGTTTGAGACTTATATTTATAGTGTTGATGCAGTTTGATGCATATTTTATTAGAGTAGTTCAACTCTTTTGAGGAATAACTTGTCATCTTAGTAGCTAACTGACTTAAGCGATGCTGTAGTAGTGATCTCTCTAAAGCACACCTAACTTTATTGTACATTTTACTCTAATTGGGAACATAATTTACTAAATGAACATCATGCTGCATTAAAAAAAAGATTTGAAACCTCATGTTTACTGAGATAATAAATCAAGTGAGAAGTAGGATCATTTTCTCATAGACTTCTATACAGTCTGACTTATTTTTGCAAGCAGATGAGTCGCCCTAATGAGAATGCCAGTATTTGGCTTCACTTTTCCGAATGGAGTTTAGTTTGGTGAACCGACAGTTTAAAGGGCACACTCATCTCCCACACTGATCTCATTGAAATCAAACTTCAACATTTTTGAAGACGATGTTCCTGTAAAATCACGTCCTTATGCTTTATTGTGTAATGGTGAACAACCTCCACTACTCGCATTCACACATGTAGACACATTCACACTTGGGCCGAGAATAACAACAATCCTCCACTTTTAGCTAATGCAGAGAGGCTGCAGCTGAAGGACACAGCACTTTGCCTTGATCAACAGTAGTGGAAATGTTTGTGTTGCCCCTTGAGTTGTCAAAAAAAATAGGAAGCTTGCTCCTTTGCTCATTTATTGAGGAGGTATTTTATCTAATCTTCAATTACCATATGCCCTAGATTCATTTTAATATAGACTGTTGTTTTGAAAATTAGGATTTATGTTTATTTGATACAGATGCCAGCTTATAACCTTAACACTCGACACCCTGCTAACTAACTGTTGTACTTGAGGATGGGTGGTCATGTGAGTGGGGACAGTAAGCCAGCATGCATGCGTTGATTCTCCAGAAAAACACAATTTTCTGGCCAGCCACAGAAAAGAAAAAAACAAACTATTAATTAGGTTCATCATTCAGGGTCCTCTGCAGACAGTTAATGAGAAAAAAAAAACACCCTCCTGGTACACAACACATTGGCGTTCCTCCATTTTCCTGCCGAGTGAAAAACAGACCGACGGGTTTGTTGGAGTTTTTTTCAGCTTTCATAAGCAGTCACCTGCTGTCTGCGGCCAATCAGGGAGGAGTTCTGGAATTACACCCAGGTGGCATCAATCTCAACCTCATTCGGAGCCAATTGTTCAAATGCACTTTGGCAAAAGATATTAATCGCATTGGATCCTCTCGAGAGACTCATAAATATTGTTAGTGAAGTAAAAAAACAAGTGAATATTCGCCTGATTTTTGGATCTGACTGACTTATCAAACAGGAACACTTTGAGACGGATATTTTAAAGGGGAAGTGCACTCATTCTTCTTCAAGGGTCGGGCAGGTCAGAATTAAAGTCCTCGCAGAAAACCTGTGTGAGCAGAAAGACAAGTGATTTCACAGCTATTGTAAATGTTAAAAGATGAATTATTCCTGCCATACCACTTAATGAGATGATGTATTTGGAGAAAACAGGCTCAATGACACAAATCAGATTTTTCACGCTGTCTTAATGCAATTATAAAATATTTAACAATTTCCCTCCCAGCAATCAATAAAGTATTTCTGCTTCCATCCAAATGAAATAAAGCTGAAGCAGTAAATACCTCCATGCACTGTATATCCACTACGGGGTGACTTTACCCCCAAGTAGATATTTGAGGGTGACATTTAGCTCTCCTGTTGTAAATTCTACTCAAAAGCAAAGATGGACGAACAGAATAATGAACTTTTCATTGATCTACAGAAACACTGGGTCACCACTCTCTGTCAGCAAAGTCCAGAATATACATTCCACTAAGCAGTGTGTACAAACAGTGTGATTTTATGGTTTAGCAGAAAAGGTGACAGCTGGGTATTAACTTGTGATCAACAGTATGCAGAAGTGTATAGAGTACTATACCTGGAAGATACTTCGATTATAGATACTTCGCAGTAGAAGACAGGAGTTGTTCAAGTACCGCTGCCTCGATGGTGGCAGTACTTGTTTTCTGCAGATACAATTACTGCTTAAACCTACTTAGTCAGGTGCAAATATGACTTGACCCCCAAAAAATGTCAGTGGATTATAGTAGTATCAGATGTACTCATAAACATACTAAAAGTTTACCAAAGTGTGATACTCAGAAAGGTCCCAATTTCAAAATGACCACCACCAGGTCCTTAAAATGACCATTACTCCTTTGTATTCCTCCTAGACCAGGAATACTGGTATCTGATACATGTTTTAGCCATTTAATATTCTAATTAGCATATGTGCATGATGAATACGTGATTACAAGTACAATTATATATTAAAGTGAATGTTTACGCGGCCTCGGCGCCGAGATTAGGGGTTCGACTCCCGGCCCGGCGATCTCTTTCGCGCATATCTTCCCCCTCTATCTCCCCTTTCCACACTGTCTCTCTCTACAAAAAACAATAAAAGGGCTTGCATGGCACTCTAGCCAAAAAAATAATCTTAAAAAAAAAAAAGTGAATATTTACAAGCATATTTATGTGAAAAATAAGTACAATTGCATATTTCTCCTTTCTTGTATCATTTTGCCTTGTATTGGTGGTTTCTGTGGTTCGTAACCATTCTTTTGATTCCAACAAAGAATAAATTAATTAAAATGTGTGGTACTGTAAAATTAGTCAAAACAGGGCTGCCACGTGAAGGCTCAGTACCGCTAACCCCAAAAATGTTTTTGTTTTCCATCCATCCATCGTCTACCGCTTATCCTGTATTCAGGGTCGCGGGTGGGCTGGAGCCGATCCCAGCTGTCATTGGGCGAAGGCAGGGTACACCCTGGGCGGACCTGTCCACACAAAAAAGTTTTTAGTGCGTAAACGCAGAATCTTGTGCGTTTCGCCCTGCCGTCCATACGAATCTGGCGTTTTTGCGGCCTGAAAACACACTTTTTTGAAACCAGCTCTCAGGGTGGAAAAGAAAAAAACGTCAGCCCTCCGTTTCATGATTGTCTTCGTGTGGACGGCGAGAATGAATACGCTGACGTCATCGCCCTGCTCCTCGACCCTCAAGCCTGACTTCTTCCCCCCGCGGTGTCTCGTAACAACAACAATAACGGCGGCCCCCGTGCTCGTAGCAGATATTCTGCTCGTCTGTATGTCGGCGTATCAGGGCCACTGTATGAAATAAAAAAAAAACAGAGCCGAGAGAGGGGGGCGATATTCCGGGAAAAAAGGCGCAGATATGCTACTTTATTATGATGCTAACAAACAACCGCTAGCTAACTTCCCATGAATGTAGGCATTTATTTGTCTAATTAATCCATCCCAACGTGTGACAACGCCTCGTCACGGTCCTTAGGGTGCCGGCTGTTGATGCTTATTGTTGGTTTTATTTATACGGGCCAAATTGTTATCTTATGGGTGTTTATTGATTGGGTGGTCGGGTGGATGTTAGCCATAACTCACGTGTTGCCATAGCAATGGCAAACATCCGGTCAAGCTCCGTCTCTTCCTCTGCATTTTTGTAGCAGAAACAGCGCCACATATAGGCCTGGAATATGTACTACGCTGAGTCGTTTTCAGTGGATTTGTCTGGACGCAGATTTTCTTGAAACGACGCCAAGGCAAAAGGGAGAAAAAAAGTTTGTTTTGCTTCGTCTGGACGGCCCCGTAGAGACATTCATGCACATTCACACCTATGGGCAATTTAGAGTGATCAATTAACCTATCCCCATTCTGCATGTCTTTGGGAGGAAGCCAGAGAACCCACACTCACACGGGGAGAACATGCAAACTCCACACCCTGGAATCGAACCTGTGAACCTCTCGCTGTGAGGCGACAGTGCTACCCACTACACCACTGTGCAGCCCATTTATTATATATATATTTTTTTGCCTTTTTTATATCAATATTTTCTCTGTCAATCTTTTTCTATTTTGTTCAGTTGTTTCCTCCTCTTATGGTTGATTTTTTTATATTTGTTTTGCACTGTGACCTTCACTGGATTTACCATTAGTCATCACACTCTTCGTCCCATATAGGTGGATTATTGTGATTCTCGCAATTCTCAATTTGGCATGGTCTACAAGCAGGCATACATGGTAGTCCATATGCCCTGCAACTGCACCGTTGGGTTCGGCAGCAGCTATGCAATTGCAGATGATCATCTGCAGGAGGCCTTCTGGGGCAGCAGTCTTGCTGGTCATAACTGGCAGGAACTGGTTCTCCACCAGTTTCCATCCCCAGTGGTTTTTGGTTGAGGACTCGGTTGGAGGCAGATGTTCTGCAGCAACAAATGATTTGGTGGGAATGATTTTCTTGCTAAAAAGGTTGTACTGCAAAGAGGCAAGTGAATCGTTACTCTTCCCGCCAAACAAAACTGCCATGGCCTTGGTCCCATGGTCCTCTATGACATCCCTTGCTTGTTGTTGGAGCAGAAACACCTTTGCACAGGACTGGATGGTTGAGTCCCAAATGCATCCACCTAGCTCCTATGAAAAATAAAGCTCTTTTCAAATTCGCGGCATTGGTTAAATGTTGAATATTTAGATAATGCAGTAATGTATTGAACTGATAAGTAAGTGCAATACATTGATCACATGTTGATCAAAACTGTGTGAGTTTGGACTCCCTCAGATTAGTCTGTACTAATCTATTTATTGTAAGCTCACTAGCATTACATTGCACATAATCGACTAGTTAGCATTAGTTTAGTTAGCATTAATAGTTACTGCCCTGAATAAGAAGGGGGAGGGTGGAGCAGGAGTGGAAGGAAGGAGTGGTGAGGTAGATGGATGAAGGGTGTTTTTTATATATATATATATATATATATATATATATATATATATATATATATATATATATACATAATATATATGTATATATTATGGGCGAAACCTGCGCACCAGGAGAAAACCCTTTTACATTGGAGATGAGGAAGGACAGAGTGGAGGGAGATGGAGGTGAGGTAGATGGATGAAGGGTGTTTTTTTATATGTATATACATAATATATATGTATATATTATGGGCGAAACCTGCGCACCAGGAGAAAACCCTTTTACATTAGAGGTGAGGAAGTGAGGTAGATGGATGAAGGGTGTTTTTTATATATACATTCGTACATATTTATGTACTGTATATATTGTGGGAGAAACCTGCGCACCAGGAGAAAACCCTTTTACATTGGAGATGGGGAAGGACAGAGTGGAGGGAGATGGAGGTGAGGTAGTTGGATGAAGGGTTTTTTTTTAATATATACATAATATATGTGTATATATTATGGGTGAAACCTGCGCACCAGGAGAAAACCCTTTTACATTGGAGGTGAGGAAGGACAGAGTGGAGGGAGATGGAGGTGAGGTAGTTGGATGAAGGGTGTTTCTTTATATATATATATATATATACATAATATATATGTATATATTATGGGCGAAACCTGCGCACCAGGAGAAAACCCTTTTACATTGGAGATGAGGAAGGACAGAGTGGAGGGAGATGGAGGTGAGGTAGTTGGATGAAGGGTGTTTTTTTTATATATATATATACATAATATATGTGTATATATTATGGGTGAAACCTGCGCACCAGGAGAAAACCCTTTTACATTGGAGGTGAGGAAGGACAGAGTGGAGGGAGATGGAGGTGAGGTAGTTGGATGAAGGGTGTTTTTATATATATATATATAAATATATACATATAATATATAATATAATATATAAATATATATATATATATATACATATATATACATAATATATACGTATATATTATATTATGTGATCATGTCAGTGCAATTTAGACAAGTCCAATGGATTCATAGACCCAGAAAACATGGGGTTAGACACCAAGATTACTTGCCAAGATAAATATTGAAGGAGCGAGGCTATTTTATATTTTATTCTACACATCTTGGGCGCCATCTTGAAAATGACACCTTTATAGTGGTCAGATTCCCGGGTCCTTCTGTGTGGAGTTTGCATGTTCTCCCCGTGTAAGCGTGGGTTCTCTCCGGGTTCTCCGGCTTCCTCCCACAGTCCAAAGACATGCAGGATGGGGATAGGTTCATTGGTGACTCTAAATTGCCCGTAGGTGTGAATGTGAGCGTGGATGGTTGTCTGTCTCTACATGTACCCTGCCTTCGCCCAATGATAGCTGGGATCGGCTCCAGCCCCCCCGTGACCCTGAATACAGGATAAGCGGTAGACAATGCATGGATGAATGGATATGCACCCGCCTAACTTGTTTTTGGCTTACATTGGCAGTTAATTCTGCTAAAAGACGTCTTACCTTCACATGTTTCCCCAATTTCCTCTGTTTTATTGTTAATTTGTATGTCATGTACGTGTTTTATATAGTCTATTTTGTATGGCTGCTACCTTGGCCAGGTCTCCCTTGTAAACTAGATTTTTGATCTCAATGGGACTTCCTGGTTAAATACAGGTGAAATTAAAAAAAATGTAAAAAGAAAATCATTGATGCAGAATTCCAAAAAAGTACAATTCCAAAATGCAGAATTCTGCATTTTGACGCTGTCGCCATCCTCAACATCGATATCTATCTCTACTAGTGTTTCTGCATTTGAAGTGATGCTTTTGAGTGTTGTCTGGTCAAGTCAGTTCTTTTTTTAGCTCACAATATTTGTCTTTTTAAAACAAAATGAAATAAATGACTCAGTAACAGACAAGATTACAAACATAACAAATGTCTTCTGTTCAAACTTACTTTGGTATAAGTTAAATTACTCTGGAAAATACTCAAGGAAGTACAATACACAAAAAAGTGACTTGATTACACAAACGTGAGTACTTGTAATTCATTACTTTCATTACCTTTGACCGTGTGAAAGGTCAGACGAGGTCGGACTGTTCAGAGATCAGAGGTTCTGTTATTTCCAGGTTTGTGTTCGAATCTTCTCTACGATTTTGTATACAGTCGCGTCGCCTCTATAAATCACTCAAAGCCCTCGTGATATTTGTCTGCGGCTGATTGTCAAGTCCATCCAAAATTAAATCAACAAACCCTCACACACACACACCCGAGCCCGTCTCCTCTAACTCCTCTCGCCATTTGCCGAGCGCACCTCCCCTCCTGTTTGTTCCTGCGTGGAGCGTGGAGGTGAACTGAAGGATGGGGAGGTGCATGACAGGCTGCCACTCAGCACTCGCTCCTACATCTGTCCCGTCCTTGTGCATTAGTGTCACACGTGTGCTCCGGCACTGACCTGCTCCCATAAATCAGCCGGGCCGCCTCCTCACTCCGCTCCCTCGCCTCACTCTGCCCTCCTCCCTTTTGCTTTTTTGACTCTCCTCATCTCCCCTCCGCCAGCATGCCCGAGCCTTGTTCTCTATTCTGGCAATGCACCACACCTGCACTGCGGCTGTCAATCAGCAGGGCAGGGAGGAGAGGATTCTGGGAGACCGGCGCCTCGGTGTTAGCATGTTTGAGGCCGCGCGGGCACGGGAGTGTTGCCTAAGGAATCCACCGGACTGAGTAGTATTCTCCTCACACACCCGTCTTCCCCCTTTTCTGTCACTTTGGCAAATTACCTCCGCTATATTTAAGCAGCGAAAATATGAATTACACCTCCTTTTGTTGAAAGCTCCACTCTTCCTACAAGTCAAAGGAAGTTTGAGATCTTACTTACGTTATTCTGCTCCCTTTCTCTCTCCTGTCTCTCTCTCTCTATCGTTTTTCTTCCATCCTCTATGAAATGAAAATGAATTTTCAGCGGGCAGCAGCAGGTATGACAGAAACAGAATCTCAGGCTGCGCACTATTCTCCACTCAATTACCTTCTAATGATGTCTGAATGTGAAATTGTCTCCCTTATGTGTCCCTGAGACACCCCCCCACCCCCTCCCTCTCCCTCCATCTCTTCATGCACTCTCCATTTCTTTCTTTCATCGCCTCCGAATCACCGTGGAATAGTTGTACAGGTGAATTAGACAGGCGTCCTATTATTTTTGGAAAGCTGCATTAGTTCTTTAAAGCGACGCGCCTCATCCTTGGGTTTGGCCGAAAAAAGTCTGATCACCCAGACTACGGCAGGTTTAGTTGTATGGCGTCGTTCATGCACAAGGCAATTCAAAGGGCGTTACAGAGGCAAGGGAATACATTAAAAGCAAAGACATTACAATAAAACAGTAAGATTTAAAATCAAATGAATATAGAGCGATCAGGCTGCTCAGCTGTCATGGTGACAAGCAGCCAGCTTTCAACAGGTGGATTGATCTCTTTTTTTATATTATGTTACATTCAGCTCTTTCTCTGCCTCAAATAATAACACAGCAGCTTTAATGAGCAGCAGAAGGAAGATGCTGCTGTTTGTGGTCACAAACCAAACAAAAAAACAACCAGCAGCCGTGAATCTGATCCTGACACACACAGGTGTGCATCTGTGCTGAGGCGTGAAAAGAAGTTTGTCTTTGTACTGAAAAATACTTAACGATACTCACGGGTTTGGACTCGCTTGTCACCGCGGAGTGGGAACGTGAACGCCATCCAGACACCTGAGTGCTTAAGTCTGGGCAGCCATGAAGGATCGGGGCTATAAAAACGCTGTTTGACTGACATTTATTTGTTTACCTCACGTCGGCTTGTGCTTTGTAGTTTGAGCTACATGCAATTTGTAGCTCTTTCAATGCATGAAGAGACCTGAGGGGATAAACAGGAGACGCAACAGCCGATGGGGAGACCGTTAGATTTCTGTCATCTTTTGAAGGAGTCTGCCGTCCTCTAGTTAACAGCCAAAGAAACCAAACAGGTGTGTCTTTAAGTGTGAAGTCGGATTTAGAAGAAAGTTTAGATTTGAACCAAACAATTGATTAAAAGAAAAAGAAGAAAATTAAGTTCCCCGCCTTCCCTGTAATCTTACACTGTAAAAAAAAATCCTGTGAAATTATTTTTTACAGCAGAATACCGATCATCTGTTAATTAATTAACGAGCATCACATGAAGTATAACATATCAAAGAAATTGTTTTATTTAGCCATACTGAAACTGTAACTTAAAATACTAAATTAGAGTTCTATTTTACAGTTAAAATACTAGCACCATAAACAAAACTATAGTTCATATCAATTACTTTTTAATTATTATTCCTATGGCGAGATCGAAATTATTTTCTGGCCCCGTTTGAATTGTGCCACGAAGTTCACATATGTTTGTCGTTTTTAAAGATAATTTTTCATGCAAACCCCCCCCAAAAACTATGATTTATTGCAAAGAAGCAATAAACGGTCAAACTCTGGACGTCAAAAATTATCATTTAAATCCACAAACAACATATTTCTAATTTCGGGGCATATAACGACTGGGACCAGCGGATAATTATTTTTACATAAATACATACATTTTTTTTACGATCTCAGACGTCCCATGGGAGTCTAGCAGAAGGGGCGGGCCTTCGCCACTCTATTCTTCATCAGCCTCCCGATGTTTGGGAGGACGAGCTGAAGGTGTGAGGCATTTTCTTGTTTCTGCCACTTTGAGTTTAATCCAGTAAAAAAACAACTATCAAACAGCACACGGTGTATGGATGTATTATTGACGAGCCCCGGGGGGAGAAGAACTGCTTCTCTGTTCTCTGGACTGGAGTGCAAACTGGATGTCACAGTGACTCACCGTTGCCTCTCAAGCCAATTCATAGAAACCAAATTATGTCTGAATAATAATAATAATCAGTTCAAAAAGTATTTTTTCAATTTGAAACAAAAGAAAAACTTTATTTGTTTAGCACACATTCTTTGACTCAATAGAAATAGATTTTCTGAATTGAATTAATAATATTTGACTTTACACACTACAGGCTCCGATATCTTTCACATCGCACTACTTCAATGCAACGTTCAATGCAAAAAGTTCAGAACAAGTCAGTGTTGTGTTTTATTTCTTTGGATGTGACTTTCAGGAAATCGAATCCTGCAAACCGCAAAGAAACATTCACTCACTCACCTGTAAGGAAGTGTAGACGTTGGCAACATATTTACCACTTTTCAAAAATCACCTAAATTACCATAAAGAGACGGAGGCGAAAATGCAAATTCCAGAATAAAGATGTGTGAGCTGACATGTTACAAGGCCTTAAGCAAACCGTGTTTACATGATTTATATCTAAGAGGAAGACGGGGCATTTTTCAACATTTTAAATTATGATGTTCATGACAAACAAAAAAAGTCATGCATAGATTAAACAGTATAGTGTATAAGACAAAACATCCATCCGTCATGTATTCATGTTTTGGATGCCTTCATTAATTCTTGACCAGTCATCACTTTTTTTTTGTAATTTGTTTTTTGGGTGTATAATACTATGTTTGGATGTTAAAGGAAAGTTCCACCAAAAACCTGTGTTTTGAACATCAAACGCCCCCCCCCCCCCTTCTCCCCTCCCCCGCAGGCTTGAAAGGTGCCTTTGAGAAGTTTGTAGCTTTCTCCTTTGCTGAGAATAACAGGTGCAGTGTGCTCGAATTCACTGCTTTCTTTTTATTTATTTTTTTTACAATAGATTCCATGGTCGACCCAGTTTCAGAGCAAAAAAAAAAAGGCTTCATGGAATCGTTTCATACGGCTCCTGCAGCATAACGCACCTTTCCTCTGTGGAGTTCCTGTGTTTGGTATTCATGCCCTTTTCTCCTTATTTAAACCAGGTGAAAGGATTATTGAGATTAACAGGAGAAGGCCAAGAAAAAGAGCTTTAAACACGGCCACATGGGGTTCTTTTGGGATTTATGTAAACATGCTAAAGTACAGTCTGTTCGGTAGGGAACGGAAAGAGGATGGTGGTACAAGTACATCAAACTGGTTATCTGTTTTGTTGATGCAGAAATTCAAATTTTAAAGCCAGTGGGGCTTAATCGGCATGAAAGTGTAAAGTGTAAAAGCATCGACATACAAAAATACACAATAACACTAATATGGATATATACTGTACAAGTATGACATATATTGACGATACAGACTATATACAGTATTTTTACTATTCATTCAAGGAAGTAGTTTTATTGAAGTGAATCTCAGGTTAACAGTCAGATTTTGGACTGTATGTAGGAACAGAATAATTTCCTCAGAACCCTCAGTCCAATTACATTTTAACAGGTGTGTGTGTGTGTGTGTGTGTGTGTGTGTGTGTGTGTGTCCGTCCCTCAGGTAGTGGCACACTGATACATATCGGGGAGCGAGATATGCCTTGCCTCTCTCTCTCTCTCTGAGGAGGAGGAGGAGTATTTTAATTTTGAGAGGTCATTAAGTTCTTGGAAATGTGAAATTACAGAGTTGAACTTGTCAAAGTAAATGTTACGTTTTCCGCTGGATGAGCTTCGTCTCAGCAGGAAGTGCGTTTCTGTCTCCACCTCAACTGTCCAACGGTGACCACTGTTCAGTTTTCTTGAGGTTGCCATGATTCTTTGTGACTTTGTCTTTTGATTGCCAAATGTGAGGTGTCTCTCTCTCTCTCTCTCTCTCTCTCTCACACACACACACACACACACACACACATGTAAAATCTGGCCTCCTGCTGTGTCTGATAGAAGCCTTCACCAACCACAGCCTGTGCCGGCCGTGCTTCATCCCAGCGGAGCCCACACATTAGTGGCATGTTGAGCGTTGGAGCCCGCCTCGAAGTGATTTACGGTGACCACGCTGCGGCGGTCGGTCGTAGCGACCTGCCCTGAATAATTGCAGGCTGAAATCATGAGTCCCATGAAATGACAAATGTATTTTCCTTGTTGGTGCCCTGTTTTCTATTACTGTATTCCACTGCTTTCTCATTTTTATACAACGCATATGTCAAGTGATAAAAGCTAGAGGTGATGGTAAAGTCCTGGGATCCCCCATGGCTTCTGTCGAGGCCTATTTGTTTTAGGTCCCGTTTACACGAGGACGCTGTTGGTAAAAACGACCAAATATTTTATCAGAAGTGCCTTTCATTTAGACAGTGATGGCGTTTTTGGGGCCCAAAAATGCACCCTCCAGAGTGAAAAACTTGAATACGCTCCACCGTAGCGTTTCCGTCTACACTACCAAGACGCAAAACTCTGCTCTTCGCTCTGGCAGCTCTAATAAACTTAATGAAATTCTTCCTGTTTCTGGCGGTAGCCATGTTTTGGTTTTCATGACACAGATAAGAGCAGAAGAAAGATTCTACTCATGCGCTCAGACATGGCGGCGTTGTGTGATAGTGTATCACAGCAACACCTAGCCGCCTGGCATGCATACCCAATTGAATTCCACACACTTTTGCGTCCCCGTATGCATGCAGATTTCCTCCCGAAGACGCTCGTCTAAACGTGGAATAAAAAGTGAAGACGCAACGCCACTTTTGCGTCTTCTGTTCAGACCGTCATCATGTAAACGTAGCCTTAGTGTCAGTTTGTGGCAATCCTTAAGACTTCAGGCCTGGTTGATTTGACCACCTTGTATTTACTGGTGATATCAGTAAATGTGGTTTAACACTACAAGTCCCAGAATACTGCAGGGTCAGCCAAGCAAACTATCGTTGTTTTAATAAAGAAGTAATTATTGTCTTTTCCCCCCCAAATCATTCTGTGAACAGCCGGGATCTGATTTAATGCTGCACAGCAACCCATTTCATAATAGAAAACTCATTTAACTCGGTTAAATGTGTTTGAAGGAAGACAATGTTTGGTTTCTATTAGCAGTAACATCATTTTTATTTTTTTCTGTAAATGTCGCTATAAACACCCAGTTCTTAATATTGCAAATATACAAATATTGCACTTCAGTCGGCCATTTAGCCTCAATCACCAGTGTTTCCTTATTCTGTGTTAAATAGTGACTATTGAAATGCAAAACCTTTGAGAGTTCCACATCAATGTGAATCATTGTTGGGATTTGAATGTGTCACTATTTCCTTGGGGAGATTTAATCTTTCCTTTGTTTTGTTAAAATGCTTTGTTGATGGGGATAATTTGTTATTATATTTTATGGAAGGTCATCACTGCTTGTGTGGACATGGAAGGCTAATCCCATGCAAAGTGAATTCAGGCCTGTTTTCTGTAGTTGGGGCTGAACCTGTCGAAGCCCCTCTGCTGTAGCGTTTTGTCGACAGAGGCTTAAATGATTCCAAACCGCCTGCACTTTTATATTGCTTTACAGGTCATGCACTAGGGTTTATATTGATATTTTCTCAAACAACATTTTTCCACACGGATGACCTGTAAGCAGGTGTTTCTGCATAAATAAATAATTGGAGGAAACAGCTCGGACTGAAAATTGATCCAGCTTAATTACTTAAATAACTGCATTTCAAGGACGTACTTCACTAACTAGCTATGACTCTTCCAATAACGTTAAAATGGGATTCCACCAGCGTTGCTCCTATAATATTGTTGGACTCAAGATGGACAGCAACAAAAATAAGAAATTTAAAGCAGCAGCAACAGCGATCGTCTCTTTTTTACTCCATCCAACCTGGTGCCTACATTACCCACAGTGCAACTCGCATATTACCTTTAGCTGTTAGCTTCGTCTCTGAGCAGCTTAGCAGATCTTGTTTTTATTTTCTAGCATGTAGTCTTAAACTCGCATGACATTACTTTTTTTCTCATTAGTGCTTTCCAAGAACTACAAATAGACACAAATCAGTGGAGTTTAACTACATAATTTATAATAAGCAAAATATTACAGTGAATATCTTTTGAAGGATACAGCTCTGATAACGTAATGAGGAAAGCTTGGCAATGAAATAAAAATGAATGAAATACTTACCTCGCAGCTTGCAAAAACCTATCTGCAACTTGTTTAGTTTTTGGGTTAAAGGTTCAGCTCGACTGTCATTACACAACACAGGATGTCCACTGGGAAACACAGACGTTCTGACCCGAACAAATTGAACGAATTAACCAGCAATAATCTTCATCTCCTGTGTTGTTTGGTGGAGATGTTTATGGAGCAAAAACATTTAAGGAATTCAATATCAACGTGCACTTTGTCTGTTTTCCAGGTCAGGACGTCCTGTCAGCTTCATGGTGGTCCTCAACACTCCCAACCCCCTGAGTAAGATCTCCTGGGTCAACCGTCTGCACTTGGCCAAGATTGCAAAACGTAAGTGCACACACACACACACACACACACACACACACACACACAGAAAAAGGATTACTATGCCATTTCTATTTAAACAGGATGATGTAATCCAATGAAATGTAATAACAATGTTTTAAGTCGGAGGCTCAGGCACGTCATCTGTGTTTCGCTCCCCCTCTATTGGCTAAGTGCACAACTGGAGTCACGACTTATATAATCAGGGAGAAACCAGACTCAACTGGGTCATCCGAACTTTTATGCGCGAAAGGAAGAGGGAAAACTTTTTTTTTTTAAAACATGGTTAAATGAACAACCTCTATTCTATATTCTATATCTGTCATCATTTAGGAAATATTCTGTAACCGTTCGATGACATTTGAATTCCTTTTATATTCTATACTACCAATCGTTTGTAAGGCTGACACTCCCTGGTTTTAAGTTTGGGATGTATCATTGATTGTGGTCAGCATTCATGCAGGAAGACTGGCCAGACGCTGCCCAGCAGGGAGCAGCACAGTTCTTTTTTTTAATTTCCCTAACCTTCTTTTCCCTCCACACCCCTCGCCTCGGTCTACTATGCAGTCCGACCACGCTGTGCTCGAGGAGGTCTTCCTCTCTCTGGGCTTCATCAATGCGTGCTGTCATCCGGTGGCAAAAAAACACAGAGACGGGAGACTACCGAGGACATTAATCTGCTTATTTTGCCCATGATGGGCACGCATATTCAAACCCACTCATCGTTTCTCTCTTCCCCCATCCTTCCCCCGTACTCTCTGCGTTGCCTTGAGCACTCTTTCCTTGTCAAACACACTTTATTCTGGATTCTCTGTGCGTGGCCTTACGTCCCTCAACCCTGTGCTCGATTGTGGCTCCCGTTGTATTGTTGTGGCCGCTCGGATTCAGATCCCCCCGGAGGCCGCCAGCTCCGAGTATCTGCACAGGAACATTCAAGGCTTCTCAGAGGAACTTATAATACATATAGGTAGATTAAAGGACACCTAATAGTCTCGCTCATATGAACTTTAACAACCCAAACATTGGACGAAGGTCAGGAGGAAGCCTGAAGTGTTTTGATGCCTGACACATTCTCCTTTCCTGCACATCACAGTAACAATGGATTCTTTTCTCCACTGATGGCCAAGGGTGCCTTTGCAGAGGTGCGTGAAGCAAACGCTTCATCTGAAGAGCTCCTGTACAGCTCCGCTGTATGTGGTTTGTGTCAGACTGGCATCAGAAACATCAGGACCGAGCATGGAGAACGCCGCGGCAGTGATATATACTTTCTAATGACATAAACAGAACTATTTGGGCATTAACTCTGAAAGAACAAACATTTTTTAACACCTGGAAAACACCCTGAAGGCAAGTGATATAATGCTATCAAAATGTAAATATCACACGTTACTTTTTTTTCCCTCTCTCATATTGATTGGCTCCATAATGATCCAACTGTCATCACCAATCTGTCTTTGTCTGATTTGCTGTCGTACTACCGCGTAGCCTGGAGGGCTCGTTTCCCACATTATACTCCTGTGTGTTCAGATAAACATGTTTTTTTTTTTGCCTTTTCTTTGACTTTGAAAAGTTCCAGATCACTAAACTGATCAGGGTTGGAATTTGGCACATTTAAGGGCTGAAAGGTTTTAGGCCTCTGGCCAACACCTCCACTCAGTTACCATGAGAGAGGCGGTAAAATACACTATTCATCCCACCGTCAACAAAATGACACGCAGCTGAGTGTGAGGCGGACAATCTTCGAGGTGCAATGGATGAAATGGCAGTATAGGAGGGGGGCCATCCGGCCTTGTTCACTCTGCAAGAACAAGAGGTATTTTTTTGGCACATCCAGATTGTATCGGCGTTGATATGAGAAAAAAAAACCACATTAAATGAGATTTCTGCGTATTGGATCCAACCAACATTTGGCGGCTGGTTTGAAATGCGATTCCAATCAGATTTTCTGGAGATGCGTCTCAGGCTTCTTCTACAGAGAAGCATTGTCCTCGTCACCAGCACAGCTACTTAGTCATCAATGTTGTTACCGCAGCAACCGATGCAGATAGATTAGCGGTGTGTGGACGCACGAATCCGACCTTATCACTCGCGAAAAACGGACAATGCGTCCAGTTCGTCTTAAAGATCTCATTTGAGCAGCAAACAGGGATTTCCTTCAGTCTGAACAAAGCTTTTTGTCTGTCGAGCTCAAAGACTCGGCATAAAAGAGCAGATTTCAACCAGAAGGCTTGTTTTTACTAAGATATTGATTCACTCATCTCCTGTTACAATGACTGACAGCATGTATAGAACCGTGGCTGAAGTTGCCTTTTCTCCTTGACAGTTGCTCTGCTGTTGCAACACAGTCTCACTGCAACACCACGATTCAAACCCCGACGCTCCGGGTTCCCTCTGGGGTCGGTCGTGATGTCACGAATGGCGACGTCAGTTTCTCGTTACTCTATTTACAAAAAGGGACAAAAAAAAAAACACAACACAAGACAACGTTTATCACAACAGTTACAGCGAACAACCAAGTGGAAAAGAAATACATGCAGGGTTGGTACAGGTGCTGGAAATCCTTGAAAACACTTGCATTTTAGTCTTTTTGAAGGTTTTTAAAAGTGCTCGGATGTAGAATAAAGTGCTTGAAATGTGTGTTCTTGAGAAAAGAAGATCTCCATATTTGAGGGACTGAAAACAGCATTTTCTGCATGAAAAATGACTTTTGATGATGAACAGATGATGAAAATAGTTGGTGATTATATTTCTGTGGATCTGTTAGTGGAATTAGTTTTCCTTTCATTTGTGGTCCTTCTGTAAAAAGCTGTCTCCAAACATCATGTTGGTTGTTTAGAGGACAATAACATCTCATTTAATGTGATAATAATAAGAAGACTGAATACTGAGGATTGGGTTGATACTAATTTGTAGTTTACCACAGCTGGAAAGTGCTGGAAAAGCATGGAAATGCTCCTTGAAATGCTTGAAAAGTGCTTGAATTTGACTTTAGAAAAGGTGTATATGTATCTGTTCTTTAAAAGTGTGGTTTTGTTGTTTTAGTAACTCTCATATCATGAATCCTATATCGTATCACTGCAGTCTTAAAATCCCTGCAGTCCTAACTAAACACAACCACATGGAGACGGATTGTATTGATTGGAAGGAAAGCCGCAACTTTGAATAGCAAAGATTTAACAAAAACTTTGTTTCTGTATTTGTTTCCCAAAGGCTGTAATCCAAGGCCCCTTTCTCCTCTACCTTCCTCTCTCGCACGGCTTATATATGAGTTTATATACATATTCATAGTCAACAGCCCACACAATGTCAATCCTTTCTCTCTCATGTGGCCTCACACACGCAGATTAGTGGAAATCTACATCACGATCATTTAATTGAGAGCGAGGAGGTCATGAAAAGAAAGAAAGCACCTGAGTGACAAAACAAAATCAACGAAATAGCTGCTTATACAAAGTAGATCGAGTGGAAGCTTTTTCCCAGCATGCATCGGGGTGAGGCAGCCCGTTTATGGGGGATCATTGCACACAATCGCGTTGTGTAAGGTCATGCAAGCCTTCGGTGATTTATGATGGAGGTGTGTGTTTGATATGTGTGACCACAGCTGTATCGTTAGTCGGGGTGAGGACACTTTGAATCTTCAACAGGGGGTCCGAGACCCCTAGTGGCTCCGCTGAGTTCCTGCAGGCGGTCCCCGAAATGATTTAATCCCAAACTTTTTTTTCTTCCAAAAATTTAAATATGTTCAGAAATACACCTTAACGTGAATACAACCTATATTAAGCAAATAAAAAATCTTCCTCTTTGTTTAATTTTATGTTGAGAAATTGTGAAATTCCTAAATAGAATTAAAATATGATTCTGTCAACAATTATTATTTAATTATTAAGTAATTATATTACTTTAATGGCTTAGCATTGTAAACATACATTATTACAAAGGCTGCACTATGAATTACTATTTGCCAGTTTAATAAGCAACATTATATGATATGTAAAAGGGGTCCCTCCACGGGGTCTCTATAGGACTTGGGGGTCCTTGGCCTGAAAACGTTGAAGACTTCTGCACAAACCAACACAGCTGGTCATACACATCAAACACACACCTCCATCATAAATCAAGTTGTATTGTGTGGAAAAAAAAAATATCTGTTGCAGAAATTGTCTAAATGTGGCAACTGAATGCATGTGTGTCCTAACTGTATCTCGTCTTTATTACATATTTTAATTCTACTTAAATATAAAAAGCATCGCTCCGTCTGTCAACAGTTTGACAATATTGAACATTAATATAACTCATATTTTAATTTTGTGTTATACTTACAATATTTCACCCACAAAGTCAATAATAACCTTAAAAAACGTGAATAATGACTCCCGACGACACATATCGCTCATCAAACCGCTCACTTAAAGATAAACGGTGGAGGCGAGGGCGGGCGGGGGCGGGGGGTGATGGATTTCATTGGATCCCTCGGGGAAATAGATCAGCGCCAACCTGGTCAGGATGACAATTACGTGTTAATTGTATTACACCCACACTTTGCCTTTCCCCATTTAGCCAAATGTAATTACAATAAGTGAGTTGTTGATTTAATTTCACGCTTGGCGTCCCGTCATGGAGGCCTCCTCGTCATTGGGGTGGGGGGTGGGGGGCTACAGTTGGAATCGGCATTCCCGGACGCACCGGACCGTGGGCCTGTTTGGTTTGAAATGGGTGCCGCGCTCCCCCAGAAAGTCCCCGAATGGTGGACACCACAAATAGCTAATGTTCTCATGCATGATTTAGTGAGTGATTAGACGTCACGAAAGTCATTTTCCCGGGACTTGTCTTCACACCGTTATACCGTTATACCTCCCAGCGCTGTACTCGATAGCTCCGTGTGTGAATACGTCCTCTTATTGGATTGCCTTGTTAATTCTATGAGGTTTTCTCTGAACCTGTTTGCACCTTTGAGCATTTCATAAAATGTTTCAGTGGCTTTTAACCCTTGAACAACTAAGGTTACAGTTAGTAACACCATCACTAACGTTGGGTATATTTGACTATTTTTCGCTCATCAAAATATATTAGTACAACAAAACATTGCAAATGCAAATTGATGTACTTTTGTTTCCCCCTATACATTTACATTTAGGGCATTTAGGAGACGCTTTTGTCCAAAGCGACTTACAATAAGTACATTTGTCGAAAGAAAGAAAGAAACCACAACATATCATTGTCGATAAAGTTAGAGTAAAAAAATAGAAACAAGTGTTAGGTCCTCGTCTGAGTGAAGTAGTAGCTGTTCAGCAAACATACCTTTAGAACAACAGTGCTATGATCAAACAGTGCTATGCAACGTCTCATAAAACCAAAAAAAAGGTATCACGGGGGGAACCTATAAAAACCTCTAAATCATTGAAAAATTAGGGACTCGTTACCGAAAGAGCCCTAGAAATCTAAATAACGGAGACTTGTTCTTTGGTCCATTTACATTACATTCACATTTACATTTAGGTCATTTAGCAGACGCTTTTGTCCAAAGCGACTTACAATAAGTACATTTGTCAAAAGAAGGAAGCAAAGAAACCACGACGTATCATTGCCGATAAAGTAAGAGCTAAAAATAGAACAAGTGTTAGGTCCTCATCTGAGTAAAGTAGTACTTCAAGAGCAACAGTGCTAAGATCAGAGTGCTATAGGTAAGGTTTTTTTTTTTTTTTTTTGGGGGGGGGGGGGGGGGGGGGGGGTCGAGGGAGGGTGCTAGTGGGTCCACCTGTGAGCCTTGTCCCAAGAAGGAATTTGCATTTACCTGTCCCTAAAGTCCCAAAAAACATTTTACCCTCTATCGGGTGATTTTCATCCGACGGTGTGATATCGTACTCGATGTCAGAGCCGATCCCGTGTGGTCAGGCCTTCGGTCGTGGGCCGAGCTCCATTCCCAATAGACATTATTTGTCACTTTTTGCGAGTGCGTGCAATGTGTGGTGACAATGCCCCCTCGAAATAGAAAAGTGAGAATCACCCCACGGTGGTGCTCCGCCAAAAGCCCCGGGGTCCATTAATAACCCGATGTGCCGCTGCATCTTTTATGCTCTCTCCAAGTGGCCCTGCTGCATCTGAAGGGTCTTGGTGAAAATAGCCAGAAGCATTCCCTAATTAATGGGCTTTTCTCACTGCAGAATTAATTGCTTCCTTCCATGCGGCCCCGGCCCTTTCAGACGGGGTTAAGGCTGCAGACTTTGATGGCCCTCACATGGAGAACAAGAGGCCGTCAAATCATGAGAGATTGCTGCCAAGACGTTGGAGACAGAAGCAGAGGAATGGATGTGGGCAAAGGGAGGGAGCGGCTTGTAGGAGTGTGTGTGTGTGTGTGTGTGTGTGTGTGGAGGGGGGAGGAGGGAGGAGGGGGGGTGGTGGTGGTGAAAGGATGATTGAGACAAGCAATCAGTCCCCCTGCAGGGAACAGAGGGCAGGCAGGGGGCTGTTGCCTGTGGTTACACTGCTAAGTGTGGTAGTCTCTCTCTCTCTCTCTCTCTCTCTCTCTCTCTCTCTCTCTCTCTCTCTCTCTCATGGATCAATAGACGAGTGGAGTGTAGTTTGGAGGTTCTTGCACACACTCCGACACGCCTTCTTAATCCACTGTGTGATAACCTGAACCATGCCGATGTATAGAAGAGGGAAGAATGCAAAGAAAATAAATAAATAAATAATAATAATAAAATCCAACACGCCGCCCGGACTTCAGCTTCTGCCTTCGTTAGCCTGAAGGATTCAGATCTCCGCCAGCCCACTGTGTTGCCTGATTTGTTTGCATCTGTTCAAATTACATTAACTATATGTGTGTGAATGTTATCTTTGTTATTTTTTTTGTCGACTCGGTAAAGAAGCTTCCTTTGATAACACTTTTAATATAAAGATTCAACAGAACACCCGCCTCCCCCCTCTCTCACAATATAATAAAAAACACACACTCTGTATGTGCTGGAAGGATTTTCCCTCAGCCCTAAAATTAATCTGTCAGACAGCCAAAGATTATCTCCCCATCTCGTTGTGCTCAAACATGGGAAATGTTTATGATGAGTAAACATTATCACGGATTTAATTAACAGATCCCACACTCTCATTGATCCATGGGAAATATCAATTGCACTGGTGTATTTAATTAGTCTATATCTTTGGCCTTTGTGTCACCGGGGTTGATGGAGCGCCATGCTCTGCAAATTAATCTTCATCAGCAGAAGACTTGAAACAAAAGCCTGATATGAATAAAGAAACTAGAGAAACCAAATCTCCCTGCTTGGTTTTACAACGCTGTTGTACGTAGTTATTGTATGTAGTTGTTGTACGTATTTATTGTACAGTAGTTATTGTACGTAGTTATGGTACGGTAGTTGTTGTACAGTAGTTATTGTACATATTTATTGTACAGTAGTTATTGTACAGTAGTTTTTGTGCGTAGTTTTTGTACGTAGTTGTACAGTAGTTGTTGTATAGTTATGTACATTAGTTTTTGTACATATTTAGTGTACATTAGTTATTGTACAGTCGTTTTTGTACACATTTATTGTACAGTAGTGTTTGTACATATTTATTGTACAGTAGTTTTTGTACATATTATTGTACAGTAGTGTTTGTACATATTTATTGTACAGTAGTTTTTGTACATAGTTATTGTACAGTAGTTATTGTACAGTAGTTTTTGTACATATTTATTGTACATTAGTTATTGTACAGTAGTTTTTGTACATATTTATTGTACAGTAGTTTTTGTACATATTATTGTACAGTAGTGTTTGTACATATTTATTGTACAGTAGTTTTTGTACATATTTATTGTACAGTAGTTTTTGTACATATTATTGTACAGTAGTGTTTGTACATATTTATTGTACAGTAGTTTTTGTATATATTATTGTACAGTAGTGTTTGTACATATTTATTGTACAGTAGTTATTGTACATATTTATTGTACAGTAGTTATTGTACAGTAGTTATTGTACGTAGTTATGGTACGGTAGTTGTTGTACAGTAGTTATTGTACATATTTATTGTACAGTAGTTATTAAACAGTTATTGTATAGTAGTTATTGTATGTAGTTATTGTACATATTTATTGTACAGTAGTTATTGTACAGTAGTTTTTGTGCGTAGTTTTTGTACGTAGTTGTACAGTAGTTGTTGTATAGTTATGTACAGTAGTTTTTGTACATACTATTGCACAGTAGTTTTTGTACATATTTATTATACATTAGTTATTGTACAGTAGTTTTTGTACATACTATTGCACAGTAGTTTTTGTACATATTTATTATACATTAGTTATTGTACAGTAGTTTTTGTACATATTTATTGTACAGTAGTTTTTGTACATATTATTGTACAGTAGTGTTTGTACATATTTATTGTACGGTAGTTATTGTACAGTAGTTTTTGTACATAGTTATTGTACAGTAGTTTTTGTACAGTAGTTATTATACAGTCGTTTTTGTACATAGTTATTGTACATTAGTTATTGTACAGTAGTTTTTGTACATAGTTATGTACGTTGTTGTTTGGTTTAGGGAGGTTATGACCCGTAGTCAGCTGATGGATCAGGCGATTAAGAAAGCCGAGGACAAGTCAGACCAGCAGCCTTCAAAGAATATAGATATCAGACACATTCGGGTTAATTCATATCCCAGTATCATTCTGTTCTTTGTATGTCTGCAGTATAAAGCGGCTTGTTTTGATAAGTGCTCTATAAATAACCTTTAGTACTATCAACCACACGAGACATGTGAAGATTAAACCTTCATCGCACAACATCGAAGACTAATCGCTTCCATTCTAGCGTGGAGTACTACAATTAACACAGTAAATTAGTATTGTGTTTCCCATCATGCCCTGGGTCTCTCAGTTGGTTGAGTCCCAACTGCAGTGCCTATATGCTCTAAAAACTCACAGCTCACATTCATTTATTTTTTATTTAAAAAAAAAGTTTTTATTTTCGCAAATGTTAGATACCAGAATAATTAGCTTCCGACAATAAATGTACTTCTTTCTTATTTTTTTATGATGCTTGTGTGTTCTTTTTCTTCAAAAACACCAATATGTATTTTACTATGAATGATTTTTTTTACAATTTTTTCAAGCTAGCTGAGCCATTCCACAGCCTTTGCACAAAGCCGCTTGCGACATTTCTTCCATGCAACGCATCCATGCGGCAACCCACAGGTTTAATGTAATAACCAGGTTTTAAGAGGAACTAAAGGTCGAAGCTAGAAGTGGTTCTATACCCGGAGCTCTAAGTGTAAAGGGATCTCTAATGGACCTGTACCGGCTTGTTATTGGTTCATCCTACTGTGAAAAAACTCCATCCTGGTTTTGCTTTTGCTTCTTCCAGGTATTTTCAATAACTTTCTTTATCTGGGTAGAGTAGTTCCCATAAGGCCTTCTGCATATAGGAGACCTTTATTCCCTGGTCATCACAGTGATGTGCATGACGACACTTTGATATAAATGGTAAATAATGTGAGCCTCCGACTGCATCCGTGGACTCCAGTCTGCCAAAGAATGTTGTAGGTTCATTGCCAGCTTAATGCTGTATGGATTTTTATGCAATAGATTGTTTCAGTGATGGTATAGAGAGATTATATTTGGCACCAATGCAAAGCAGTTTCAAGTCAAATGTTTTGGTTTTGAATCAGTGAAAAAGCACTAGTTTGAATATGTGTTTTCATGAGGTGGTGTGAATCTGTCCTTTTCTTTAGCTTGAACTCAAAGCACATTTTCTTTTATATAGTTGACACGTTTATCAGTGTTTGCCTTTGGTTTCCTAGCTTATGAATGAAATCAAGGCTGTGCATTGAATACAATGTTTTTTTATGTATTTGACATATTCATATTCCGAGGCCTCTACATTTATTAATAGACCTCCAACACACGAAGTAAGCAGTTCATTGTATTAGTAGTAATAACTTCCGGGTTTTCATTTTCGTCGTCTCCGGCCGCCGGCGTTAGTGGCTTTGCTGCAGTTTGCCCCCTGCACCGACACACTTGACACTAATTGGTATATATAGAGAGCAGCAGCAGCAACCCGCATGTCCAAGGACCCTACTTGTAATTGCCGTTAGGAAGCTGACATGAGTGTTGTTTTGTTCTGAGTCCTATTTATGGAAAATCCAATGTGATGTTAATGCAGAATGAGGGGCAGGGGCACTGTACCAGATGAATCAGAGTAATACAAAACGTTGAACAAAACACACAGAGTACAGTTTTATCAATATATCCACTAAATGTAGTATTCATAAAATGTTAAATTACCTTTTTTTTTTTGTACGATTCTATTTTCTGCACAGAAATAAATTGCGTAGACAGTCTGGTGTTGTACACATGAGTCACAAACACACACACACACACATATGTGTATCATGTACCCACAGAAATGGCAGTTCTGTGTGTGTGTGTGTGTGTGTGTGTGTGTGTGTGTGTGTGTGTGTAGGTGAGTGACCTCCGTGTCCCCATTGGTTGCCGTTTTCGATTTAGACCGGCGCTTATCATTTGTTCCCCATTATTCATCATCATTAGTACATCGGACTGAAGGTTAAGGCTAATTTGTGTTCTCTCACATCAACTTTCTCTCCCCGTCTGTTAGTGTGAATCCCTCCCTCTCTCTCTCTCTCTCTCTCTTCATTTTTTTCTTCCTGACATATCCACTAAAGAGAAGTCAGCAAACATTATTAATGCTGATCCCGTAATTGGCAGAAGAGAGTTGATGATTACTCTGCGGTGGAAGTCGACCTCGGGGCCGCTGCCCCACCTGCAGCAGTCTGCCCTCAATTCAAGTCCTTCAATCAGTGACCTCACAGCTCTCCTCCCGAAATATTCATTACGAAAGAACACTTGAGATGACTGTAAATATGGTTTTAAACCCTTATAGTTATCTACCTCGTTCTTTACAGTAAACCGTTCATAGACACCCCTAAATGGAGTCCCAGCTCCCCCCAAAAATATTGTATAGATAAATGCAATATGAAAATAACAGTCGTGTTGTTTTTTTTTAAACGCAAGTCCGTGTTTGACAAGCTTAAACATGGTCAAAAAAACATAGACAGTTCTTATGGTTTGCTTTAAACTTCATATTTTAAGTAACAGAAATACAACAGACCCCCCCTAACCGTGTCATGGTATGGTATGATCCACTTTCGTTCTCTCCCACCTGCCCCGTTCACCCCGTTATACCTCATTATATTAACATTTTTAATACAATTTCATTTGTAGTGCTTTGTAAAATCAAGTCATGGCTTTTTTTCTCAGCATTAAAGTAAGATTTCCAGTTACAGTGATTTCCCCAAAAGCATTTTTTTGGGGTCATTGGCTCAGCACCCCTAAAGCTCTGATCCTAGAATCACCCCTGGTTTAGTCCATGGAAGTAAAATAGAAGTAGGCGGGACTTCCCCTTCCCAATCATAGTAGCAGGACAACCGTTTTTATTTGCACCATGGCCATTACGACTGAAGCTAGCTAAGAAACTTGCTTCGTCCACACACTCGAGGAAAGCACGTTGTCATCGCTCCACAGGTGACGACTCTATTCAGCTTATTATCCGTACCCTTTGTAGCATTAACGCAGGCTGCTAACTGGAGGACAGCTGGCTACTTAGCTAGACTGCTAAGTCCACCGTGCTTTCATGCTACACTGGTTACAGAACATGAGGCAGACAGCAGGCTGCACTGGGACTACTGGTCCTCCTGCCTCACGTCTGTGGGTGAAAGGACAAGCTACATGGCTCCAGACCCATTAACGTGTGTCGTCGTCATAACAACCAACAGCAGAGTAAAATAACCACCTTCTACCAGGGCCGGCCCTAGCCATTTTGGTGCCCTAGGCGAAATTATGATTGGGTGCCCCCCTACTCTTCTTAGTCTTTAAAAAAACATCAGACAATTAGTTCTCAAACAAACAAATATATTCCAGTGATGCTCTTTTTAAATGAGTAGATTTGATCTGATATGACTAACTCCATCCTCTCCACCTCAGACAGACTCGGGGGGTTTATAGGTGCTGCATGATCGACTCAGTCTATTTAGGATTATGTTCCAGTTGATGGGCTGTCTGGAAGTTGTAAAGAGGCAGCACTGTATGTTCGTTGTTCCTTCACCCTAAGGTATAATCTAGCATACATACAAATATACATTAAGTAACAGTGATTCATAGATTACCACAGATCATGGAATAAACACGAGTAAAAAACGTAAAGAATCTACCTTTTAAAATTATGTTTTTTGATGGGAATAAGTCATTCTAGCTTTGACGTGTATCAACTTGAATAAGATGGTTGCAGTCTAATATTAATTATGTGTCTGGCCATATTGACATTAGTAATATAAATAGCTGTAACATACAGGCTGTATTGCAGGATTTGTATCACTGGATGTTTCTTGTTAAACGTGCATTACACGTTCCACCGCTGCATTAAAGCCTTTGTGTCATTCTACTTCATATAAAGTAGAACTGCACAAATACACTTTATTTCATGTGACATATATTTATTTGTAATAAGGTGTAACTGTGACTTTCAATCATAATGACAGTATAGCAGTGTGTTACACAGAGACCATGTTGTCAACAGTTCAAGGGGCACAATATGCTGTTATTGTTTGAAGTAATGTTGTGTTGATGATGTTGTTATGGTAACCATAGTTAATAGTTGTGTATTTATTTACCCAGTAGTCAACAAAGCTAATGCACATCATAAAATAAATAATAATAATAGTAAAAAACACCATCAGAGGGTATATTAAGTTTAATCGATTTTTTTTTTTATATATTTTGACCCTGGGTCAATGTCACCACGCAGATAGTTCCTGTTTTATTCAAAGATGCTTTGAATACATCGATGATGAATGGATGAGAATTCATTTAAAGTTCATAGCGCTCAAACGATTGAAAAAGAAAATGTGAACACACACACACTGAAAGATACATCTTTCATATATAGAAAGACCCAACACGACCAATGTTGTTCGTTCCGTCCTTGATCTTCTCGCTCTGCATAAAAAACGTTTTGTCATTTATTCAGCTGTACTCGGGCTTTGAATGTGACGAGGCTCCTGCTCCACTCTGATCCCCTGTTTGTAAACTGTCACGTTTATGTTCGTGGCACTTGTTAAAAGGTGTAAAGCACACATTTTGAAAAAGTGTAGCTACTTTTTGATTTCATTGTTCTTGTAGGCGTGAGGACATAATCCCCAAAAAAAACAGGAGTAAAAGACACTTTTATAACCTCGGTTACTGTCTGTCAGTCGAGCTCCTCTATTGAGCCTTCAGGTGTTTCCCTTACCTGTTTACAGGTGAAGTAATACCCCCATCACACAAACGTCACTTTTACTGCAGCACAATGAGTCCCATGCATCTGTGAGGAAGCTCGGAGGCAGACGACGGCCATTAAGTGTAACGTACGGGTAACAAACCGGGAATTTTAGCAAGCTGTTGAATTTCACGCACAATTTAGTTTCTGTAAATTGAAATTCATGATAACCAAATGACATAATGGGAGGTCTTCTGGCAAGATCTGTCAGACGGTGCACCTGTTGGACGGCTCAGAGCTACGGTGCGCCACGCCAGGCAAAATCCATTATTATATCTCACTGCCAGCAGTTGCATTTTTTTGCCTGCTGGGACCGACTCTCACTGTTGATTAAGTGCAGGTTTAATCACTGCCGAGGCCCCTCCGTGTTGGCGGTACCTGGCCTCGCTGCTACAACGGGGGAATAACACCAACCGTGTTACATACCCGAGGTCGCAAAATGTCGAGCTGGTTTTTGTTTTGCGTGGTTTTGACGAAGCTGGAAAGAGAGTTTTTGTAACTTGGGGTCACAACAATAAAGTTTTTCTGTTTTTGCAGGAGAGGAGAACTCGCCGGGCTGGTTGTGTGGCGAGGACGAAGGGAAGTCCATGGCCCCGTTTTGGTGTCCTCTGCTGGCCTGTCACATGCCGGTGTTTGCGACAAAGTCACCAGAGAGAAAGGTAATCATATCAACTCCCAAAACATAAGTACACTGCTGCCCATAAAGTTGGAATATTCTGTTTATTAATCCTATTTAAATGCATCAGTCATCACTGTTGACCAAGTGCAATAATTTACATTATGTGTCCCAATCACTCAGGTGAAATTAATTCATGCATAATATTTGTTTGGCGCTTTAAAAGACAAGACATTTGCAAATTATTCCAACGTTATGGGCGACCCTGTACAATTATATGTTTTAAAAAAGGAAAAAAGTCTGCATGTCATGTGTTAATACAACTTGTGTTTCATTTAAACCTCATTGTGGATGATATGGATACATTTTAATTGATAATTTTATGTAATTTAATATTGCAAACACAGAAATTCTAATACATGTAGTAGAAAAAACACTAATAATATAAAACAACTACATATCAATGTTGCTTTGTAAATGAAATGCATGACAAATCAAAGTACTTAATCACATTTAATCCTGCACATGAAGGTAGTTACCTCGGTCTAATGAACGCTATGGAAAAAAAATCCTCTGATCATTTTTGGCACGCCCTATCTAGTCACATCATAAAGTAATAAAGGAAATGGGAAAATTACACGCTAAAATATTCTAAATATAAAAAGCTGCAAACAAACTATATATTGATTGATGACTTACAGAAGCACTTAGCATAATGAATAATGGAAGCAATTCCTCTTTTTTTAATGCTCTCGCTGTTATCAGTGTAATTGGCTGCCCAACAATAACACTTAATATTATTACTAATAATAACAAATGAAGTATTTAATGATCAACGATGGAATGGGGGACTTTTTTTTCACCTTACTGTTTGTCAGTTTTTGAAAAAGTTTGCAAATCGCTGCGTCTTTTCTGAGCCGAGCCGAGTGTCGACGTTGGAGAAGCAAAGTGCTTCCCCGTTGGCTCGATCTGTCAGAGCCGTTTCACTTTCACCGACGCTAAGTTCTGCTCTTAAGCAGCCATTAGTCCATCGTGGTGGTGGAAGCTTTATTTTAAGATTTTGTCGAAAAGAGATCATAGTGCCATTTAACACAGCCGTTTCCCATTGAAGGCAATCAAAGCCCACTTGTCTCGCCCTAACAGCTAAAAATACATTGTCTCAGCGATGATCTCACTCAAAAATACCTCCACTGTTGGAATTACAAGGTGACACGAGAGCTCCCCCCCCCTTTAAGATGCTGGAGGAAGAATTCCGATCAATACAAGCTGTTAAGACCTAGAAGCCTCCGATAGATCAAATGGTCAGCACAGGTGAGAGATGGACTAAAAGGGGTTTAGGAGTCAGTGGAAATGGTATGAAATCAATTTGCCGGGCTGAAAGATGATATTTCCGACCACATTTCCTATCGCTATAATGCGGTTATGGGTCTTACCGAGGAAGGTGGGTGGTGTGTGTGTGTGTGTGTGGGGGGGGGGGGGAGCCAAATTACCGTGGCCACTGAGGGAGGATGTTATAAAGTGATCATGCAATTATCTTAATGGCTGTGGGACACCCAAGCATGAATCAATGTTCCAACATTAGATTAAGACCTCTACGCCGACGCATAGTCCGCTGGCCAAGTGGACGAGATGGGAAGGTCAGGTGAAGCGGCAGCTGGAAATGAGGAAAGTGTAACTTTGACAGGGTAGAGGGGATGGGGGGTGGTGGGGAGGATTTCCCAAAAGATCTCGCCGCCGTTCCCGAGTTTTTCCTGCCAAAAGTGTGTTACACCTGGCTGCAAGCGGAGCCAAGTCAATTAATGCATTTGGAGCCGGTGGGACCGCCAGCCGTCTCCGAGGATCGCCTCGCATTCTCCCCATCTCGCACAAACAAATGAAGCAGCTGAGCACGCCGGGCGCGGTCAGCAGCCAATACCGTTCACCGTGAAGTCACTTTTTTTTTTTTTTTTATTCCCTTTTTCTGAGAGCTGCTATCAAATGGAGGAAGTATGTTCTGCTTTAAAGACGCGTGGCGGTCGCTCGCGTTATTAAGGCTAAAGTGAGATTAAGTGTGGGAAACGTTTCATGCTTGCATTGCTGTGTGTGCAAGTATGTATTCATGGAAGTTTTCCTCATTGCGTATATATATATAAGTATATATGATTGACTATATGCTGCAGCTGTGCACTGCTGTGCATGACAAGAGTGGATGTGTGAGAGGAATGGGAGCCTAGGTATCAGAAAGCTGAGGAGGTAAGCAGTCGTATTTCTTTCCCTTCTCTGACTAAAGAGAAGGTAGCATTAAATGGAGTGACTTTAAGTCCTTCATGCAGAGCAGACTGTGATTAGGGGCTTAACTCAGCAGCAGCCCCCTCTCCCCTCGCCGTGTCTCCATCTTTGCCTCAGCCACTGCCTCCGGGAACACCAACGCCTCTCTGTGCCAAAGCTCCGCGGCATCTCTTTCTCCGGCTCTCGCAGCTTCTCTTGGCAGTCTTGAGTTACAGTGAGCAGAAAAGGGATGAAGAAAAGGAGGCAAGAAGAAAAAAAAAAAGAAATCCCAGATTAAAAGAGATGTGGCCGAAGGGGCCGAAGCCATTTCCTACAGAAAATAAAGTTCTAAAGCAGCGTAGCATGAACAACACGCACAGGTCACCTAAGGGAGCTCAACCCCACCGCTGGCTGTGTGCAGCACCGGCATCCCCCCCCATCCCAGGTCCACTCGGTGGGAAGCTGGAGAGGGATACTGGGGTGAACTCGTTAGGCACCTTGAGATAAACCTTATCACAAGTCTGCTGAGTGAGTACGGCGGGCACAGACGGACTCTTCTCAATTTATCTCTTTCATTTTCCCCCTCTTTCTCTTCCCCATCTCTCTCTCTCTCAGACGCTATCTCACTTATTAGACAAACCACATTCTGATGGTCCTCGTTGTTTAAACAGTCGGGGCACGCTCCGTTTCCTTGCCCTCGCTGCCATTTTGAAAGAGGAAACGGAGCGGCCCAAAGGGAGTCGGGTTAAGGGGATTAATAGGAGATACTATAGCAGAATGGGTAACTGTTGAACCAGATTCCTCTCAAGGAGAATCACGGAAACGATGAATGGATCAGATCTTACTAGGGGTGAGTATTGGCAAGAACCGATACGATATGTATCACGATACTTTGGTCACAATACGTATCACGATATCACGATATTGCGATATAAATAAAGGTGAAAACACAAGTACCTGTATATGTATATCAGATTATATTGATCAGAGGACAAATTGAGTCAAAACTATTTCATTCAAACCAGCCTCTCCATTTTATTAATTCCCATGAAATTTACTGGAGAAAATATTGAAAATAAAATGAAAAAGGATAAAGTACTGCATTCACAACGCGTCTAAACATGAATCTTTTTTTTTTAAATCGATCTTTGGAATTAAAAAATCAATATTGTGTTGGGCGGCAAAGTATCATGATATATTGCCGTATCGATATTTTAACCCACTCTTAGATCTTACACATAATTGTGAAATAAGTGCATTGATGTGATGCTAGCCTACATCGCCTTGCCAACAATGCAATATTTATTTATATTTGTAGTAACTTAACTCAGCCCCTCGTGGAAGCAGGTGTTTCTTTCAGCGCTGTGCAGCAGGCTGTGATGAGGGTCCGTACGGGTGCTGGAAAGCCTTTAAAACAGTTTGAATATTAGTCTGGTGTTTTCAAGGTTTGGAAAGGTGCTTGGAATTAGAATAAAGTACTTGAAATGTGTGTTATATGTGATGACGTATATGATAGAACAGAGAAAAGAAGATCTGAAAACAGCATTTTCTGACATTTCTTTATGAAAAATGACTTTTGATGACGAACAGATGATGAAAATAGTTGGTGATTATATATTTCTGTGGATCTGTTAGTGGAATTAGTTTTCCTTTCATTTGTGGTCCTTCTGTAAAAAGCTGTCTCCAAACATCATGTTGGTTGTTTAGAGGACAATAACATCTCATTTAATGTGATGAACAAGTGACAGAATAAGTAGACTGAATACTGACCATTGGATTGGTACAAATATGTCGTTTACCACAGCTGGAAGGGGCTGGAAAAGCATGAAAATACGCTTTGAAATGCTTGGAAAATGGCTGTATTTGTGAACCACTGGCATCGGATGGTGTTAGTGAATGAAACTTAATGGCTCTAACTTCCTCCCTTTCTCCGAAGGACACATTCTTGTGCGCTGTATGTCTCTATAAGCGCTCGTTCAACAAACCCTTGAAGATGATCAATGCCTGCTTCCCGTCCCGATCCAAGCACTCTCAAAGAGCTGCATAAGCATACTGTATGTGCAGCAGTTTATATTGAAGGGGGGGCACGGTTCAGGAATCCCCCTTGGCCGGCATAATGATTCACAAACGCCTTCATATCTCCTCCAGTAGGGAAGGCACCTCTTCCTCTGCAAAACTCTAAAAGGTTCTTAAAGATCCGAGGCTACAAAGACTTTTCCGAAATAGTAAAGGGACATGTTTCCAGACTCCGTTTATTAGGCATTAGGGTAGGACAGGGTTGAGGATGCTGCTATGCCAGAGCTCTTATAATACCTTGGGGGATTTCATCATGTATGCTTTGAAGTGAGTAATGACAAACTGGAAAAGGGGTTTGGGCTGCATCAGGGTTAGCTTCCTTTTCTCTTTTCCTGAGAGGATTAGCTTCTGTGTCTCAGCTCAGGAAGAAAAAAAAAACTGCAAAGCCTGGTCACATCTCAACCCCTCATACGCTCCTCTAGTTTACGCAGATTGCCATTATTATTTATTTATGCACTTGTGGGTGTCTTTTTCAATTTTTGTTTGGGGCGTAGGTGTGATTCCATCAAAACGCGTTGTATAGGTCATCACTTCTGTCATACGTGCTGTGTCACCGGGGGTCCGGGCTTGTTTACTCAGAGTGGCTGCTTGTTTTCTACAGCCAATATGAAAGATGTGTGTGTGTGTGTGTCCTGTAACAGCGTGAAAAAAGGTGGCCTTTTCCCTTCCTGGTGATTTATTTCCTCTAGCCTGTTCTTTATTCTAATTTCCTTTAGGTAAAAGACATCGAGTTGACACCTTACGCAATGCCTCTTCCTGAAGGTCGTTTCGCTGTCTTTCAGAGAAGCAGATATCAGCCACCTCTCTCTGATTTGTCGAGAGCAGATGCCACAGCATGGATTAAAATCTCCTTCTAAACCACGCAAGGCACAAGCCTCCCTTTCCTCACGCCGCAGTAATATCCTCCTCGCGAAACAGGAAAAACACAAACAGCGGGACGCACCTGTGCTCCAGACTGTTTGGGAGGGAGCACACTGTTCTCCCCGAGACCCGAGCCTCTTCGAGACCCCTTCTTCTTGCCCCCCTGTGTGAACTGATTAGACGTCTTTTCTGTCATCGTCACTGTCCCGTGCATCACCATGATGACCCACGATGCCGACTGTGCCACGCTCTGTTCCTGTATTGTTCTAATGTTTTTCTCAGAGCCTGATGTGGCTGCTGGTGCGCCGAGGTGTGCTCTGCAATATTAAATTCATAGATACTAACACGTTTCCAGGTGCTGTAAAATTGCTCTGATGGCTTCTTGCAAGGCTCTCCTCTCCGCAGAGATGCTGTGGAATTCAGTATAACATATCTCCTGATCGATTTTTATTTGATGAACTGTGTTTGCTGAAAATGCACTCAGACCTGCACTTAGCTCAAAACTCAGGTTGTACAGTTTTGAAGCCCCTCTCCGTAAACATGTTTCTCCACCGCCGCCGCCGCCACTCATTCGGAGCGGAAAGATGAGCTTTCAGCGTGCAGAATATGAGAATGAAAGAGTGGAAGTGCTGATTTAATTTCTACTCCAGCAAAAAAAGAGAAACGAAACTCCAGACACACCAAAAACGTGTCACTGTCACAAAATAGAGGGGGCCCGAGACAGCTCCCACAGGCTCTGACTGCTTAACACTCCCAATCAAAGGGGGACCTCACGCTGGGGTCAGGGCACAAGTCAAACTTTGGCATTCGCAGACACCAACTCTGGGAGAGTTGTGACAGTTTCCAACCTCTTGGCTAATGTACCAGGAGTGTAGAGAGGTCAGGCTCTCTTTTTTTGTAGATCTGAATCTCCACTCTGCTTGGACTAAGAACCATCAGTAGTCAGCTGCTTTTTTTTAAACTCAAGTGATGGTTATGAGGTCCACTGCCAGCTGTGCCCTCCTCCCTCAGCGATAAGTCCCGTGTCAGCAGGAAACAGAGATGCAAGAAAAACCACAGAGGCAGCGATGCAGCTGTGGTGGGTGGGCACTCCCGGTGTAAATCTCCACCGACATGCTGTTAATAACAGGAGGTGGCCGTAGAGGGGGATTTCATTTTCATGAGCACCTGTGAAAAAACAGCGAAGAGAGAATATTCACACACACTTTGCCCCGCTTCTCTTTGAATTTCTTTTTTTTTTATTAACGAAAACACATTTTTTGTAAGTGCCTTGAAGTTTGAATTGATAGTGATTGAAGCTGATGCTGTAAAATCAATTCATATTTCTCCAATTAGTTAGTTAATTTAAAAACATTAAAGTTCAGTGCCAGCCTTAATATTTCAAAATCCATAGCAGAATTACAATGTTTTAAATCTAACACATAAAGATGCCATGATAATAAAAAAAAAAATGATGTTCATATTAAATTAATTGAGTGACTATGGTCTGGTGGTTTGGGGATTGGCCTTTTGGTGTTTGCCATCTTGGATATTTGCAACCAGAAGTGACACGAGATGGTGGAGCCAAATATGAATGCTGAATAAATATTTGTAGTCCACCAACATGTTACAATTAGGTTTCATGTTGTGAAAACACGCGATTAAAGGTAAAAAGGTCGTAGGACAAAAACACAGAAAGACAAGACAAAGCCATGGTAGTGACCCGTCAGAAAGTAGCCATGCCCCAAATGATACCCTGCTTTATCATCTATCTGACTCTAAATGGACCATACATTACTAAATGTTAACAATATTTACAGAGGTAATGAATCAAGTGAGAAGTAGGGTCATTTTCTCACTTTAATATGGTCAGACTTCTTTTTGCAACCAGAGGAGTCGCCCCCTGCTGTCTATTAGAAAGAATGCAGGTTTAAGGCACTTCAGCGTTGGCTTCACTTTTCAGAACTGGAGTTTGCCTCCTGGGCCAGAGCTAGCTTATTGTTTTTTATCTTATAATGCAGAGTCAAAATAAGTTTTGGAGGATGTCACTCATTGCACGAGAGCACAAAGGCGTTATATTGCCTGTCAACAGTTGCAGCCGTCTTCCCACTACACGTATTGGCCAGGACAGCAGGTACTGGTTGTGCTGCCTGAGGTGTGTTGAAATAAATAGTGCAAACACCCAAGAGACCGCGTTAGCATTGGCATGCTAATGTCATCATTGCATCCTAAGCTTTTAATTAATTAACTAAACAGCTGGAACAGGGATGATGAAAAGGTACTATTTGCGACTCTACTGTAATGACGGGATCACGGTGGGCTTTTAAAAACTCACACGGTGCACTAAAGAGATTAATTTACTGCATGTAAGTTCAATTGTCTTACTTAACTGACATCACAGCGTAGTTGCATGCTTTTCCTCTCCCCCCCCATCATTCCGTTCCCTGCCAACAGAGGGCAGTGCAGTGCCTGTATAAGGCGAGACACACCCACTGCTTGACAGCGAGGTCATTTGCAAAGGGCCTGATCTGTCGCCGTGACAGTTAACATACTAATTACAGGGAATCACAGACGCTCCAGCGATGCCTCGGAGTCGAGTCCTCCTTCTCGAGGCCCTGGGTTCCTCTCTGCTCGCTCTGTACTTGTCAAGATAGCACGCAGGAACAAATTATGCAGCCAGAAGGGAAATCCTGCAGATCTGCTAAATGTGCTAATTCGGTCACATTCTTCCTCTGCATCAATGTGGAGGGGGACGATAGGGCGAAAAACTGCATCAATTCAAAAAAGGGGGGTAGGAAAAAAAAAGGGGAAGAAAGCTCGGTCTCCCTCTTTGATTTTTCCTATTGTGGCAAAACCAATCCTGTCTGTTGCAGTGATACGTTGCCTCCTTATTCGCCTCTCTGCTAATTAGTCTCCCCGCTACACTTGCTTTCAAGATGTGGACAACCACCGCTCTGAATGCTGCTTAATTTACTGTTGTTGGCCAAGCGCCGAGAGATTTAAGAACAGGTTGTCTTTACCTCCTGCTCTTTTTTTTTAAGTAAACCGGGAACCTCTTTCAAGTGTTTTCACTCAATTTAATCGCTGTTTTAATGATTCGTTGCCTTTTTTTTACTTGAGACATGCTGTCAATAAATAAATCATGGATTGAAAAGACGTGATTTTGAAATGATCAAAATACAGGCAAGTGTGCTGGTTGAACAATTAGATCACGATTTGTGAGGCAGTTTTGAGATTTTTTTGTAGCGTTCGTCTCATGTGATGCCAAACAGGCCGCCACAGAATTAGGATCCAAGGATTGCAGAAGGGGGGGGATTCAGGAAAAGGCATCCTTGATGTGCAGAGCTTCCTTTTGGCTAAAAAGTAGCTGCAGCCACCACATGGTTAGGACTGAGCTGGCTCCGCCGCTTTATTTTGTTCTGCATTTCCTGCCATCTGATAACGGATTAGATGCCTTGTCCACTCTCGTGCCCGGGCTTTTTCACCCAGAACCCCCTTGTGTTGACAAAACAGTTGTTTGGAGATGCTTTTAAAGATCGCTCTTCCAAAAGATGACTCTATGTGGACGTCATGGGCGAGAAACGGAAGAGAAGATAGAGGAAGTGATCGACTAACACAGAAGTTTTTGGCCCGTAGTCCTTTTTTTTTTGAACCCATTAATGCAGGGGCAGCACGCGGCTTTCATCCAGAGTTGGAACTGCCATGGCCGCGGGACACAGCAGTGTGTGTGTGTGTGCATGTGTGTGTGTGTGTGTAGAAAGGGGGCATAGCGACACAGCGAATTTGCATCACATTTGTCGGGGCGTGTTGCAATCGTTCAGTGAAGGACACGAGGAAGGGAATCTCGGTCGAGTCATGAATACCAGTTTGTGATGTCCTACCAAAGTCAGCGATATGCAAAAACCGCTCTCCAACTTCATCCCACTTATTGCCGATATGATCTGTGGCGTAGCCGGCGGGGGAACAGAGACTCGTTACTATACGGACGGCAGTTATTAAATTGGGCCTGAGCCATTTTTTTTTTTTTTTTTAAATAATAAGCCGATAGCCATGCTGTTTTTTTTTCTGGTCTCAACCACCTCCAAAGAAAAAGGCCTGACGCCGGTCTACTCAGCCGTCTCGTACACACGGTTTAATCTTATTGTCTTCCAATGACTTTGAATATTCCCAACGCAGCGCCGGCCTGCCAGCACAGCAGGTGGTTGGCCCCTTTGATCAGCGGCAGGAGATGCGGGAGGAATTTCAAATGGCCGGGTGACATCGAGCTCATGAAATCATAACGTGGAGCCCCAACTTTGATCCTGTTGTCCTTCTGTATTAGCTTCATTAATATGCTGTGATGGATTGGAAAACAGATAATGAGCAAACAATGTCTGCTTGTGTCACTAGTGTGTGTGTGTGTGTGTGTGTGTGTGTGTGTGTACATACACTCAGTTATCAGCTGTACGATCATGTTTGTGGTGACGCTGTTGCTCATGAAGTTGGAATATTTTGTTTTCAGACACAATCCTCTGTTTATTCCTATTTAAATGCATCACTGTTGACCAGGTGCAATGATTACATTATGTGTCATAATTACCCAGGTGGAATTTATTAATGCATAATATTTGTTTGAGATGAATCCCTGTTATTTAGCTTTCACTCACTAATCGCGGGAAATTATAGCAACAGGTGATACTGGGAGATGGAGTCTATTTTTCCCTATTATTAAAAAAAAAAAAAATGTTTGAAAGAATATTGGTGTCTTAGATGAGCCCTGATGAAAAATAGGATTTTCATACACATTTTGTTATGTTTTTGTCTATTGGACCCGGACTGAGAGACCAGAGGCAGAAGGCAGGTTTAAGATGTTTATTGTAAACCAGAAATGAATGGTGCAGCAGGCTGGTGCGGGTGACGTGTCCGTTCGAGCTGGTTAGCGGAGGAGTGCTGAGGTGACGAGCAAGCAGGTGGACTGGCAGGCAGGGATGAGTCCAACGGGAGAACGCTGGAGACCTTCTGGAGAGCGAAGTCACAAAAAAGGCGTTAGTAGAGATTACGACTAGGCAGGAGAAAGCACTGTTTGCGGAGACGAAGATCAGAGCTTCACACATCACCGTAGGGACGAAATAATCTGGCGCCGGAGTGATGAGGACGCCAGGTTTAAATAGTCTGCTGGTGATTTGATGATTGGCATCAGGTGTGCCTGCTTGGTCCTCTGCTGCCGGCACGCCCACCGGCCACACCCCCCAGAGCGGCTGGAGAGTGAGAGGGAAAAAGGAGGGGGAAGACAGACAAGGGAAAACACACCACACAGAAACACAAACATCCCTCCCACTGTCCTGGCAGAACCGTGACACATTTAGGGTAAAAGAACATAAACGTATAGGTTGCTCGATCAAACAAAGAAGTAAATAAACATATCCCTACGTATATATGCTCCCAAATGTGCACCGTTTATTTGATTACACATCCAAAATATAAAAAAAATGTGTACATTTTAAAAAAACACAATTTAATGCTTCGTCTTTGATATCAGGAATAACCTCCATGCAACTCCACACCATAGTCCTCATTTATGACTCACCATGGAGCAGCGGCCTCCAGACGTTCTGATTGGATGAAGAACCACAGTCTTACTTTTAGAGGACCCTTGTGCTGCCCGAAAATTGAATGAAATCATTTCCTCACAAGGTCTCATTTTTAGAGGAACTCGCCTGTCGTTGAGCCCGGTGTGTTGACCCCGTGACCCCGGTATCGTGTGTTCCCCCCCCACACAGATGAAATCCTGGTGTCTCTGGTGATCCTTTCATTTGTAGTTACACCGGTCTCATTTGTTCTTCCAGATTTCACGACCTGTTTTTCAGTTTTCACGCTGTATATATTTTGCAGTTACACATTTGACAACACTTTCATCCTATTTCTGTTGTGTTTTTTTGCTTTTAACTGTCAGTTTTATCGTTTTTGTTGTTTGCTTGATGACTCTTCTCTTCAGAGTCTCTAACACGTAAGAAATCAAAGGAGGGAAGTAGGAAGGGTTTTTACTTTCTTCCTTGCCAGCCAAAATCAAAAAGATATGGATGTGGTTATTAGCAGCTTGAAGAGAATTTTAAGTGTAAGGTCATTAATCAGTTATTAAGGCCAGCTGCTGTTTTAAGTGCTGCGTTAGATGTTGAGCATTTAGAGCAGCGCACGCTATAAACTTCATTAAAAAGGTCAAATCGAGACAAAACGTGGTCAACAAACTTCTATTTTATGCTCTCCATCAGAGCTCGCCTCTTTGATGGATTCGGCGGGCAACTTTGCAAACAACTCCCACGTTGCCAGATTGTTTAGATGTGCATCACCTGTAGCAGCGCTCTGGATGTAGGTAATTTCAGGTTGACTGGCATCCCGCTCCGCGTCCTGTCCCGCCTGCAGCCTCGGGCAGTCTGGCTGCAGTGGGAGGGAGCGCCAGCACCAGTCAATTACCAGTTAATAAACAGAGGAACTTTTCTATTAGTGCTTGTTAGTGCGTGGAAAAGATTGTTGGTATGTGGAATTGGGGGAAGGCACTGTGACTATGGAATTAAAAAAAAAAAGATTTTTTTTTTCCCTCCTGGGTTTAATATACAGCACCGAGTTCTCCGTTCGCTATATATGGAGATAATATTTTTTTTATTTGATTTTCAGCTGGCTTTACAGTGCAGTATATCGTGTTTGAAAACCTATTTTCTTTTCTTTTGGACAGAAATGTGTGCTCATGAGTTTCCCCTCCTAATGCAGTTTCACACGACTATAGAGAACGCTTTCCAATAAAGGGAATCCATTACATAAGCATGGCGGAGGGCAAACAATGCAAAGCTGGCTGCAGTGTGTGTCTTGTCATTGATAATATTACGGGCCCCTGGTGAATATGATGCATGGATGCTGTTTGGTTAGTGGTTGTCACACACACACACACACACACACACACATACTGGAGAGCAGATTTCACGGCGCTTGCAGAGGAGTGCTGCTGTGAGGGAAATCAGTGCACCTGGGTAGCCTTGGGAGGTAAAACAACATTAATTGGATTTGGGGAAGTCATCCTCACCCGACGGGACGCCGACGTCTTGACAAGCCAAAAGCATGAATCATTAAAACCCGACCCTGTCATATTAGACCACTACCAATAACTTCGTAACGTTTGTCGACACAGAGCTGCGGTGGCCTCATTACATTTCACATTTATCTTCCAGGAAAAAGCGATGGATGTTCCTGTGCTTAACCATTGCCACCTGGAACCAGCATATGGGCTGGCGCCCTCTTGGGGTAATGGGTGGGGCGGGCTCTCCGATGAACCATTGGGTCATTGGTAACCAGCAGCTGGGAGGCCGCCCTCTCATCACATCAACAAATCTCGCCTTAATTAGCTCACCTGCCCGTTTCCTCCCTTTTTTCCTCCCAGCGCTCCCCAAAGTCCTCCATCATACCTTCAGCTGGCTCCCCTTCCTCACTCTCATCCAGCCTCCACACCTGGGGATATCTCCATCTTACTTCACACACACTCTCGAAGTGGGATAAACAGCACCGACAATGACTTGAAGAAAGCTGTGGATGTCATTGATTTTTAAATAGCGCCTCGGCGATACCGTATTAACATGTGGGTCGCCGCTGAGATGATCATCGTTCTTCCTTTGTGTCCGTCTAAATCATCTTCCACATTCACAGGTACAAATGATCCACACAGGCTGCTCTCTTATCTTCGCCCCGGCCTCTTTTCCAATGGCTGTTTAAAGAAAAGGTTCAATAAGTGCACCAGTGGTTTGCCGTATTGATCACAGTCAGGCTGCACTTATCCATCCTTTCCACAGCGTCCTCGTGTACCTCGAGCCCAGTGAGCCAAAAAATCTCCCTTAAAAACAGTCTGTTTAATTCCGACTTGATAATATGGAAATCGGGCTTCGTTATAATTATTGCAACGAGACAGTGTGGAGTTAAATAATTGTCCTGTATGGAAAGAAAAGCGCTGTTTAACATTTTCATGAATAATAGGGTGCCATTAGCAAATATCTCACTCACATAATATTTCAAAATGAATTTTTTTTCCGCTCTTTATACCCACATCCAAATGTTTCAAATGGTAGATATCTCATTAAAGAACAAGCCTTCCTCATTTCCACATGAATGCACATCCCCCCCCCCCCCCCCCCCCACGTTTGAATACCTTATGAAGTCGTGATGGTGGCGAGGACGTACTTTGCCAGACTGACTCCGGGGAGCGCTAACATATAAAGCAATCTAGCTTCAAGAAGATTGGCCTACAATGCTCGCCGCTCTCAGGTGACTGATAAGATGCAGTCCAGCATCGAGCTCACCGGCGCTACCGTCCGTCCCGCTGGTCCCCCGCCGCCGCCGCCGCCGCTCTCTCTTCACCATGGGGTCCTCCATATGGACACTATTATAGCTGCCGCTTAATTACCAATCAGAAAACAAAACATATCACTGCTCTTGACGGAGGGCTGGCAGACGGAGAGAGAAAAGACAGAAAATAAGAGTGAAAGATGGGAATGAGGAATGGGAAAGTGGGACTGAGAGATTGATAGAGAGGACGAGCCGTACATCTGTGTTGTGAATTTGAATAGATGACGAGGGGGTGGGGGGGGGCGGGGGATGACCGGTATTGAGTGTTTACAACCACATACAACAGGAGAGAAAAGGGGGCGGGTCCTCGCCAGGAGAGGCTATACATTTCCTGTGATTGATGGTTTCCACCGTGGAGGACGACGGTTAAAGACGTGCTCATCGCTGACCCGCTCTTCCCCCCCACACCACCCCACCACCACCAACCTGACAACACACAATTAGCTGTTCCTTCTGTCACAACAGGCCCCCCTCCGCTGCCATATACCAAAGTAATAACAGCTTCCTACCAGGTTGACTGCTGATTAGAAGAGCAGCTTTCACCAAGGAGGGGGGGTCTCTACATGTTTAATCTCAGCCTCCATCATCTGCTAAATCAAATTTATTTTCCTTTTTTTTATTACAAGGTTAGAAGGGTACACGGTCCGTTTCTTGTTATTCTGCGACTTTTCGTCCTATTTTTGCTTCATAACAATAACAAAAGATAGTCTGGTAAGTGGAGTGGGATCTTTTGGTCTCTTGCATACACTACTTTTAAAAGGAGTGGACCTGAAAGTACCAATCCAAATGAAAAGACATCCAATGGTATAACAAATAAGAATTTTGTAGAGAGGTTGGCTTCCAATAATAACTGTTTGTGTGTGCTTTTCATCTCGGTATTGGCAATCAATCTACAATTGCAGCTTCTATTCTAACACATGAGGAACATGCATACAGTATTTTAGATACAGAGCGTTCACACTGAACAGATACAAGATCGTAGCCCATGGTTATTTAGGATCTACTGTGTAAATATGTAAGAATATGTAACGTGTGAGCAGCCAATCCAAAGCCAAGCCGCTTCACATTTACAGCTTTAATGTGGGCGGAGATCAACCAAACCCTGATTTAGAATGACAACGATGTCAGTCCGCAACTGAAAAAGTGACCAGTCACTGCCAGTTGTGTAGTCAACGTGTGAGTTGCCGTGTTGAGCAATCGACACAAAAATAAATATTCATTTTTGTCTCATGTAGCTGGAAGCTGCCCTCCACAATCCCGTTCACTGTGCAATGTTGGGTTTCTCCGCCGCGACCACCTCCTTACCTCAAGGCTACTTCTGGGTGAGTACAGCACACACACACACTTAGAATGGGGACGTGCACCAATTTTCTTTTCTCTGTGTAATGTCACCGTGAAACTGTGAATTAATACAGTACAGTATAAAGGGTAGTGGTAGCTAACCGCTAGAGAGTGTTTTATGATGAGTGGGGCAAAGTGTTCCGCCAGACTATCACATTGCAGTCCCCGAGCTTCTGGGAATTTAGCTGGGTCTAGAAAACGGGGATGGAGGGGAGGGAATTCAGGGGGGGGAAAGGATGCAGAGAATTTGCTACTAATCTTGTAAGTTTCAATTTTTTGGAGACGGTCTGCAATTTATCAGGTAATCCTCTCCTCGACCTTAAAAGGCGTCTAAATCCAGGGTAGGTCCTCCAGGACACGGACTCCGTCTTTTTATACTTTTGTGTTGCTTATTCTAAAGAAAGGACTGGATGCTTTCTCGTATGGTGAGGAAAAAAAATAGAGATATAATGGAGCTGGCATTTCAGAAGCTGTGATATCCGTGTTTGAAGGAGCGAGCAGGCCGCTGTCACCTTTGACCTCTCGCAGAGCTTTTACGGTTCCAGATGACTGAAATGCGACCCTGACCTTGTCCTCCCACATATGCAGAGGCACAGATGCTTGTTCTGATAACGCGGGTGGACAATGTGTCCAGGAAAGTGAGTGAAGGCTTCTATGCTAATGCACAAAAAACCATTAGCAGCTGCTCCATTTGGGGTCCCAGTAGGGGAAATGCTGCCTCCTATTTCTGTGGAGCAGGTGGTTTGAAATGACATGACATTTCAACATTTCCCTTTCAAATCCGAGTGAGAGTTTCACACATGGCCTAAGCCCAGTCCCTTCAAGTAGTAGGCCTCATAACGTTCTTTATAATTCCTGTTCCGAGGCGTTATCAAATCGAAACGTTTGGTTACGGAAAGTTTCGATTTCAAAGTCCATATCTTCAGGGAGTCAAGTTCAGAGTGAGTCGAGGAGTTAAATGTCAAGTCATTTGCCTCAAAAGGAGAATTTGGATCTCAATCTTTGGGAAGGAAAAATGTTTTGAGGTTTACTGAGATGAAGCGTTTTTCGGTAAATGGAAAACACACCTTCTTGATTGAATTATAATTGCATATTTGTATTTGGAGGCAGTCACATTTGATCTATTTTTTTTTAAGAAACTTACACTTGTTGCATTTCAATAACGTTGAAAAATGAAACCAAAGGAGTGAGGCTCCTTCGTAGTGAGCGTGATTTCATACCTTCATACCTGATACGCTCATGTAAACGATATGTAAACTCTGAAAATCATGAGCGGATTCTAGTCCTGCTCCATGTGTCACCTAAGAGTCCGCATCATGAACATTGACTCTCGTGTACCTCTTGGTACCTCTTGACCTTCCAGCGCAGTCAGTGTGTTGTACCGTACCGTAACCACAGCAACAGCCAAAAAAAAACTGGTATCCAAACTACAAAATAATAGGGAAGGCCTGCCGATCCAGCAAGAATAATTAGTCGGGTGAGCGTCCCGCCCCCAGTTGGTTCTACCTCCCTGGCAGGCTTGTCAAATACAGGATGACACTAATCATGTTAAAGTGAGATGGGCTATGGGGATTTCTGTGCGCTTTGATCACAGTAATGACATTGTGTCTAATGGCCTGATACCCCAGTGTTTCCCCTGTTTCCTTCACCTTCCTTGTCCCACTTTTTCCAAACATCCTTCTTTTCATTTTTTAAGATAAAGTCTCCCTTTAAGTGGCAGTCTGTCACATTTTTATCGATTTAATTGTCTTTTAAGTTTGATCTATCAAAGAGTGAGTTAAAACAATGGTGATTGATCATGTGACCCATTAATGAAAGGGCTTGTACTTTTAATTGCTTTGCCCAGAAATAGGATCTTCGTGTCTGTGGCCACATTCCCGCGCAAAATTCAAAATGATTGATGCTTTTTCCGTCGGTCAGCAGCGGTTGGTCTCCCAGGTGGAGCTACTCATGGAAGTATGCTGCGTTTACTTGTAATCGGAAATCGGTGACTTCAAACTGCTGAGTCAGGCTCCCTTTAGTCTCAAGGTACATTTTATTACTGCTGACTCACAATGGAGGATCAACATGCAGGGAAAGACCATTCAACTTCCCGTCCAAGATAAAAGAAACAACAAACTAAAGGAAGTGAAGAAGGAACGTCATCAAGAAGCAAAGTGACGCCAACGAGGGAAAACCACGGACCTCCTTTCAGTGTGGAGCCTTTAAAGGCATCACGCAGATGAGAGACAGTCCACGCTGTTGGGTGAGGGAGATGAGTCCCAGAGGCTCGCCTGCAGTTCCACCTACCACCAGAGAGGCCGCTAGAAGCAACAAATCTCAAATCTCAGGGACTTCCACTTTAAAGTGGAGATTAAATGGATAAAAGCCCTTTTTTACCCTTTTGGATCACATCCCCAGTCATATTATGCACCTATTTAACAATTAATGCAGATTTCCTGGTATCTTTATGGAAGCGAGTACCAATCGATAATGTCATGACCTTCATCCATCAATCGATCTGCAACTTTAGCGACGGGGGAGTCGTGTGTGGAGGCACAGTCCATCTGTAGCTCCATGCTACATTCTCAGCCTGCTCCAAATGCCAAGGATTTTATTTAAATCCACCGTTCTCACATATTCAGCTGCACTGGAGAAGGCTCGGAGTACAGAAGCTGCAGACGCTCCAACTCGTGTTTCACTGGGACTTTAACGCTGCTGTTATGTTTCTCCTCATCTCCACTTATTCACCATGAGAAGTTTTAGAATTCACAGCAACCGTCAGCAGGCGGGGCTTGAAATACAACAACCTGGTGACCCGTGGTTTTTGGCTTTCTTAATGTGGTGAGTGTTCGTGCCATCATGACTATCCTCCCACGCGTTCCCCCACCTCGCTGCATCCACAGCAATCTAATTAATGCTGGCAGAGCATTTACTGTTTGGGAAGTTTTTGCTTCTCCCAAGCTGAGAGCAGGAATCAGTCCAGGGCTGGACTCCAGATATCTATTCCTCTAAATAAGTAGTGATGACTTTGTCGAGACACGGTGTTTGCACTGGATGTTGGGCCGTGAAAGGGGTGGATGGATGTATACATTGTGGGGGGGAGTCTGGATGCCCCCTGGCTCTGGTTACACAGAGTCACTCGGATGTTGTGGTGTATTTTTTTTGGGGAGGAGGGGCTCCTCGCTGCAAGATAAGTCCTCCTATCTTTTTTTTTCCACCCTGTGCAACAGACCATTATTTGCTCTGAGCCCACAGGATCGCTCCTGTCCAGATTCTGCACGCTGATACAAATCAAACAAATGATTGCATGCAAATAAGGGTGAGCGTGGAGGAGAGGAGCTAAAGACTATATTTAGCCCATGTCACATTCACACGATTTGATTCATACGGAGAGAATAAATCTTTCGGTGTCTAGCAGCCGGCAGCCGTGGCTTCTTCTTCTTCGTTTTTTTTCTTCCAAGAAAAGGACATTGTATTTTTTTTTTGTCTGGACATCCACCGTGGGGCGAGCAGTGACTGAATGAAATCATATTGGGAGGGAAAAAACCCACAGCGACACTTTAATTGTTTTGGAATGAGAGCAACGCCACCTTAATTGGAATTGCTTCAGAGATGGGTTGGAGGGCTCCTGCTGTCTCCGTTTTGTCAGCGTTGGCTCTGACGGGTTTGCATAAAGGCCAGTGTGATGTTGTTGCATCGGGAATTACTGACTGCCCTGGGAAGCTTGCTATGATTGGTGCTCGCTTTCTTTATTTGTTGGGGAGAAACCCGACCAAAAGCACAACAAAGACATTTGTGTGGTTGAAACTCGGTCCAAATTGAGCCACTTTTAAAATAAAAAATGCTTTTTTATCACCACTGAGAGCATTCAAGTGCTGGCTGTGAACCTTGGAGATGTTAATATCAAATGTCAGCTCAATTAATTGAGAATAAAAGTATTTTGATTTTCATCGTGACCTGACTCCAGGCGATAGATCCGCTACTTGATCTCGTAAACTCACATAAAAAATTCAAAAAAACTTCCCTCATTGACAAGCAACTCAGACGTACGAGGGCCTCTTCTGTTCTCCGCTGATGAAAAGATCGCCGGACTTATACGAATTGTTTGATGTTCCACAGAGATGACATTGTGAATCCATTACATAATGTGTTTAAAATTCTAAGTGATATTCAGGAAGAGAAAAAAAAAAAGTGAGCGAGGACTACAAACGACAAGGTCTGAAAGGATAATTGATTTGAACTTTTTCTTTTTTGTAATCTATATTGCTGACAGGTAGAGAATGTTGAACCAAAGACACATTATCCTCTGGCCTCCATAATTTGATTAAGACGGAGAACGCGCATTGCAAGCATGATCTGAGGGAGGCTGGCCCCGGTTCTGCTCCCTGATCTTCCTATCTCTTTTTTTTTTCTGTTTCAGCAGAATAGTTTATTACCTGTGGCATTATGATTCAGTCCAGTGGTACAGCTTAACATGGGGTCTTGACCCTTTTCAACCACTTTTATAACTTTTATAACTCCCTACAGGTGGCTGGCGGAGAAGGCTCGCATGGGCAGATAGAAATATTTTCCCTGAACAGACCGACGCCGAGGATGGTTAAGAGCCTGCAGGTAGGCTCCTCCGTGGTGTGTCTGGAGTACGTGCCAGAACCGTCTCCGACCGAGGAAGAGGAGGCCGCGGTCGACAAGCCTCCCTCGGGGGTCGGCGCCAACATTTGTGTCGGATTGGACGACGGCCGGTGAGTCTGAGGGCCGATCACAGAAAGCTACAGACAAACTGGGTGAACGAGGACAAATTATACAATTGGAAGTTACATTCAGGGTCGCCCATAAAGTTGGAATAATAAGCAAATGTCTTGTCTTATGAAACAGAATTCATTTCTGGGTGATTGGGACATATTATGTAAATCATTGCACCTGGTCAACAGTGATGCATTTAAATAGGAATAAACAGAGAATTGTGTCTATTTATAAAAAATGTTAAGGACTATTTTTTCAGTATACATATTAAAATAGTATCCTCTTTATTTTACCTATCATATTCTCCTTTTGTTACACTCCCTTGATGGGTCTAACAGTATAGATTTTCTTGTCAATATTTCATCAAAAGCACGAAATCTGACTTGATACCTCGGCACAACATCAATACGGCAGCTGCCGCTAAGATCACAGTTTCATTTTCAGATCCAATAAACCTTCTGATCCCCTCTGTGTGTTACAGAGAGCAGGTTTAATCTCTCGGGATAGGTTTAGTCTCCTGTCATAGCAACTCTAATATAAATTGCTTATTTCTTATTTCACAAACGGCGAATATTCTTGAATTTCAGATTTAATCATCATACCACTTTTCTGCAGCCTCCATTCACAGCAGCAGTTTAGTCATTCGTATAAGAGCCTAAATCATATGTCAGCATTTTTTATTATTTTCTTTTTGCTGACTCATTCTCTTCCAACGTTAAGTCCAGGGAAAAAGAAAAGAAACCACACACACACACACACAATACAATTCCAACATCTTAGCGTAGTCTGGAGTCTGTCAGCTCCGATGCTACTTAACATTTTCTCCTCAGACGGAGGAAGCGAGCGGCGATGTGCATTAATCATCCCGAAGGAGACAATAAGATGCAGCAAAGTTCGGATGGCATTTCAAACATGAGAAAGACAGAGTGGTTGCACATACACAATGCGTTGCTCCAAAGTGCACTGTTAAATCAAACCGTATGAAAACGAGCCACTCTGTCATTTCAAATGACACTCATTTATCATGTTGGCGGTGCTTTTTAGTTAGTTTTTTTTTTTTTGCTCTTCCCAGCGTCCTGGTGTACGGCAGCGTGGACACGGCGGCCCAGTGCCTGCTGACCCTTCGTAACCCGGAGGGCTGCCCCGTGCTCTGCCTGAAGCACTCCTCCCGCTTCCTGTTTGCGGGCCTTCGGAACGGGACCTTGATGGTTTACGGACGGAGCAACAACGGTAAGGTGCTTCCAAGGTCGGCGGTCTCTGTGTGTGGTCTGGTTGGGGAAGTGAGACTGCAAGGCAACTTTATTCGATATAGCACCTTTCATACACAAGGCAGACACAAAGTGCTTCACATCATAACATATCATACGACAAAGTGAACAAATAGAAGAATTAAAAGGCAAAATTAAAATGCATTACAGAAAGACGAGGAGAATGCAGACGTTAAAAGATTTAGCAGAAAGCTCAGGTAAACATAAAAGTTTCAGTCTAGTTTTAAAAGTGGTCCTTTTTTATTTTATTTTTTTAAATATGGTGGAAAAAATGAAGCCACAAATAGTTGAAGATCATTGTTATTCTACTAATGCAATAAAACGAGACAAACTGGGGTGTATTCATTTTTTTAAAGTTATTTTTTTGGCCTTTTTTTTGGCGGACAGTGTGAGAGTAAAAGGGCGGGAAATACTTTTATTGGTTCGTTATTAGCGTGAGGTCACCCTGGACACCCTAGCTTTTGGCTTTGAATTAGAGGTGATGGTGAAATGGACTGAAACTTTTTATTTTGAATTCCTAATATATAAATAATCTTTTATAAGAGTGAAAATAATAGTTTTTCGCATAAAAATCCTGTCATAAAAGTTCCTTTCATTGTTATTCTACACATGCAGTACAAACCCAGCTAGACAAACTGGGGGGTATTCATTATTATTATTTAAAAGTTTTTTGTTGTTGCCTTTCTTCAGAGAGGACAGCGTGAGAGTGAAAGTGGGGATAATATAATACTTTTATTGGTTATTTATTGATGTGAGGTCACCCTAGGCACCCTTTGAATGTGATGTGATGTTATGAATTTCTAATGATGCCTCAGCAACAACAAAAAAAAAAGTGTTTCCTAGAGTGAAATCATGAGTGTGCGTTGCCTTTTTCACACGTTATAAAAATACGATACGTCTCCATCGTAAACATGTTCAAAATGGTATTAATATGCGTGTCATGTTATCCAGTAAATCCATTTTCAGATCAATGATATTATTTTAACACTTCACCTGCCGTTCCCACTGATTTCCACACCTCCCTCCAAAGTGTGAAAATAACACCTCACCATGTGGTAAATGGCATGTTTAGGCAGGCGTCGGGCTTCACACCGTCTCCGGAGCACAAAAGCTCCGTCACCAGCTTCCTCTCACCTGGCCGCAGTGTGTCAACACCTCCTCCTCCTCCTCCTCCTCCTCCTCCCATGAGCAGAAAGGATGATTAATTACACCAAGCTGCTGCATGCCGATTAAATATTACTATTCATGCTTTGTATATTGAAAAAAAAAAGGACAGAAGAAAAAGCTCTGGAGGGAGCCGGGAGAATGTTTGTGGATTGGAGCACATCTGTTTAAAGATTTATGTCCTTGACTAGCGTTCTGCTGTCTGAGACCGCCAGGAAAATGCCAAGGCTTCAGTTGAGACTTGAAGAAGAAAAAAGGGCGTATGAATACATGCAACACATTGTTGCTTCGTGATTAATGCGCTCCGGCTTTCGTCGATGAGAACACGTCAACAATGAAAATGTTTTCTGTTTTTTTTTTCACGACAAGGCGGACGAGAAAGCCCCCCCCCCCCCCCCGACGTCTACGTTAAAGAGAGAAGCGTTGCTAGTGCCGGAGGGACATTTACAAGAGTGAATTTTTAAAAAGGTGGTGAAATGACCTTTATAACATGCCAAGCAATTAACCTGTGGAAGTCAGAAGGCATTGTAAAGCTGTTCTGCTATGAAAGGCAGAAATAAACAACTCAAAATGTTAATTAAATGGCTGGGTGCACTCTGTTCTCTAATTTTGCTTCATTAGCGCACAGCAAAGAAAACGCTTATGCAATTCACTTTATAATGTGCTTCTGTGGTCGCTGCAACGTGATTACCCCCCCCCCCCCCCCAAAAAAAAATGTCTGCTCCCTTTCTTCTCACACCGATGAAGCGAAAAGAGAGCGAGAGAAAGAAGTGGAAAGTAGATTAAAGTGTACAACCAAGTCTTATTAGCGTGTGGGTGGCAAAGGTGCAAACGGCGTGCGGCGAATCAAAAGGAAGTCACGGCGTTTTATTTCGTCAGACCTGTTGTTTCGTGCTCCGGCATCAGACGAGCCCGCCGCCGCGTCCGCCACAACAACATCAAATATCTTAAAAGGAATTGTGGGAGTAAACACCGAGCGAAACTCGCTGTGAAACAAGTGGGAGGAATTTAACTTAATTGCCTCTCTCGACGTGGCGGTGTTCAAATAGACTACGTGTTCAGACTGTATTCATATGTAGGCTAGCCGAGAGGATACGGAGCTGCAGGGAGGAGTCTAACATCTGGAAGTGAGTTAGCTTCCTGTGGTTTAGCGATTTTCAACGTTTTCTTCTATTATAAAATACATTCAAGTAGGGGTGTGGATCTTTGGCTTCACAGCGATTCGATTAACGATGCAGTAGTTGGCGATTCGATTCAAGGACTTTTTTTTTGTAACGATTCAATTCAGTAACTTGTAACCAAAATTCTATATCCATGAAATAAACACGCAATAATACGAGTGAGACTATCTGTATTCTTCTGAAAGGTGAAAAAATAAACAAACCACAGAATTACTTATTCATCATATTTATTCTACAAAAAAGTAGTCCTGCATAATATTTTATGCTGAATACAAACATGTAATGCTCAGTTATTTTGAATAGACTACATGCTGGCAGGGGAGAGAGTGTCTTAAACGTATTAAAACATTAATCATAATTAAGAATTCATACGATTAAACGCATTTATATAGATTATTGTTGAAGCCAAAACGATTCATTCTATTTCTTTATTTTAGCAGATCGATTTAGTTGAATCTATAGGACTGACAATCGATTCATCGATTAATCAAATGAAACCCCTCTCATGAGTTTTGAAGCTTTTACCTGTTGCTAACGAGCGATACATGTATTTATATAATTGTTAATAATATAATATATACAATATTGCCACAAATAGTTGTTAAGTATAAAATGTGATGTATATAATACGTCTAGCATCTGGACGTCTTATAAACATAAGACTGTCTTTCACAGGCAATCAGAGGCTGCATTCAAAAACATCAACATTCAACAACACACAGAAGATTTAAATGCAAAAGCGATTGTATTTATTTTATTGTTTATTCAACAGCGACTAATCCGATGTGTAGAAGACGTCTAGCTTCACTAATTTGCCGTCTTTGTCCCTGGCCACGCTTTTAAATGCAATAAAACAATAAAATACATAAAATAAAACGATACAATGAATACAGTTAAAACAATTTAGACACAAAACAGATAAAAAACAATGTGCAATTTACATTTAATGAAATTAAGATGTTTTTGCAAACTACTCATGCACCCAAGTCCCTTTATTGTAACGAGACTCCATTAAAAGGATGTTAATTTGTGAACAAAATGTATCATGAACTTGCTTCTTCTCATCCTCGTTATATGCCGGTTGCACCTTTCAGCATATTTGTTGTTAATAGTTGTGTTTCTTATTTACCAGATGAGTTTTGGGACCCGGACTCGGGCCGAAGCGTCAGACTGGGCTCAGAACCGGTCCGGACCCTGTTGGTGTTGGACGACTCGGTGTGGGCGAGCTGTGGGAACTCTGTCACCGTCATGGACGCCTCCAGCCTCTCCACTCAGGTAAACCACTTCAACCCTTCTTGGCACCTGTATATTAATTTGTTTTCATTAAAGTAAAAAGGCTTCATTCAGCACCCGTTTTCAGAATTACAAAGGTCAAAGCAACAAACAGAACTTCAAGTGGTTGTTGAGAAATGTATCATTTATATTAAAGTGTGCGTCATTTGTGTATCAATGACTCGCCTGATGAATCGAACAAACCCTTTTAAAAACACATTCAAGAACGTCAAGGCCGAATGAAGACATCCCTTTACAAATCTCTTCCCTCTTATGGAGTGGTATGCTCACGACTTCCAAAACAAAAATACTGAATACTAGCTGTTTAAAAAGCTTGTTTGGTTAAATGGATTTTCTAAGCAGTTATAAATGAGTTACATGCTTTTTTTATGTTCCTTCCATCCCTGTTTACATTTACATTTTGGGCATTTAGAAGGCGCTTTTATCCAGCGACTTACAATAAGTACATTCGTTGGAAGAAAGTATAAAAATATATAAATAAGAAAGTATATCGCTCTCAGTGTTTACAAGTTGAAGTCCTTGTTACACTCCGTTTCCGTCTGACGTCGCCTCCACTCTGAATGATTTACATGCTGTGGGGGATTTTGATTTTTAACCAATCACGAGAGACGGACATATTTGTCTGTTGGGGGGGGGGGGGGGGGGGGGGTTGTTGCCATGACAACATGCTTTGTGTCTGTGCTTTTAAAAGTGGAGCGGAGCAAGTTAATTGACAGAGTTTATGAAAATAAAAAAAAACTAGCCTACGATGTCAGGAGATATTATATAGAAGACGTGCTGCATATGAAAAAATAATTTTATTGATCTCAGCTATTCAGCATCCCGGTGACAGGTTGCATTAAGTGAATATATTCAGTCTTTTTTACTGATATGATTAAAAATGACCTAAAAAAACTTAACTTTGACGGGCCGGAGACCTTCAATGTGCGCTGTAGCCGGGGCTCAAAAACGTGTGAAAAAAATAACCAAAATTTAAGTAAAAGTCAAGATTTCTGCAACTCACGACATATTTGATCCAATTAAATATCCTGTTTCAATCCTTATTTGTTGGCGTTTAACCTTTTTTTCCATTTTTTTTAACAGACAATCTGGAGTTTCATTCAACAACATCAAAAGAATAAAAAAAGAAAAAAGGCCACCTAGTGGTTCGGTCTGATAATCTCTGCTGTGTGCTGTGTTTTTAAAAAAAAATTCTAAATGACAAGGTAATAACAGCATGTCTAACCTCCTGGCGTCTGTTCTGGGAGGTTTTCCTGTAAAAGTTTCGAGATCACTTGTTTGGCAGTCGGAGCTCAAAGACGTAGCAGAACAGGAAGAAGTCTCAACCGGGCGTTGACGTAGAAAGTGGATTTCAAAGTGATCGGTATCTTTAATCGCCTTGATCGCAGCGTCAACGTCGCCTCTGGTGGTCTCCATTGTTGTGCTTATTACTCTACGGTTCAGGTGCTGACGATGCTCGTTCCCGCCCTCGTTACTGATTGGCTCATTGTTGTCGCTTATTGGCTTGATGGCTTCTTAATCGAAAAACCACTGTTTCATGTCAGGATGCCAGACACATCCGTCGACTGGAACTCGATGGCGGATTCAAAGATCTAACTAAAAACACGGGTAGAAGACCTGAATGGATGAGTTCATTAGTGAAGCCGCCCAACAAGAGGCTTTATTTATGTGTTTTGTTGTTTTTCTGCAGCGTTTGAGCAGAGAAAAAAAAGAAATCCTCTCTTTTTTTACATTTATTTTCTGAAAAGATTCATGCACAGAGACCTCGGAGAGCCGACTTTGTAATCTGTGATGCCACGGAGATTTAGTGTCAGGAGCCGCCGCACGGACAACCAATCAAACGCTTCGTAGGATGCGTACGATGTTTGGTGGAGGCTCCTGCGCACAAAGCTTCATTGAGTTATGTTTGGGTTATGTTCTCCCATTATCATCCGGGTTGTCATCCCCGTCACGCTTTCCACTTTCTGTTGCGTGGTCGTCCTCCGAGGTGTTCGTCATCAGAGGCCGATAATCAACCGACTCTTCTGGGTAACGCTAATATGGTATTCAGATACCGGAGTGCAAAACCATTACCATTTAATTAGAGTTCCCAGATGTGTGTGTGTGTGTGTGTGTGTGTGTGTGTGTGTGTGTGGCGACCACGTAGGAAAATCTGATGCTTGATTTGAACCGCCAGACAAACGAATAGATGTAAAATAAACCCAAATGGATGTGTCTCATTGCCCACATCAAATAAATTTGTTTTCTCATTTTCAATATAAGTGAGCTCAATTTCCATAAAAAAAAACAAAATAAGGAAAGCAGTAAATGCACAACCTGTATTTAATGATTTTTTTTGCCCTCATGCCAAATATCGACATTCGTCTTTCAATTATTTGATCCCAAAATTTCTTCCAAAAAGTCCAAAAATACACATCAACATGAATACAACCTATAATAAGCAAATATATAAATCTTATTTATTTATAATCTTATGAGGTGAAATTATGATATATGATAGAATTAAAACATGTTGTGTAATACATGAATCTGTCAACAATTTATATTTTAACTTAGCATTTTATACATACATCGTTACAAAGTAAGACAAAGTACTTATATGCTAAAGAGTATTTACTGTATACAGTACTATAGGCTGCACGACACATTATTATTGAGCGGTTTGAGAAGCAATAGAATATTCCACGATATTTAAAGGGGTCCCTCCACCGTGTCATTATCGGCCTCAGGGGGGTCCTCTGCCTGGAATTGATTGATTGGTTGATTGATTTCTGGATCAAAAACACATAAAACGGAAATCCTAAAGGATAACATGCTAAGTATAACACTTATTTCCAGTATGGTCCTTGGTGTTAAAGCATAAAACAATTAGACAAGGCAGACACAACACAGAACACAAAGAAATAAGAAAACATATAAAATATCCGTAACTATCCACCTTGTTCCATAAAATCTGCTTAACTTGTCTTTTAAAAATTCCACCAGATGATACGAGTTGAGTAGCAGTAGGTAAGCTAATCCACGCCATGATACCAGAGTCAAAGTGGACCTCATAAATATATTAATTACATGTTTTCTTTTCCTCTTAAAAGTTGCAATAAGAGGAAAAGTGGCTCACAAATCCGTACGATCAATAGGGCGACAGAAACTAGTGAAGTTCTTCCTTTTTTTATCCCTGCACCTCTTTTCCTCTGAGCCCAGTCCACTAGAGACCCGGGTTTAATCAGCTGAATGGCCACCGTTCCGGTTCAGCATATCTCCCACAGAGCCGCAGGTCGGCCCGGTTACCTCTTAGCTAACCTCGTCTTCCTCACTAATATGGACTCAGGAGGGCTGACTTCACAGGGGCCGCGGTGCATATCCAGGATCTGTAGAAGAAGTGCTTGGCACCTGTGGCAAGAGATATATATATATATACGACTCGGAACAAGCCTAGAGGGGGGAGGTTCCCTTTTCCCCCCGTTGTTTTTTGCCCTCGCGGATGTTCACCACTTTGTCAGATTTGCGAGCACTTTTGAATCATTTATCCGTGACTTTGCTGGACGCTGCAGCCTCGTCTTGTTTGACAGCAGCCGGCTCGTTGCACCGTTGGCTGGACTCAGCCTCACACAGTCGAGGTTTCCTTGACACGGTGTTATTTAAATATAACCTTTCCAGTCTGTAAACACGGCCGTATACCAACAATGCAACAGAAACCCAAAGGGATCATCTTCACTGAAAAATGCATGTGGATAGCTTTGTACACTTTGATCATTTACCCCCCCACTGCCCAGGGGGAGATGCATGAATATCATATTGTTGCTGAAAAAAGTCATAGAATCGCTAAGAAAAGAGCTGGATAAAGATCGACCTGCTAACATGCTGATGGTTCCGTGTTTATTATGATAACTGTCTTGGTTAGTTAAGTTAAAATATACTAATTATCACACAAAATACTACTTGAGCCTGATGGGAATGTAATTACTTTTGCATGTATTTGCCAATAAAAAAAACCTTTTACCTTTTATGATGGTGCTCGATGAAAAGTCATCGGATCACTAAAGTTTATTACGATTCATCCTGAATGTGCTCATCCAATAGTGGGTAGGCGCTTTCATTGCGATACATCCCCTGGGAACCATGAATGTAAGCACCAATCTATCGTGAGACTTTTCACTAAATCCAGTTTCCATCAGTAAATTGCAGAATGATGAACCTTTTTTTGTGTTACATTCCCATCAGGCCAACTAAAGGAGCTCCAGTCGGTAGCAGCAGGAATCACGGCACTCGGTGGAAATTTGAAACAACTTAATTGGGGAACCAATCAAATTATAATGTTTATTTTTTAGGGTAGTCACGCAGCAGGGACTGATTTGAATCCGGCGGTAATGCCGTTTTTTTTAGACATCATTTTGTAAATCCCATTTCAGACACATCTCTGCTTCAATCGTGAGTTTTCTCCACACTCTGTGGAGGGTCTGGGTCCTAAACCAAACCCCCTCCAACAAAGCAGGACCTTTGATCAATACTGACTGGCAGGCCTTGTTCCTTCCTCTTCCCATTACTCCCTTCTACCTGCTTTCATTCGCATGCCCACTCGACTCCGTCGCCATCGCTGCCGGAGAGGAGACGTGGACGGACAAAGACACCTTGTCACCCCGCATAACGACGGACTAATGAGCTGTTTCTAACCAGCTGCAGCGTTTGTGGCTTTTTCCACTGTTATTTGAGGGATGATGCTGCTGTTGGTGCGCCGCCACCGCCAAGTTAAGTGTAAAGGGCACATTACTGCTGTCAAGCTTCACTGACCAGCTCATCTCGGCAAGCCGCGCTGGATTCAGCAGACTAACCAGGTTGCTGTTCGGGGCCAACAGTAGTGGCTCGTACTTATCCCCGTATTTGACACAGAGCGACAAGCGTACATTTCAATTTTTCCATACTTCTATTTTGCAATATTGGTGTAATCATTCCAGTGTGAAATCACTGATTTACATGCATGTTTAAACATGTTTGTATCGGCTCCTCCAGGCCAGCATGCCAAAGTGTCCTTGGGCAAGGTATTGAACCCCAAATTGCCCCCCGAAGGCTGTGAATGTGTGTGAATGAGATTAGATCCTGATGGGCAGGGTATGAATGTGTGAACACACACATATACGTGGCGTCCTAGTGTGCCTTCCAGGTGGTTTCAAACATATGGTAGGCAAGAGAGCGTGTACCAATTACAGCATGTCAGCCATTGATTAGCTGGAAGTCCCTTTTTTAAAGCCACCACACTTGATCATGATTAATGTGATAATAGTACCGGCTATACACCGCAGTACGATGCCGTGTTTCCTTTACTTACTTGTCAACATGTATAAATTGCAATGGGTTGTTGAAGATGAAATGTGCCTTTTTATTATGGATATCAAGTTATGTTTTTTTGATGGCTGCACTTGGAAAAAAGGGAAGCTGCGTATCCGTCCCCATGCGGAGCAGGAACCCACCAGCCGAGGAGTCAATTAAAAAAATAACACACATCAAAGACTCCTCCTAAATCTCAAAACAAAGGAGGACCCACTGGCAAGGTCACACAAACAGGTGGTAATCCCAGTCCGCCGGTGCACTCGGGTCGGGTTGGGGGAGGGTGTAGGCATTCTGCGTTCCCCCCCCCTGCTCTTCACCGACTAATCGCCCGGCCTCGTGCATCGACAGCGATATGAGTTCCAAGACGACGCCCGAACCAACCCCTCGTCACGCCTCGGACCGCGGGGGGCGCGTGTGTCGCCTCGATAAGGCTCATTGCATTTATTTCAAGCTACTCATTAAGACTGTGTGCCTGAAACTCTTTTTTTCCCCATTGTTGCTCTTAAAAAGATGGAAGCCAGGGGAGCGGTGCAGAAATATAGTCCCCGTGTTTCGGGGACTCGGTGAATTACAAAATTAGGAAGTTAGACTTCATTTACAGAAGCCTCATATCCACCTTGTTGAGGCCGGTAGGAGTGAAACCCTGGAGGGTTTTAACCCCCCTTTGTTGCAGTTTGTTTGGGTAGGTGTGAACCAAAGAACCTCTCTATGGTCCGCCTCGAAGGGGCCGGTCTCATGTGGACTCTGGTCCATTTCTGGTGTCAACAAATCTGTAGAAAAAAAAAGACTCGACAAAGTATGTTTCAGTGATTAATAAAACAGCAGCTCTTCCTGTTTCGGTGGCTTGTGGACCGTTGCATGTTTGTAATCACTGAATTTAATGAGTTTAGTGTTCATCGGACCACAAATGAGACAGGAATTAGCTAGCTGCCTCTCCCCACGGCTAGGAGACTAGTCCACCAGTAGGAGACTAGTCCACCAGTAGTAGACAAGTCCACCAGTAGTAGACAAGTCCACTGGTAGGAGACTAGTCCACCAGTAACAGACTAGTCCACCAGTAGGAGACAAGTCCACTGGTAGGAGACTAGTCCACCAGTAACAGACTAGTCCACCAGTAGGAGACAAGTCCACCATTAACAGACTAGTCCACCAGTAACAGACTAGTCCACCAGTCGCAGACAAGTCCACCAGTAGTAGACTAGTCCACCAGTAGTAGAAAAGTCCACTGGTAGGAGACTAGTCCTCCGGTAGGAGACAAGTCCACCAGTAGCTGACAAGTCCACCAGTAGCAGATTAGTCCACCAGTAGCAGACTAGTCCACCAGTAGGAGACTAGTCCACCAGTAGCAGACAAGTCCACCAGTAGGAGACAAGTCCACCAGTAGCAGACTAGTCCACCAGTAGCAGACTAGTCCTCCGGTAGGAGACAAGTCCACCAGTAGCAGACAAGTCCACCGATAGGAGACAAGTCCACCGCTAGGAGACTGGTCCACCAGTAGGAGACTAGTCCACCAGTAGCAGACTACTCCACCAGTAGCAGACTAGTCCACTGCTGGGAGACTAGTCCACCGGGTACATCACTAATCCACCGCTAGGAGACTAGTCCACCGGTAGGAGACTAAATCCACCGGTAGCACACTAGTCCACTGGTTGATTCCCGACTGCTCCAGTCCACATAGTGGGCCAGATACTGAACCCCAGATTTGGAGAATGTGCTCTATAAATGCAGGTGTAGAACATCTCATATAGGAGAGAACATCACAAGCAACTGTCTAGTCGTACCAGGAGACAACTGTACGACCAGTTAACGTTTCTGGATCGTTTGGTTTTGCCTTGGTGAACGCGACCTGGACCCGTTGAAATACGTATCGGCTTCAGGAACCAGACCTTCAGGTGTGAAGCTGGTCCTTAGATGCAGGGAGGGTCTACTGAGCTTATCATGTTGTGGTCTAATCAACACTAATGTGGCTCCTTGTCATTTCTTACCCCCCGAGACCACAATAGTAGTTTGCTTCATTTTCCATCATGGAAATAACATAATTTGTGGATGATGCGGGTCATTACATCTTTGTATTTGTAATAAGGTAGCAGCTATAATGGGGGTTAACCACACGAGGCTCGCCGGCAGACATGTCGACATCAGTTATGGATTCGGATACCCGACGTGAACGCAAGCAGGCTGACGGGAAAAAGAAGATATTAATAGAAACAAATGACTGGCTCTTTGTCCAGAGATGTGTGCACATTGTTCTCTAACTGTGGGTTTGGTGAAGCACCGCTCAATAACCAAACAGCTCCGCGTTTGTTTGTGCATATAATCTGTGTTTGCTGGGTCTAAGGAAGAAAGGTGAGCTGTTGACATCTGGACTAAACTGTTGATGCGTCCTTCAGGGTGATCAAATATGAACATGTCACTGAGAATTCTGTATCCAAAGAGCAAATATCCTTACGTGCCCCAGCTTAGATCTTACTGTTGAACCTGGATGGAAGAAAGTAGAAGAAGTGCTGTTTGACTGATACAGGGAATTGGTTAAAGTGTTTTTTTGTTCAGAAATAGATATTGATTTTGTAAATATGGATGATGCTCAATGATTGAATCCACATCCAGACATTTAGCTTCTCTGGTGACTTGATCAGAGCCTCTGGGACGATAGAAAACATCTATCTGGATAAACTGGAGTGTGTAGCGGTTCTTTTCAGTGTGCGGTCAATTTGAAAGACATAGAAGCACTTAAAAGCGTGGTGATATCCATTTATTCCTCCGGTGGAGAGCCGAGGCCCAAAGGTAGGATGTTTTTTAGGTTGTCTGTCCGTCCTAGAAGCAAAACCAATAGGGAGAACTTTCAATTGGGACTCAAGGATCAACTGATTGGATTGAAAACTTACATTGAGGGATTGAAGGATGCATTTTGTAATGATTGCATGAATTTTTTTTATTATTTTTATAACCAACATGGAATTATAATGAAACTCATGCTTCAAATGCTGCTCATCCTGGACAATACAATGAACTATGAGCAATAACACAGCACTGACCCCCCAACAAACCTTCTGCTGCTGCTCTACAAAAAGCTATAATTCAACCCATCCTCCTCCTCCACTGTTGCTTCTTTTCTTCACAACAATGATTGCCCAGGAACAGATTCCCACTTATCACACACAAGGTCTCACAGAGTAGCAACGGCCCCCAGCTCACCCCTCAACATACCCTTCACACTGCTTCCATCTGATGGTAGATACACATCTGTGGCCTGTGAGTTTTTGTCCTCTCTGCTTGGAAAAATGACAATAACGAATGTATCTGCTTCTAAAAGCGTCCTGTAATACCCAAGTGGGACGGGCCAGATGTTCTGGGGCGTGACGTGGAAATAAAGGACAAACTATAACGGCGTTGTTGTCTTGGTTGCAGACGTTTGAGGTCCACCCAGACCCGATGATCAGCGTGGCCCACATGGCGTGCGCCGGCGGAGGCGTGTGGATGGCGTTCTCCGAGGGTTCCTCCATTCGTCTCTTTCACACCGAGACACTGGAGCTCCTGCAGGAAATCAACGTCTCGACACGCTCCACGCTGCTGAACACAGGTACACGCATGTCGAGGTCGGCGTCTGTCCTGCAGACTGAATGAAACACGCACAAAAAAATGTCGTCTTATTTGCACCGGTCACATTTTGTCTTTGTTCTGTCGGAGCGGTCAGAGGAGGGAGCTCCCCCTCCCCAGAATGGTATTCTTGTCTTGTCCCGAGTCTCTCCTTTGGGTCTCGCACTCCGGAGACTGACCTGAATAAATATCCATCTCAGGCCTTCACAAAGCCATAATACATCCACAGGGTGAGAGATAGGGATTAATAAAAAAAAGAAATAAAGTCATTTAGGAGCAGTTTATATGGCAGCCTTAAAGATTTTCATCCTATGGGTTCCCATGGCAACGCTCTTTAAACGTCCCGTATTTCCCTCTTTTTCTCTCCCCACGTTCCCCCCTTTTTGAGTTAATATTTTTCTTTTTCTCCCTCTTTCACTCTCATCCGCTCTGCCTTAAAAATCCTCTCACGCTCCCGTCTAGTTTCCCTGCTCGGTTCGCTTCTATCCGCAGATATATCCCTTTCCTCCCTGATGGATGAAATATTTATCATTGTTGTTGTAAAAGGTAAACAAATCAGAAATCAATGAGGCATACCTCCAAGTGTCTTTAACAACTGCATTACAGCTCAGACATGTCCGAGCTCTGAGTACGTGTGACGGATCGGTTTGAGCTTCGGGGATCGCTAGAAATGCATTTTGTCCTTTTTACGTGGAGTCAAACCAGACTGTGATTGATGTATTTAGAGCAATACTCCAAAAATATTTTTTTTCTTGTGAGTTGAATAGAAATAATAATAAAAAAATGTGGAATGTGTTTCATACTTGGAAGTTTGTCGCTTTTAGATGACATTTCCCTTTTCACTCTTTGTTTAAGAAGACACTTAAAGGGTGAGGGGGAGGAGACTCCTAAGGCCAGGGTGTCTGGAGAAAACCAGTGACCTCGAGGTCACTCCAGAGGTCACCCTTCACTTTTGAAATATGCAGCAGATTTGAGGGGAGGGAGGCAGCCTGGAGGCTGGGACCGGGGGGGGAGTTACGGGGCGAAGAAGGAAGAAGAGTTGCTCGGATCATGTCTTCAGGGTCCACAAAAGGAAGAGGATCTTTGACTTAAGTTGTGATTTGTTGAGCTCACAAGAAAGGGAAAAAAAAGACACTCAACCACGAGATACTGCACATGAAATAAAGATGGTTTCTCTCCATCACCGGGTCTCAGCTCCCCTTAGGTTTCTCCTTGACTTATGCTAGGACATGCAGTAATGATATACCCCCCCACTAATCCCTTCCCCTTAATGTGATTTATAGACAACAGGGGAATTCCAGTTGCAGTAAACAACAGAGAAGTTTCCGAGGCGGAGGGGAAAGTGCTGATCTCTTCTCTACTAATGCCTTTAATAGTTTACATCCTTAGGGGTGAGAAAATAATATTCCAAAATAAAGTCCTCGGTGACATATCACAGAAACATTTATCTTGGGAGACATCGTCCTTTAAAGGCAAATACAGGCAAAGGCAAAATCAGTATGTGTGTGTGTGCAATCGCTGCAGAAATTTAAGGTGCAAGATTGCTCGAGGTTAAACTATACCGCCTTAATCTTGAGTGCCTTTATCATTATCCCTCTTTTATCGCTGCTCTTGAAGACAACGCGCCCGGCGCCCACATCTTTTTCTCCGACTGAGCCTCGCCGTCTTCGCAGGCGAACGCTGGAGTGGGTGTTTTTCACTTAAACTCTCTAACCGCCGTACAAATAGACTCTGAGGCGGTGTTGAGCAGGTGGCAGACAGTTTGGAGATAAAGGGGCTGCTTTTTTTTATTTTTATTTTTACCGTCGATGACGCCCAACCCTCTCCCGTGACTCTCCCAAGGTCTCCCCCCCCCCCCCCCCCCGAAGACGCCGCCGCGCTCCCTCCGTCTCGCTTCCCCGTGATTCATCTCACAGTCAAATGTATTAATTAATGACACCGACGAGCCACTCATGCAAATCACCTCTAATGCGAGCATGACACAGAACAAACATGTAAATACCGCCACCCGTGTAAGCGAGGGCTCTCGTAGCTGCGATCACATAAGTGCTGCTCGTAATTCAATTACGGTTGCCGTGGATATTATGGTAAATTGTTCCATAGATAACTAGGCCACGATGGGAGCCAAGAGCTGAGGGACCACAGAAGGAATGCAAAAATAAATCCATAACAAACAGTGTTCTTCACCCCTTTTTGTTAAGGAGAAAAACAAAGGGTGTGCGTGTATAATGAGCCTTTCCCCGACGCTAACGCCGTTCTACGAAACAAGACATTTCCAACACAAAACTTCAGGTTTAGGCGGAAAAAAATCCACCTTTATCTACAGAAAATTATCAACACTGTCAAAGGAAAATCGCCTTGAAGTACTTCATTTCTCTCGGACAATACGAACCCAAACTTCCTCTATCCCATCGGATTGCTACGATGGCCCTGGTCGGGGCTCGAGTTTAGCCTTCTCAGGGCGGTAACGCTACATGTCTCTTCTCCCTGAATCTTTTCAGTGAAAATGTTGCTTTTGATTAGATTTTTTTCTTCTTAAGTACTTAAGTAGTTATTGTCAGAAACAATCCTACGCAGCCGCCACTGGAGTCTAATTCTACTGATAATATCGGTGGAGCCTCATCGTTGTTTAAACAGAATTATTAGACCAACAAAACACATTTTAAAAAGCACTAATCGATGATGAGAGTCGAATGTCACGGTTGAATGAATTTGTGGTACATTCCTAAAATAAAAGCTGCATTACATTTGTGGAAATGTGGGGAAATTCTGGAGAATCTGTATATATAAACGGCCAGCCAGGCGTGTGTGTGTGTGTGTGTGTGTGTGTGTGTGTGTGTGTGTTACTCATTCAGAAGGATTATGACGTCTGTACCTCCAGGATATCTCGTCCCTTCACCAATAAAAACACAACCCCCCTGCGCAGCAGTTTTGTTCTTACAAGGTGAAAACCTTGAAGCTCCTTGAGCAGCAACCAAACCTCTGAAGTCTTCAGAGTCTTGTTTCCTCCACTTTGTGCTGCTATGAGTCTTTTCTTTCAACTGGGTCAGCAGCGAGTAGACAAATCCCATGTTTTTCTTTTTTTCCTTTCTTAATGTTATGTAAGCCGGAGCCCTGGGTGGCTGTGTGCTGTGTTAAGCTTGTCAAATACACATTGATCACAGAACTTAAACCGTACCCCAAAGCTCTCACTGATAACCAACAACCCAAAGTACTTTTTTTTTTTACATCCTTCCCATCACGTTGGGACTGAAGAAAATACTTCTTCAATGGATGGAAGTTCATGTTTCACCTTCTACCAGCGAGACCGTCCCGTCAGAATACGTCGGATCATTAAGTCTACTATTCTTTCAAAAAGGAGGCTACAATCCATCATGTCATGAAAGCGGTTGGAGAAGAAAACTCATGTCAGTCTGGTGGATGTTTTTTTTCTGTCTGCAGGTCAGAAGAGCATGCGAGTCACGAGTCTGCTCATTTGCCAGGGGCTGCTGTGGGTGGGCACGGCCCAAGGCCTCATCATCACTCTCCCAGTCCCCAAACTGGAGGGCATCCCCAAAATAACAGGTACACAAACCGCCTATTGAGACGTTTTTTATTTGTTTTTTTCATGATGGAAAATCACTCTCGACTGCCCATTATTCAGGTCGCACTTCATCACATTTTTCCTTGTGGCTCTGGGAATCTGCAAATACATGCGTGTGTGTATATATATTTATATATATATATTGTTGCAGGGTGATTAACAAAACTGCCTGCAGGCGTTTTGTTAATTACACCATGTGAATGAGGTCGTTAGTTTCCCACTTGCACAAACCTCGTGTACCTCGTGGCCCCCTTATTCCATCTAGTTCAGCGCTATGTAAACACGACAGTATCACTGTCACAGCAGCAGAACAGCTGACATACACTACTCAAGTCATAATGAGATGATTTCTATTTTCCTCAAATACAAAGTGCAATATGTACATGACATAAAATACATCAAACTGAAAAAGACAACAAAATAAATTAATAAAATCATTCCAGTTCGAGGAGGGTTCCTTCTTTACATAATCATGTTCAATTTACATATAATTTACATTAAGCTCATATATCTGTGTGAAATACTCATCATGTAAATCTGAATATGATATATCTATCCAACACAATATAATACCAAAACTAAAAAGCAAAAACAAAACATAGTAAAAAAACGATGACCCGCTTTGGCACTGTGGACTCGGGGGATGATATAGTAATTTCTTATCTCCTGCGTGACCAGTGCTCGTCTCTAGCAGTATTTATTGTCACATTGAAATATTCTGTCCTACAGGAAAGGGGATGGTCTCTCTGAACGCCCATTGTGGTCCCGTGGACTTCCTGGTAGCCGCCACCAGCACACTGTCCCCGGACCTGCTGAAGAGGGACTCGGTCTGCGACGGGCCGGACTCCGCCTTCGGAGGCGAGGACCGCAGCGACACCTCGTCCCAGGAGTCCCTGCAGCAGCAGTCCTACCAGGGCGGAGAGGGGCGGGGCAAAGGGCGCGGCGTCCTGCTGCAGTACAAGCTGCGCTCCACGTCGGGGCTGCCCGGCCGCCCGCTGACGGCGCAGGGCGGCGACGAGGCGTCCGACTCCTCCCTGGAGTCGCTGGAGCACAGCGTGGAGGACGGCTCCATCTACGAGCTCAGCGACGACCCAGAGATGTGGGTCAGGGGTCGCCCCTGCGAGAGGGACGGGGGGCGCAGGGACAGGGTGACCTCCGCGGCGGTCATCTCCGGAGGCCGGGGCTTCCGGAGGGTGAAGGCGGGAGCGGCGGGTACTCGGACAAGTGGTGAGGGTTTGGAGAACACTCTCATGGTGTGGCAGCTCCCACTCACAGTGTGAGAGGGGAAATCACACGGCGAGCTGAAGGGTATTTATAGGCGTCTGCCCGGGCTTAGCCTCCAATCAACCCAGAATTCAAGGGATTTGAATAAACATGTAAGATGTGAAGGCGTTGCCACAGCGACGGAGCTTGACAAGCTATGATTTAGCTTTGAGAAAAAAAGAAGTTTCCATAGAGGAGCCGTCAAGCCCACAGGAGGCTTTGAATGTTCATCATCGCACGCCATCAGCCCGCCGGCGGCGTCGGAGGCCGCCACAGACTCCTTCGCCTCGATTTCACCTCATGGTCGCGGTGTGCTTATCTTTTATGAAGGACTGTGTGAGCAGCGCTGGATGCTCTGGAGGAGGAGGAGGCCTTTGTTAGAGTTAGAGACGGACATCTTTTATGTGATCCTGTGGGAGAGAGAGATCCCATCCGTTTGGCGCCGAGAGCCGGGGACTTCCACCGCATCATAAAGCACATTAGCATCACTTTATTAGCGTCGCCAGCCTTTCACTCATCCCATACAATGTGAACGTACGGTACCGACTGTTGTGTCTCGGAAATTGAATCTGCGCCCTCTTAAAAAGCAGGATTTTTTTTTGCTGCTGCACAAAACAGAAAATGTGCTGCTTCCAAGAGCTCACGCCTTTTTAACGAGAAGGCGTCAAACCTGGCTGCACATCTTTTGTACGAACCGACTCGGACAAGAAGAAAAGCCAAAAGAGTCAACGGTGTTATTGCATAATCTACATTTGCACAGTAGAAATCCTGTAATTCTTACAGATTCATTTGAGGAAAAAGACACTTCTTGGTGCCACGTTTGTTTTTTCGTTTTTTTTTTTTAAGTATTATCTCGCCCAAGTACTGTAAATGCTCAGCGATATCTTCCATTATTCAACATCATCCATCAGCCAGATGAAACAAACATGCACAGATGAAACACGGCTCCACGTTAGCTGCAAAACCTCAGTGACACATCAAAAGCAAAACTCTCTAAAACGGATGATGAAATAAAAAAAAAAAAGGCTGCAGCCGTCCAAACGGAGCTGAGAGAGCGTGTTTACATGCATGTTCATTTTTCAATAACATACCATATGATTCTGATCAAAGATGGTGCCTACGTCCGTACGTTAGCTCTGATACCAGCCGGGACACGTCAGCCGGAGTCCCATCACCGCTTGGTTTTCATGCTAATATCTGGGAAATAGCTGGTGTGTCATGCAAACATTAATATTTCACCACCGTGATACGAGGATGTAAACAACTTGTCTTGGGGGTAAAAAATCACATCTCTGTTTGTTTGTGATTATTCTGACTTCAGATCAGCACATGATGGCGTGTTAGGGCCACTGTAGGGGAAAAAAATAAACGGAGACAGGGGGGCAATATCCCCAGGAAAAAAATGTATAAAGTCACAGATTTGCTACTTTATTACAGTGCTATTAACAGGCATTTTTGCTAGCTAACTTCCCTTGAATGTACGCATTTATTTTTCTAATTAATACATCACAATGTGTGACAACGTCAAACTTTATAAAGTCTCAAACTTGCTACTTTAAATGGATCAACAAGTGAAAAATAATCGCGAGCCTCTTAGCCCAACCACCGGATCATCAAACAACCATAAAATGACAGTTTGTCCTCATATGAATAAAAGCAACAATAAGCATCAACATCATCACCCTAAGGACCTTAACGAGGCGTTGACACATGTTGGGATGATTCATTACAAACGTACATTCATGGTGCATAGCTAGCATAAATGCCGGTTGTTAGCATAAAGTAGCAAATTTGCGACTTTCTTTTCTCGTATTGTCCACCTCTCTCTGCTCCGTATTTTTTATTTATTTTTTCCTACAGTGACCCTAATATGCTGTTGAAGGTTTGTCTCTAACCTTCTAAAAAAAAAAAGAACTTTTAACCACTTTTAAATCTTAAAACAGATGCATTGTCAGTAGCACAAGCTTGTCTCTTTTTTTTTAACTTTAATTTCTGCTCCATGAATTCTTAATTAAACGTGTGGTAGCATTGGCAGGCTTGTAACATAGACTGTTGACGTTGGCAGATGTCTTGGAGACGAACACCAGGAAGTTAAAGACTCGCAGTCGAGCGAGTAGGCGGAGGCCGTAGCAAAAGAAAAAAGCGCAGAGTATGAACATCTTTGTGGACCATCAATAAAACGGAGCAACGGTTGTGAAGGTTACGGTGGATCTGTCTCTCCACTTAGCCCCTCCGCCGCACACCAAATCTCATCTTATCCTTTTCATCGCAGGCGAAGCATAAAAGTTCATGTTTTCTACGTCCCTGAGGCACATCGGAGGTTTATTTTTCCTTTTCTCTACCCCCCCCTTCAAAAAAGCATTTTAAACATCCTGCCGGACTCCTTCACGACAAAAAAAAAAAAAAAAAGATATGAGGATGTTAACTGTCCTTGGATGCTGTCATCTAAATGTAAATGCCAAGAAATGTAATGATAAATACTCCTAATTCACGTGAGATCCGATGCGGAGGTTGTTCACTCGAGCTCAGCCACCGTTTCACAAATCTCCGGGCGCCGCCGGCCTCGACATCGACTCGCACGTGATTCTGCTTCCATGCGTACAGGTCTCATCCATGCACTGAATATTAATACTTATGAATGAACTGTACTGTACTACTAATTTAAATTGTTACTGTACTAATTAAGCCTGCATGTAAAGAGAACTCTGTAACAGTGTTGATGTTTTAGATGAGAATGTAATTACAATTTATCCAATTTTTTTTTGTTTTTGCAAATTGTACTGGATTCTTTTTGAGGATTGGCCATCGGGTTATTTCCTGAGACGAGAGATGCAAAAATAAACACACGATGGTAAAGGTTTTAAACAAAGGGAGAAAAGAAATATCTCGACTTTCGGCCGTAAACATCAGTCACAGCTTACAGACCGACCTCGGAGGATTTTTTTCCTGTGCAGCGAGGCATTATCACCGATATGATGGGTGCGTTGACCTTTAGTTTTACCACCTGTTGCCGTGTTCACAACCTGCGTGATCGTCTGACTGCTCCTTTCCTGACCCGTCGCCGTGGCAATTTTTCACCGATCACCGATCGAGCGGATGGCCGGACCTTCAACAGTGAGGTTACAACAGAAAAAGCCTGAAACGAGAGTGGAAAACACAGCACCCTTCGGTACAAATGCTTGTAACGTGTTTCCTGTCTGAACATTGTCCAACAAGCTAATGCTAAATTAAAAAAAATCGTGTTTAAACTTGATTCAGAGTGATGTCGGTTGGTATTGTCCGAGTTGCAGTTAGCAGCAGCTTCATTATGCTAATGTTGTTATGCTTCTGTTATTTCTGAAAATCCTGTCTCTGATGCATCATTTGGATTATCCTCTCACTTTTTTGGTGTTTGGCATTTAAATAACCATAAGCTCACCGCTACATCAGGAAGCCAGTGCTTAAAAACAACAGCTAATGTCTTTGTCCTAAGACGACAGATTGAAGAGAAAACAAAATACTATTAACCCATTTTGTTACAACAGCAGAAATAGTGGAAAAGAAGTCCTTAAAATTGACATTTCCTGTCAAACTGCACTATTTGAGTCTCAGTTAAAGGTCGACTCCATCTCCAAAATGTTAGAACAAACTTCTGTGAACTGAAATGTCAAGTGATCAATCCCAGATCAGACAATGACATGGTAGCGACCTGTCAATCACATGGTAGCCCCGCCCCTAAAGTATTATGGTCTGTTGGACTATAAATGGACCATAATGTACTAAATGAACATCATGCTGGATTGAAGAAGACTTGAAACTAGAGATTGAAACCATAAACTCATGTTTAAAATGTTTACTGAGATAATACATCAAGAAAGTAGGACCATTTTCTCATAGACTTCCATACAATCAGATAGGAGTTGCCCCCTCATGGCTATTAGAGACAAGGCATTTCCGCCTTGGCTTCACTTTTTAACGCCTGAACCAGAACCTTGTCCTCCACCTCTGCCTCTTATTGTGCGACTTCTGTATCCGAGCTAACGTCCACGGCTCCCGTCAGGTGGGGAAATGTTTCCCGGAGGCCTTTGTGCCTCTTCGCCTTCATCCCAGGTTTCCATCCTCACGTTGTCGTCAACGGCGACCACACCTCAGGGAGACAAGTGTCGTTGAGTGTTACATGCGAGCAGGAGAAACCTCTCCAGGGAACCCAAATCCACGCCTCCTCCTCCTCCTCTTACTCTGCCTCGTCGTGTTCCTTCATCCCCCTCTCTTCCTCACTGAATACAAATCCAGCGTCCATCACGGTAGGAAATGAAGCGGCGTGCTATTTCCTCATGACCAGTCATCAGGTCAATGTGTGCCGTTGCCCTTTGACCTGAAAGTAACATTAATAGCCTCCTCACCCCTCCCTCCCTCCCTACAAACTCCACATGGAGCAGTCAGGGTGCATTAAGCCCCCCCCTTCGGGTGCTGACAATGTCATATAAAGTGACAGAGGGCGGGTGGAGCAGGGCTACATCCACTGGGATCAGCCTCGGCAGTTACCGACGTAACCAGCAGGATGATGGGCTGCATCGGTCAGATGGAGGTTCAGGTGTGGAGAGAACCAGCGGAGGTTTTCACAAACGTACCGTCGCTTTAAATTGACCTGAGGCCATGGTTGAAAAAGAAACCAATGTTTTTGAGTTTTTGCTTCATCACTGTTTGCGATGTATTCTCCGGTCTTTCGGTCCGATATGAATAATGCAGAACGGTTGGGCGGCCATTAATGTGCCTCCTCGTAAAATCTAGGCTTTGTTTACTTGTACTGATTTCCCACAAGCTCCCATTTACCCAAACTTCTTGGCTCGTAGACGGTGCCCAGGGGGACGCCCGATACTGCAAAACCAGCACCCCCGGCAACACAATAAGGATCCCACCGTGATAGGAAGCTCCACGAAAGGGACTACAAAACCCTCATACCCCCTAGTGAGGATTGAGACTGTAATACTGATCTGATAAAGTACCTGGGTCAGCATTAGACCACATCCCCGCCTGCAGGCAAAATGACAAAAACGGAGGCCAGAATGATGCGCAAGCGTTTTAACGGCGGAGCCTCAAACAGCATGGGGGCCGCACATTTATGGGATTTTTTTTGCTGGTGGGGCTTCAGCAAAACCTTTTTTCTAAACCTTTTTTTTTTAAGAGATATTTTCTGCCAATTAACCCTGCTTCGGGAGAGATTCGCCTATCTCCGGCCCCAGCTTTTTTTTTGCGCCTGTGCAGCTTGCGGCGTCACGTCTCAGGTATAATTTGCATGCCTCGGTCAAGTCTAAACTGGAGCGGATGAAGCATCGTGGGTTTGAAGGTCTCCCTCCTCCTCCTCCTCCCTCCCCGCTTTATCTAGCCAACTCCGAAAAAAAAACGGCGTATTTGCATTGCTTTTCATTTCCGCAAGCCTTGGCGAGCGCCGGGGCGATAAAGGAAGGAAGAGCACACTGGACGAACCTGGCTTAACAAAAGGAAGCAGCGACTAATGATTTGCATACAGGGAATGCGAGGGTCTTATTATCGCCTGTCAACGCTCGGAGCTGATGCCTGTCAACAAAACGGTGGCCGAGGTCACGGCTCGGTGTCAGATGTACTCGTCTACCACTAAGAAAAGAAAATATCTATATTTCAATAGAGGCTAGTTCCAGATCCGAGGACTAAATCCTCACTCCTCCTTCTCACGTTGCTTTGTCTTCTAATGTGCTCACACATGATTTATTTACTATTTTAATCATGCAAAGACTCAATGAAAATTTGATCATTGTACATTATTCATTGTGGAGAAGGGGGTCTGCTTAATGGCATGACACCGCACCTGTATTGAGTAGTCACAATCTCACACATTTATCCATTCGTCCATCTCTTTGTATCGGGGGAGGTGCCCTGGAAAAAATAAAACAAATGCGCCGCTCTTGGAACTGTGGCATCTCCGTAATGCTTTCTTATTCCGCGCCTTCCTTTGGCAAAGACATCACCATTTATTTATTTTTTCCTGCAGTCCGTAAAATCGTAATAGGTGAAGTGCAGCTGAGGAGCTTTTATAGGCAATTTCCTCAAAACACATTTATATAATGTCTCCGTGGCCGATCCCCAATCTTATTTACTGTTATATGTATAAACATGCCGGTTTTACATGCCTGCACTTCCTTCTGTCCTGCAGTGTTTGGGCCTTTGAAGGGTGACCTTCAATTCATATATCTATTGCAATAACTCTCTGCTACTATCTCGGCAGGAGCTCTGTGGAAGAGATACATTTTTTTTTTATGTTTGGCACTATATCAAGTCACTTTATGCCAACATTGTTCTGACTTTTCAAACAAAAAAGAGACAAGAATGTTAGCTTTCTCCTTTTTTTGTTTTGCATCCCTGTTGAATCTGGCTGCCGGCCAGGAAACATCAAGAGGTAAATAACACGTTGGACGTGGCTATAACTTGTCCGTGCTTGCAGGACAAAATAAACATTTTACACATCAAACGCAACAATGGACCAGAGGACCGGCCCTATAACTGACTCTGTAGCTAAGTAAGTAAGGAAATAAGTGACTGATCAAATTGCCACCATTGGTCAGTCGAGTGACGTAGACCTACGATGTCACCATGATGCTGCGTTCACAGTCAACTGAGGGAATCAGAGCTAGCAGATAGAGTCGCATGCAAAATATGGTGAATCTAAACGCTAAAGAGTTTATCAGAGCCTGGAAGCTAAATCCCCCACAGCAGCCATCAGTAGCATTAGCACAGCAGCTGTAGCTACCTTAAGCACAGCAGCTGTAGCTACCTTTAGCACAGCAGTCGTAGCTACCTTTAGCAGAGCAGCTGTAGCTAACGTTGGCACAGCAGCCAAAGCTACTTTAAGCACAGCAGCTGTAGCTACCTTTAGCACAGCAGTCGTAGCTACCTTTAGCAGAGCAGCTGTAGCTAACGTTGGCACAGCAGCCAAAGCTACCTTTAGCACAGCAGCTGTAGCTACCTTTAGCACAGCAGCCGTAGCTAGTGTTAGCCAACGTTAGCACAGCAGCTGCACGTAACGTGAGCACGCCTGCAGCCAGCATCTACACAATGTAACTCCACCCCTAATAGGCAGCAAAACTTTAAGTGAACTTCGTCAACTTGTTCAGGTGATTAATTGGCTCATTGGATCCGTTGTCATTGGAGATAACTGGGCCGTTTACTGTGATAACGGTCTTGGTTAGCTTAGCATTTTTACCAACATTAGCCACCACTGTGCCTGAAACTATTCACCAACATAATTTCAAGTATGAACATCGAAGTATGAACCCGTATTCGTTAATGGGGAAATATCGCACGTCACAATAACAAAGACAGGAACTCAACTACAGGGTTGCCAGGTTGTAGAGATGTTTTGGGTCGAGAGAGAGAGATGGATTTTATTTTGTGATGTGTTTAACGAGATAATCGTTGAGGTTGAGAAGTTTAGCTTATCTGCACTTAAGCACATTGACCAACAAACAATCCAGATACAGGGTTTCACCTGCTCTTGTTGACTCAGCGGTTTGTTCTTTTCTCAATACTTTTCTGACTCGCTTCATCTCCATCCCTCTCTTTGTTTCCTCTCTTCTCTCCCGGGAGAAGAGATGTACAGCACCGAAACCTTTTTAGTTGGCTTTTTTTTCTCTCCGGCTGACAGATGGAGGCCATTAAAACACATATTCACTATATTACGGTAAATAATGGCAGCCATGTTTCGGAAATGATTGCCACGGTGCTCTGATACGAGAGGACATCAGGTCTCGTCGTGTATCCAGTGTTATATCTCTTATTATTTACATTTCGTTGTTGTTTTGATTGCATGTGTCAGTCAGTGAACTGTGAAAAAATAAAAAAAAATAAATCCCCGACACCAGCTCATCAAGCTTGATTTTTCAAAAAAGAAAAAAATGGACTGCGTAATGGACCTGCAACCACACATACACACACACACACACACACACAGAGCAGTTAAGATGCTTAGTTTTTCAAAAAAGGTATTGAAAATCAATATGAGTGGTGGCAGGTGGGATATTTATTCAAAATGCACTTCCCCCCCCACCTCCCTATTCTTTCTAAAAAGACGGAGAGGAGGAGGTTTGGCTTTGCAGGGAGCTTGGCAGCTTAGACGCTGTCGGTTTTATAGGCTGGACATTCACAGTAACCAACGATGACAGTTTCTATTTTTATACCGCTCACTCCTCGGAGAGAGATCCTGAAATCCAACATTGTCACAGCAGCAGCAGTCGGCTGGCACGAGGAGGACTTTTTTAGTTTAAAAACAAAAAAGTATCTGAAAATGACCAGATGTTGTGTTTAACATTGTTTGGTGCTTGATGTTGTAAAATAAATAACCAAAAGTAGTTTTCTATCAGCAGATTTCGAGCAGGGACTGTATTCATTACCTTAAAGTCATCATGTCATTCGCCAACTGAAATGATGTCATCATTCACCTTGCTTCCAGTAACATTTAGGAAGTTATACGATGAGTAATGGTTTGAAATGTATATAAAGTGAACAATAGAATCACTTTGAAACCTCATGTGAAACTCATCTGTGATTGGACCACGTCCAAGAAAAACGTAATCCAGGACCTTCAAAACGGTTTCTTTGCATGGATACGTCATTTTAGGAGGCGATGCTGGGTGTGGATTAAAAAAAAATGTCCCTGAAACCAACTTATGCGTTAAAAAAAATAGACTGTATATAAGTAGGTGACGTATTCAATTGATTTGATTCCAGCATCTTGACATTTTTGCAACCAGTGTAAGAAAGTGACCATATTTGGACTGCAGAGGAGCGACGGGTGGATCAGAGCAGCAACCCCCATACATTTCCCGTATTATTGAGACCATAAACTCATGTTTACAATGTTTACTGAGATAATACACAAAAAAAGAAATTGTCTCACGTTCTCATAGACTTTTATACAATCAGACTTCTTTTTCCAACCAGAGGAGTTAAAAGCATTATTGGATTGAATTCATCAACTACTCTAGTTCACACGAATGCTCAGATTTCCAGTTTATAGGCCCTTCATTTGAATGATTCTTTTTAAAAACCCAATATGAATTATTATCACACCAGCTGTCGGTTCCAGTTTTTTTGCTTTGGAGACACAATAGATACAAATAGCGGCGCGTATCTGAGGAACGTTATTTGATGCTCTTGTTTAGAGACAGATGGTCCGGCTGGCTCTCTGTCATCACTCCGTGTAGTTGTCATCGTCGTCGTGGCATTTGTTTTGTGAGCTGAACTAAAACATTTAGAGAATTAACAAACAGCCACAGAGATCCAGAAAAACCGGTCCCGAGGGGCTTTTATTGTGACATCAACAAAAGCAGGTGGCAGTAGGTATAGACAGTATGAATGTGGAAGGGGGAAATATGTATATGGCTTCAGATGGGTTGTGTGTGAGGTTTAATGCTCATGCGAGATGAAAAGCTCAGCGAGAGGCTGTCAGGAGGCGTTAGAGGCGGTTCGGGAACATGACTTAAGGCTCTCCGCCGACAGGAAGCCGATTCTGCAGACGGGAAAGTTTTACATGCCGGACGAGCTCGAGAGAGAAACCGTCTTTACTTTTCATCAGCCGGTGTTAAAGTTGGGAGATATGTTTCCTGTGAGGGTTGAGAAAGATGGCTCGATTAGCATTTTTATGGGAGAAACTAGTATAGTGCACACTGTAAAAAAAAATGGAAAATAACTCTAAATTTTTCCAATAGTTAAAAAAATCAAACCAACTTTTATTTTAAGAATTATAACAATAATAGAAAACAACATTTATGACTAATTTTTGTACAGTATTTCTTTATTTATACAGTATTTTTCTGCTTGCCTTAATTACATACAAATTCATGTAAAATTACAATAATTACTTGTAATTAAATATGTAGCTCATCATATACAGGTTTGTGTCCATACTAACAATTTAACATTTTTCTTTGTAGTTTTCACAAATTTAGGAAACATTTTTCATTACATCAAACATAATGAACTTTTTTTTAAATAAGAGCTTATTGTTTAAAAGTTTATGCTCTTAGTTTTAAAGTCAATTTAAAGTATTGATGATCCGATGAGTTTCATTTTTGTGAGATATCTCCATATTTTCTGGATAAATTAGCAGAAAATTTGTGCAGACATTCATAGTTTCCAGACCATTAATCCAATCCGGTTTCAGGGTGAAATGTGGTCCAGACCTCGGCGTCTCCTCGGGATGATGGGTCATAACTTTGGTGTTCAACTTTCCTCCACTGTGTCCAAAATTTGGTGCCAATTAAGAAGCAACATCTCATTTTTAGGGCACAAATAGTGTCTTTTGAATATTTTGTTTGTAGTTTGTTTTTTTATCCTTAAAAAAGGGAAGAAGAAAAGAAGCGCTCCTCTCGGCGTCGGCAGCCATGTTTGACTGACAGCAGCTGGTCGGCTGCCAGACTGTCTGTAAACACACGTGTGACAGACAGGAGAGACAGACAGCACGCTGTTAGTGATGCTGAAGAGATGAGACGCACACAGACAGCTGCAGGTGTGTTCCCTCTGAAGGGGTTTAGCATCGCGGCGTGTCGGCGTGTCGGGAACGAGGCCAAATATCGCTCTGAAGTCAGGCGTTCGTTAGGCGAGGGGAACCAGGTTTAACCTTTCACCTCCAGATATACGAGTGAACTTCTAAACTGCTTTTTTATTACAAACTTTATGCTACTCCTCCACAGCTTGGAGCAAAAAAATAAGTGCGTTTTTTTTGCATGCAGTATAAAATATGGTATTTATGCCAATTCTAAAAATAAATTGTGTCTTTTTGTTTCTATTTCTGCATATTGGGGTCATGAAAATGCATAAAATGATGAGACTCCTGTGGATCATCCCAACTGTGAATCCACGTGTGATGATATTAGTCCCCTCAGTAGTGTTGACCATAGTTGGACATTTGACATCACCGTGTGAAGTGACCCCTCGTGACCTCAAGGAGCAGTTTAATGAAACTTTATGACCAAAAACGTAGAGACGGAGACACACAGTGTCCTTGAGTGTCCATAAATTAATAAAATTGATTATTCTGCCCTGACCAGTTTTTCCAGTTATGCTTTCTGTACAAACATTTTTGCATCCAGTGTCAATATTGTCTTCTCTGCTGCTAAATTAGTGTTTCGAATACATCTACTGTCACAAATAACGACCCGCTGGATGAAGCTTTACCTCGTTGGAGGAGAAAAAGGAAATAGGCTATTACCCTAAAGGTGCTCCTGACTCAAATACCTGATTTACTACAGGCAGTATTTTATGTAAGATATCGTATCACATCCTCACTGCGGGCTTGTGGACCTTTAATTAATAGCCCCTGAAGTGTGAATCCACCATGAAAGAAAGGTCTTTTTTATATGGTATAATAATAAAAAAAAGTAATAATAATGAAACAAAAGAAAAGCCAGAAATGTTCCGAATATCAGGATTTCCTGATGTGTTGGAGCTCATACTGTACGGGGCTAATGTGCACATAACGGTCGTTATGACAATAATACGCTTGACCTTTCATTATTCCCTGCAAAAGAGGGGTATTTTTTTAATACACTGTTGCCCATAATAGTTGGAATATTTAGTTTTCAGACACAATCCTCTGTTTATTCCTATTTAAATGCAGCAGTCATCACTTTTGACCACTTTTCACAATTAATGAAATTAATTCATGCTTTTGGACATTTACAAATGATTCCACCTTTATGTACATGTTATCCTTTAGATATGACATCTTCTAGGTGTCGTATATCAGTTTCTCTCTTTATAAATCTGGAATTACTTCTGTTTATTCGTCAAGGACAAACTGTTGCTATTTTATGTGGCCTTTTCAACTCCAGCGTTTATTTCACAATCATTTATTTTTTCAATTTAAAGTCAGTCTTTTCACTAAGAAAAGATGTTTATTCAGAAAATAACCGTCATCCCACGTCTGAACAGGACGTCGTGGCCTACAGACTAAAGAAAAAATGCCCTTTGATGATTCACAGCATCCTAGCAAGACAAATCCACATACTAATAATCATAAAACCCACTGGAATCTCCGTAGCAACCGTAACCTTGTCTTTAGCATCAAAGTGCCAGATGATACATCACTTTGGTTTTGTTTTATTTTCTGAAGCTTCTCGGGTGAAATCGGTTGTGGTTGCAAGATTTATCTTGTTTTTTAATTTTTATTTTTTATTTTCCCCGTTCATCTCAAGGTTCCGGCTCAGTTTCAGGCTGATAATTCCTGACCGACCTTGCCTCGTACCGGCTTTGTTGATCTTGTGATTTAAATGTTTAAGTGATTGCTATCCGACTCGACGCGAACATCTTCTTCTGCCCCGTCTCCATGCCGACCGCCGATGTCCGCCTACGTTCCACACGGAACCGTGATGAATTATCAATCCGTGTTCTTGTGTCCTTGACGTGGAGAATAGCTGTGCAGTAATTAAAAAAACACGGTAGGCCGATACATATCACACGCATTCGGGTCACGTCTCTGATGAACCTAAGTATAGGCTTCGCATAGCAAGTCAGAGTGAGTGCATATTTTATATAATGCAGAATATATCTCTAATGACCCGAGGCTGTGGACGAGAACGGGAGGCAGACTGGAACCAGGAGTGGTTTTGGTGGTTGTGGGGGACCTGGGTTGAGACCCGAGTCCTGATTCGGCAGCCTCAATCCTGTTATGTTTATGAACCGCAGCTGTCTCTGAAATGAGATATTATCTCGAGTCAGATCTCTATCAGGAGCTTATCCAAAAAGGATCTTGGTGTTTAAGTTACATTTTTTAGGGAGGCGATTTATTTTGGAAGCTATATTTGTTGAAGTCCTTTACATCTCTACTGCAATTAATAAATGGGGAGACAAAAAATAGACAAAAACCTGGTGCATCCTTCCTGCAGTAGAGTTTCAGCAAATAATTCTCACTTAAATATCTACATGAGCTTTTAGGTAATACTGGGCTGAGTTGAGTAGATTTTTTTTTAACTAACCTGCCCACGAATGAGCCGAATAATGAGCCGCCTGGCTCGGATCCACCTGACATCACTAGACACAGGATTTACAGCATCAGACTGATCACAACCTTCAGGACAAAGCGAACGGCTGCAGGTTCAGATCTTCATTCAGGATTTACTCTGACAGGCTGCAGACTATTATCACGACCTCCGGGACAATATCAATCATCACCAGCATCTTCTATCATACAGGAGCTACACAACGTGATGGCAACAATATCAACGCAGCCTACAGTAGATCTCCTGGCACACACACACACACACACACACACACACACCTTTATATCATATCTACTTATCGACCTCCATCCTGGCATTGAGAACTAACCTTATATCGCTGGATACCATTGTTGAAACAGTTCATGATCCATACGACTGCATGCTGTCCTCCCTTTCATCGTTTGAGATCTCTCTTTGGGTGGATTTGAGTTTGCAGTCTGTATTTGGGTCTCCATGTTGTGTAGGGGGAGGAGCCTCCCGAATCTGCACCCAAAATTCTGTCAAAACATCCATTTGTCATTTCCAACAGAGCCTCCATAAGAAAAAAAACAACCCCGAATTACTGAGATGTTGATTTGCCAACTAGTGTTATCAGATGATACAAATGGTTAATGGGAGATCATATTATAAAAAGTCTGTTAAAAACTAAAATACTTTTGCACCGACTCAGTTTGTTGCATTTTAAATCTCAACAAGATATCAGACTTTTAAAAAGAAAAAGAAAAAAGTTTTGTCCTAAACTTTAGCTCTAAAAACAGCTAAGCAGCTGACACTCAAACCCCCTAATGGCACATTAGACAGTAGGCAGGAACGAAGCTGTTTCTTTTTCCTTTTTTTCTGTCTGCACCTGTTCTGAGATCTGTGCGAGCAATCAAAGCGCATTCAAACATCCTTTTGATATACGAGATGGCGCCGAGGACTTGGGAGTTCGTTCCCACAGGCAGACTAAAGCACCTTTTGAGCCCTAATGATGTAAACCGGTGGGAAAGAAGTACAGTCTGCGGCTCGGCAGTGGCATCCACACTTAATTGCTCTCTCGCTCTCTCTCAACGAGGCTGCGTCGTAAAGCCTCCGGGGGGCTTAACGAGAGACGGCTATACCAACACGCTGATATCACCTCTTCACGTGTTACCGTGACGATGCACCGGCTGATGTTTGTGGTTGTTGCATGGAGAGAGGCGAGAACCCGTGGTGAAGTGGGTGAAACATCACTTCAACGACATGTACACATGACGCTGGTGTGCATAAATCTGTGTCCTTCTCCTCGAACCTCCTGCCCACTCAGACTCACCGTCGACGTTTGTGCACAATATCGACAGGCGGCAACCACAATTTCACACAAGTCTCTGAGCAAATTAAACTGTGGTCGTCTCACAGGGTGGTTGCCACAGTTACTTCTTTTTTCCTCCTCCAGTGCAGAAGGAAAAACGAATGGTGCGTTCCAGTTATACTCGGAAGTCAGGATTTCCGAGCTCGGAGTCGGAATTTCAACTGGAATGAGCCCCGAGGTCGGGTTTCCGACTCGGAAAGTCGGACGATCCACACAAGCCCGAGTTGACATTTAAAGATGGCTGCCCCGGTTGTAAACGATCAAACGGCGATCGATACTTTTTGTAAACAATGAAATACGTAGAAATAAAAGATAGGTAGCCTATCTTTTGCACCTTTGTGTTTTCTCTTCATCCACCGTGTTTGCAGGTTGAGGAAGGACTGCATATTTGTCCAGAAGGTGTTCATATTCGGACAAGGCAAGCTCGAGAATAACTGTGTAGATGTAGCCATCTTGTTCCCTCTTTCGTTTTTTGCCATTGGCTACTTTTTTCCGACTTTGTAACTGAAACGCTGATAACTCGGGTGTGACGTCATTCCGACTTCCGAGGTAAATGGAACGCATAATAAATTTCAACCCAGTGGCCATGAAACACGTTGGCACTGTACGTTTCCCACAAAGGTCGGGATACGGTGACCGGATTCCGCTGCATGACCACGTCCGATAAACACACGACTTTCAGCCAGGAGACCGCTGTTCGTGTTGCATTCAGTTTTTATGCACCGCATACCTGGAACACACTTCCAGTTCGTTTATGTATTGCTTATACTGCACTGTCATTTCTAATCCTTTGATATTCTTGTTTTTCTTTCTTTTTTTAAATGTATTATATGTGTTACTTTCCAGTGCTTTTCATGTTTTATGTAAAACACTGAATTGCCTTGTTGAATGGTGCAATACTGCCTTGCCTTCCCCTTGAAACGTTCACAGTTGTCGCGTAACGACCTTGGTTCGTATCAGAGGCACCCTGGGAGTATCCTCCCCCCGCTGCTGGCTGGCCCTGTAGTAGACCTGAACGGCCCTGGGTGAAGGTGGCTTCCCCGGACCTCGCTGCTTCCCAGGGCCGTGGACTAAATGTGCCCTGTCCTCAGTCCCAGAGGGTCTTGTGGCGGTGCACTTTTAAAATGTCTATGTAGGGGGAGGTTTTTTCAGAAAAGAAAACTTTTCTTTTCCTGGATTTTTTTCAGCTTCCAAAAACAAACCCGTCTGCAACTGTTATGTAAGCACGAAGGCGGACGACGACTTACAAAAGCACCTCTGTCAAATGCTGTAAAGCCCAGCGCTTACACTGTATTAACGGGATTAGGAAGCAGCGATCCACAGGGCTGCAGGAAGCAGTACTGTCATCTGAACATAATGTCATATATAAACTTTAATAGAGGTTTAATGGAGTGTTGCTTTGAACAGCTTTTTAATGTAATAGATGACAGAAGATTCTCAGTGCATTGTTGTTCTTTTATGTTGTGTAAAAAAGCACGAGAAAAGTCCCCTTAGCTGCCGCACTTTTACTTTTACCTTTTTAGATTTTATTTTATATAGTTCTGTTATTACTACCTACCTACCTACCATTATACTTATCCACCTACCTACCTACCTACCTACCTACCTACCTACCTACCTACCTACCTACCATTATACTTATCCACCTACCTACCTACCTACCTACCATTATACTTATCCACCTACCTACCTACCTACCTACCTACCTACCTACCTACCTACCTACCTACCTACCATTATACTTATCCACCTACCTACCTACCTACCTACCTACCATTATACTTATCCACCTACCTACCTACCTACCTACCTACCATTATACTTATCCACCTACCTACCTACCTACCTACCTACCTACCTACCATTATACTTATCCACCTACCTACCTACCTACCTACCTACCTACCTACCTACCTACCTACCATTATACTTATCCACCTACCTACCTACCTACCATTATACTTATCCACCTACCTACCTACCTACCTACAATTATACTTATCCACCTACCTACCTACCTACCTACGTACCTACCATTATACTTATCCACCTACCTACCTACCTACCTACCTACCTACAATTATACTTATCCACCTACCTACCTACCTACCTACCTACCTACCATTATACTTATCCACCTACCTACCTACCTACCTACAATTATACTTATCCACCTACCTACCTACCTACCTACGTACCTACCATTATACTTATCCACCTACCTACCTACCTACCTACAATTATACTTATCCACCTACCTACCTACCTACCTACCTACCTACCTACCACTATACTTATCCACCTACCTACCTACCTACCTACCTACCTACCTACCACTATACTTATCCACCTACCTACCTACCTACCTACCTACCTACCACTATACTTATCCACCTACCTACCTACCTACCTACCTACCTACCTACCACTATACTTATCCACCTACCTACCTACCTACCGACCTACGTACCTACCATTATACTTATCCACCTACCTACCTACCTACCTACCTACCTACCACTATACTTATCCACCTACCTACCTACCTACCTACCACTATACTTATCCACCTACCTACCTACCTACCGACCTACGTACCTACCATTATACTTATCCACCTACCTACCTACCTACCTACCTACCACTATACTTATCCACCTACCTACCTACCTACCTACCACTATACTTATCCACCTACCTACCTACCTACCGACCTACGTACCTACCATTATACTTATCCACCTACCTACCTACCTACCGACCTACGTACCTACCATTATACTTATCCACCTACCTACCTACCTACCTACCTACCTACCTACCTACCTACAATTATACTTATCCACCTACCTACCTACCTACCTACCTACAATTATACTTATCCACCTACCTACCTACCTACCGACCTACCTACCTACAATTATACTTATCCACCTACCTACCTACCTACCTTTCTAACAGTCGAGATAATTGGTATCACCATAACTGGCGGTTGGTCGACATTGATCCAAAAAAAGTGCAAACGGGGCAATTCCCCCCCCCCCCCCCCCCCCGAGTCTCATCATCAATTAATAACTTTTCATTACGTTTTGATGTGATCACTCAGAGAGCGAGCAAACGGGCAACAAAATCCGTCATTTATCCTTCAGAACGTCGAGCCTCTTCAGCGTCTCCTCTCTCTTTAGATCTCGGCAGCAGATTGGTGTGAAGCCCCTCCATCCGCCGATGTACTGTCAAAACACAGTCACTTCACTGATGTGCTTTGTGGGATTTACACTGGAGAATTTATCACCTGACTAGCCGGCGTTGAATTATTCATGGCACGGGGGAAGAGTTGAGACCGTAATCTGAATGCAGACGCCGTCGTGGTTCACAGTTGGAGCCGTTACAGTATGACAGCGTTGTCTTCACAATGTCCTTGTTAAAAACTCCCGTTTTGTGTAACGGGAGGCCAAAAGACGAACCCCCGAGCCTCATTACAGTCCTTCGCTGCATTTGTCCAACGCTTAAAAAAAGTGGAGGGAAAAAATGTGGACTGTCAAATTAAGAGAGTTTCTCCTTCGTTTACCACGGGAATATGATCTTTTGCTAAAAAGGGGCCGCGAACAAAACTAAGCAACTCGCAGCAAAAAAAATAAACGATAAATCCACAGTAGGTTTGAGGGAACGTTGGTGTTTTTGATTTCACAGCTCATGACATGGTTGTGGTACCTAATGTGTAACATGACTTTAATGACACAGAAATTAGCTAAAAAAAATTATTCAGGCAACAAAAGGATTTCGGTTTAGAAAAGACGTCATGGATGTAAAGTTAAATATATAAACCCTGTACAATAACTCAAAGACACTCGAGGACACAAACCAAAGTCCTGTGTTCCTCCGCCATGAATAGTTGCATATTCACGTAGCTGCATTTAAAAGGATCCTAATTTACTTTCCAGCGGCGTTGTTTCCATCTCGCTGACATGTCATTTTAAACGCGTTCCACCACCATGTTGTGCAAATTCAAAGTCAAATTAAAAATACAATCGCATTGAGATGTCTGCCTTCTTTAATGATATAGTATTATTGTATTGAGGCACATTTTCATAAATTCAAATCCAAAAACGATGTAAATGAAAAACAGAAATAATAATAATTTTTTTACAGACTTTGGCGGGAGAGACAAACAAGGAGTGGGAGAAAAATGGGTCAGGCAGTGAATACAGAGTCGAGGAGAGAAATCAACCAAACGGATGTTAAAGGCAGAGAGACATGACGATGGGAGAGAGAGGGAGAAAGCCATTGAAAGCAAAGAGAAAGACAGAAACTTTCCTCTACAGTTTTTGATTGTTGTTTATCGACCCCTGAACCCTCCAGGTGGACTCGATTCTTGGACCTCTGCATTTCTAAAAACCCTCCATACAGCTGTAAAAAGGCCTGGGACCAGAATCACAGCCGACAGCATCTCATCACTGAATCTTTCATATTGTTCCATTCGCCTTAATTTTGTTGACCGAATTTCCAGGGAAGGCTTTGGAAACGTTATTGGAGCGCTTGTACCAAGATGGGACACCCTCACACCGACCAGCATCATATCACTCCATCAATCCTCCCAACGCCGGGCCAATAAATGGCAGGTTTGATACCTGAATTCTCTACGTTTGCATCGATTACCGATCCCTTCCCGATGACTTGGATATACACACCGAGTGGGGCTCAACATCTTAGATGCACCGTCATCCCCGGTGTAACTTTGCCCAGGGCAAAATACTACACATCAATGTCAAATGTCAAATGCGGCTACCTGGACAACCTAGTGCATGTTCAAACTCTCCTGGTGATACATGGAATTCTGGTCTGGTGTACCAGTTTGCAAGTTTAGGATCTAAATAGCTGGTCTCAGCAATTTAAGGAAGGGACGAATAGGTATCAGCAGATCAGGATTTTGCAGCTGGTAATGCTTGATGCATGCTTTGATGGCATAGTGGAGAGACGACCAAACGGGCTCTGCAGAATCCTGGTGCACTGCAGCGATCTACATCAGTGCTTCAGGATCAGGACCAATAAAACATGCTTTTAATGCTGGAGGAAACAGTCTTCCCACCTTGACCTTCAACACTATCCTCCATAGACTCTGTAAGACTGCTGCCATACCAGGTCTCTCCATTTGGCCTCAAGCTGTTTCTCACTCGTACACCCTTTGACCCGCGTTCTTTTGATGAGGCATCATGCTAACGTACCTGCGCCGCGTGGGAGGCGTCGGTCAGCGAGGCCGAGTGATTGAGGCGTTGTGAACCGCACGCCATGTTAACCGTTATCTGTATATTCTTCATCTGCCTCTTTGAAAGATAATGCATCTGCATAACGGACCTAGAGTCCAGCCTGTCTCTCTGCTCTGCTACTCATTTTATACTTGTGCTTCAAGCACTTTAGGTGCAGATTTGCCTTTGGGGTACGCAAATTAAGTGAATACCACCCAGGTGATGAATGCCACAAAGATCACTTTTATTGCACTTGCTTTAGTAAATATTAATATGTGACCGTGCTCTATACTACTTATTATAACTAGGCTACACCAGTGTTGGGTGGACCCGAGACCCTTGGGGGACTCCTGGGGCTTGCGGCCAACATTTTGTACATTCACAAAAAGTTAACTGCATTCATCTGGAGTTAAAAGGCTGAAAAAAGACTGGAAATGCAGAAATGCATGCTTAACTGAGGGAGTGATCGCATATCAAAACATGATCTGAGGGTTTCTATACACTTCTACTTTACTCAACGGAGGCATTTTGTCCCGCCTGCTCTGGTATCTGAAGTCGTCCCTGTCATTTCATATGTTTGAAAGGTTTAATGGCATCTCTCAATACCATTCCTGCAGGGAGAACATACAGCTAACAACGTGACCTTCAATTCAACGAGTTGACTTGCTTGACTTTGTTTGACCCGTGTAGCCGTTCACGCCATTATTCATCGCCAGAAGAATACAGTAAGTCTTCTTACCTCCACCCACTTCTTCTTCATTCCTATTTATAAATCACTCGTGTGGTTTTCCACCTCCACCTTTGATTGTGATTCCTCTTGACCACCGAATGTAACTGAAAGGCTGAACCGCTGGTCGTTAACTGGCACCCTTACTTGTTGTTGCATTCCCTTGCAATATATCCTTCTAGCTTGCTTCTTAAAGAGACAGGCGCCCCTGACTTGTATCGCTCGTCTTCGAGAACCCTTCTACAGAGTATTTGGCACCTTTCCAACAGCCTGACCCTGACCAGGCTAGTTTAGACAGGTGAGAATGGAAAACCTCGAGTCATACTGGGCCCTAGTTTCGTGGCGCAGTGCAGGGCGGCGCAGGGTGGCGCAGGGTGGCGGAGCCGGCGCAATGCAAGTTTCGACCCGTGCAGCCTTGCGCACGGTCAGTTTGGCAGTTTGGTGGATCGCCTGCGCTGAAAGCTCGCCAGCTCCAACCTGGTCTACTTTCGGCGCAAGGCGTAAATAAAGTCCATTCATTCAAGGCGAATCACAGCTGGCGGAGTGGAAGTTTGGCTGATGGCGCGCAGTGCGCACACGTCACCGAGACCTCACAGGCAGGTTTCCACAGTTCCAGGCACATTTAAATGCAATAAATAATCACAACAAACACTATTTAATGCAACTAATTGAATCAACACGTGAATGTATATCTATATAGATTGTCCCGTCACATCTGACGTCAGATCAAAGGCGGATGGCACGCGTAACGGAAACTCAGCCTCTCGGACCAAAACATCTCCCTCTCTCTCTCCTGTTTTTTATAATATGGGCATTGTTATTATTATGATACGCGCGCACAGCGCGTGATGAGCGTGGTGCGAGCGGCGGCGCTGCTTCTGTCATCGGGTTGTCAAGTGACGGATCTTGCACTGAACCTCCCCTAACGCATTAAAGGTGAGAAGAGGAGCTCATTTGATTGGTGAAGATCTGAATCGGCTGTATGAATCCCAGTCCACGCCTCGTCTCCTCCTCGTCTCCCACTCACGCCTTCTTCTCCTCCCTCTTTCCCACTTGCCCCGGTGGGCGAGACGGGAGGTGTGCCTGCGCGAGCCTGCGCGGTGCACGAAACTTGCAAAGTCCAGGCGGACACACCCCGTCGGCGCGGCGCAGGTGCGCTGAAAGCTGACTGCGCCTGGTCTACGAAACTACGGCCCACTGTGTCTAAAATGAAGCCTCAAAAGTTAACCCACAAACGAGGGAATGTATTTTCCTCCTGGATTATATTTGTTTTGAAGTTATTACAAATATTTTGATCAAAAGGAGGTTGGGGGAAGGATGGGTCAAATCATGAGACTTTCACCCAGGAGACCAATGTTTGTATCCTGTATGAAACGCTATGTATGTATTTTAACCCAATCCATGTCCTTTACTAAACCTAACCAAGTAGTTTTGTTGCCGAACGTTATTGAGAAGGCAAAGAAGAAAACACACCATGAGCAGATAAAACCCTGAGCATCAGCAGGAAATATCTTTCAAAGTGCTTGTAAGCATCAATTTGATATTTCTTTAAGGGCAAAATCACAGATTTTATCTGATGATTTCTATCTTTCGAACTGTCCGTGTGATCGTCAGTGCTGCGAGGAACAAAATGGCCTCCCGTTTTGCCGCACTCAGGAATGACAAACAGAGACAGCGCCTTCTGGTGGTGTAAGCAGGAACTACAGCCATCTCCCATTCAACGTGCCATCTTTTCATGTGACAACTGCAATATGTTGGGTGAAACCTTGGGCCAACATGGTGTTTTCTCTGAGCAGCTGGCTGCACCAGGAAGCGGCGTGAACGTGTCCAATGAAGCATCTGTTGTGCCGTCTTCGTGTCTTCTCACCAAACTTCCTCTGCAGATTCAGGGGGAATAAAAACCTACATGCTGTGCTTCCGTACCCCTCCACTCAGCCCTATGTGAATCACAGTCTTTGTAATGGCTGCGCCTCTGTCGAGAGAGACGATGTACCTGTCAAATCATTTAAATTACTACAACCGTCGCGGAGATGGAAGCGCTCGCATCAACGCTTTGACGTTGTGGAACTGGCGACGGCTCTGGAAGCACGCCTCGCCGAGTTCTGGCGTCTCTGCAAAAACAGTTGTGTTTGAAAAATGTTTCTGTCCGGACTCGTGGAATCGAATCAAAATCAACAAAGTGAAGTTGAGCCCGGCTGTGTTTAATGCTTCCTCTCCCTCTCAACACACACACACACACACACACACACACACACATAATCAGTGCACATACAGTACATTAACATACTGGATGCTGCATTTTCCTAATTTATGCCGTTACCATCAATACACAATGACTGTATTGCATGTAGGCTACATTATACACGTCGTAGTAAAATAATGACTTTTTGTAATGTACCCTGCGATCTAAGATTCCCCCAAGCCCGGAGTAGTCCTCATAACCTTCCATAACCAGTGAACCCCAGATATTACGGAGAGTTATAATCCTGGATTTGAACTTAATTTATATATGTCCCACTACTTCATGTTCTCTATGGTTAATGGCTTCTTGTAGACCTGTGAAGGTTCATAAATCAGAGGTTCAGCTCCGGCACTATTACAAATTGAGTGATCTCGCAAAAGCCGCCGCATCCATGAATCTTCTGGGTCGGAGCGTAGGAGGAGGAGAGTCGGAAACACAAACAAGAGAGCCGACGGTACTTCCGCAGTCATTATTCCATGTCGGTTTGCCCCCCACACGCGTGGAATAAAGAAGGTCTACGGAGTCCGCCGGTCCTACGGGTTCTCCTAGCAGCTGGTCCCATCTTGAGCCTGAGGCATGACGAGTCCATCTCTTGTTCAGCACATTTATAAGGAGACAACTACATTTATCTAATAACTTCAGTTATTGTCAGTTTACAGTCATACAAGACAAATAGATCCAGATGCATTGAGATCAAACCGGATCCCACCGGCTACCCAGCAGTACACATTAGTGGATTTCATTTCAAACCTTTATTTATTCTCCAAAGAATCTTTGAGCTTTCCCCTCATTTGCAAAGATGTCCAGATTACAGATAAGCATACAAATACACACAGACACACAATTAAAACAGTTGCATTTGGACGACAGCGGTACTGTTTCCGAGCACCAGATCCTTTTTTTTTTTTTTTTCCAGAAAAGACTGAGGTTTGTGTCCCGATTGCAAAGCCTCTCTGACTTTTGGGATTACAAATGAGTCTGTTGCAGAGTCTAAAGGGATTGTCAAGTTACCAAAATAGCATGTTCTCCAACAAATTGCTATTCCATAATTACAATCCTGCAGGATTACCCAACGTTGAACAAAACAAAACAAAAAAAGGTTCACTTTGTCAAATTTGAATCGCTGTATCGCGGGTTAGAAGTGCAGTCTTTGCTTCACAGTGGAGGAGAACATTTTAATGATTGTTGTAACATTAAAGGCACGTCTAGCTCCAGCGATGCTGAGGGGAAATGTTCCTAAACGTTGTGGGAAGTACACAGCGTTGTCATGCACCGGGTTCCTGAAGTACTCTCAGAGTCCTGCCCCCGCAGGGAAAACCTATTGCACCTTTTTTTAAAAAGAAGTGCCGGTGCAAACGCTGTGAAGGAGACATACGAGGCTGTGGACGTCCAAATTGATTTTCAGTCAACACATCCCTCACGTAGTCTTTTATGTGTTAAATTATTTAAGCGCCGCAGCTTGAGGGGGTTTATATCCTCCCAGAGGAGCGGGGGGTAACTTACATGTATCACTAAGTGTTTTTTACACATCAGGTATTTCAAACAGATTCCACTTTCTTAGTTAAATAGGTTTTCTGGAACGGCATTTTCACCAATCGGGCTGAAAAAAAAGGTCTTAATCAGGCGCCTCAGGGCACCACACATCATCATCATCATCATCATGGCAGGGAAGGCCTCATCACCATGCATTAGTAGGCGGTCGGGTCCAGCTCACCTCTCCGAGCGCCGTTTCATCATCACACAATGGACTTCCCCCCGCAGCGCTCTCTGGTAAACGGCCCTCATTCATTATTCATCAAGGATTAGTGTCATAATCGATTTTTGTCCAAACCGGTCCACAATGTGTTCTTAATCCCGCCCCCAAGAGATGCTGAACTTTGTCACATCCAATTACGTTGCGGGAGTCGGCTAACGACGAGACAGCTCGTACGACTTCTCCATTACACGCCAGATAACCGGGGGCCCGGTCTAGATCTCAATGCGGTCCAAGGCCTTGACGTGTGTTTGGTATGACAGCGTGAGACCACCCAAGTCATACATCAAAAACATCAGCCAAACATCCTTCTTCATCCTAAAACATTGCACGTCTTCGTCTTCAGACCGGACGACTGCAACAGCATCATACGGCCTCCAAAGACTACCATATCATTAAAACATCAGACTCGTCCTTCAACACCGTCACTGGATCAGGATCCTGAACATAGCCTACAAAATCCTCATAACCCCTCATACCCCACAGACCACCTGCAGACCATCTGGCCCCCATCATCAAGACCAAGCACCGAACCTTGGGAGGACAGAACCTTTGGAACCTTCTGGAACTCCCTCCATCCAAACATCCACAGCTCTGACCTGAACTTCCAAACCCCTAAAAGTTGTTGTTTTTTGGTATCTTTCTGGTGTCTTTTCCAATATTTTATTTTTGTATTCTGTATTTGTCCAGCATCCCATAAAAAAGCAATGATGAGTCTAATGAAACCAGTATGGGCTTCTCTAGCATGTAAGCAACAACGGTTATAACTGTGTGTTTGATTGAACCGCGTCCCAGGAAACGGATGGTTGCATCTCCCCTTTCAAGTCATCTGTATCTGTTGTTTTATTTTGGCGAGGCGGCCTCTGGTGATGTCCCGTCCTCTCTTCTCAGCAGGATGGCCCCGTGGTGCATGTGACATCTGTATCTGCCAATGGACGCGCTAAGCCCGTCAGCTGCACGGCGCCCGACCCGTCACTCAGCCTCACCACGGACCGCCCGGGACCACAGCTGTCATAACGATCCCACAATAGAAAAGAACAATCTGGTGATCTTCTCTCAGCCCGACTGGAACCATCGGTGCTCCGGAGAACAGACGGCTTGTCTTCTTGCAAACAGATAGAAACCAGAAACACAACAGGGCTTCTTTTACTGCGCTCCCAATTTATCCTCACCTACTTCTATTTATAATGATGCTCATGAATACAGGAACTATTTAAAGTCCAGCCGAATATATTAGAGAAAGAAAACATCATTTTGATTTTTATATATATATATATTCAAAATACTGTCTTTTTTCCTCCTGAAAGACCAAATTTGAAGCACCCTTAAATCAGCAACTAATTTCAATCAATGATAACATGACATCAATCAGTCATCAATCAATCAATCAATCAATCAATCGCTAGGCTCTGCAGAGCTATAGAAGGTTGCGAGCTAATCTTTACAAGATCAAATTAAAGTCAGTCTTTTTTTGGTATATAGTAGTTTTGAATGCTTGTTCTCGACTTGCTTCATGTTTATTCTCTGTAATTATTGTGTGCACCGATCAAGGCAGATTCATTGTATGTGAAAACTTAATTGGCAATAAACTAAAATACAGACATTAGATTCTCATGATATGCAATTTCCACTGGACTTAATGGATTAGCGTCTCCAGCACACTGAAATATTCAATTCTATAATCTTTTTTTCTCTTTTAACCTATTTTAGAATTTACTTAGACGCTGATTTATTCTCGACAGCCCCGATAAAGCACTTGTCTCAACATTTACAAAAGTGCTGTCAAACTATAACAAACAAAGCGTCAACAGTTTGCCGTGATACATCAAGGACTTGCACTTTTTAAACCCATTTCCTGGAAAAGGTGGCTCTTTGACAGTTATTCATTACCAACAATCCTGCTTTACTTTCACTTACAGCCAAATGGGTTTTAAGGAGTTTCCTTGTAATTAAAATACAACACTTAGTCAATGGCTTCCGTTTAAGAGACGTTCTGCGGTGCGGTTATTAACTGTTCTGGGTACCAAGAGGGATTTATCGGCTCCGAGCGTCTCACAATGATATCAGACACAGATAGATTACTCAGTGACTCCTTCCGATGTTTTGATCTTTTGCCATTTAGAGACAACTGTGGAAAAGGTTCGTGTGTCAGGCATTTGAGTCAGCAGAGCTTCCAAAATCATAACCATAAAAAAAGCCAATTATATTTTAACAAGACTGCCGTACTTCATCGATGTATACAGGTCTAAAGCCTCCGATCCCGCAGGAATATCGTAAAAAAGGTATACAACAAGCCGTTACAAGCCGTCACTGTTGATAAAACTTGATGACTCATCTCGTCTTGTAGCTTCACTTGTATATTATTATGATTATGACCAGTTTCTCAGTGTGCTGTTGATGGAGATCAGAGGGGACAGTGCATCCAAATCCTGATCTTTAAAAAATGCCTCTCAAAGGCAGAAAATGACTGAACGATGGCATTAAAAAGGTACTTTCCTAATCTCAAGCACCAGGTTTTTGTTGCAACTCTTTATTGTTGCTTGTATTTTACGGTTCTGCAAATTAAAAATGCTTGTCACCTCCACCACGGTGCAACCCTCCCCCAATAATATCATTTCAAAGTATTTAAGGAAGAATTAGCTCCAAATATCATCTGTATTTTAGTTCAAAGTGATGAATCCACATGAAGAGATCTGTGTTAGAAGTGTGATGGTGTTAATGGGTGGAGGAACAGAGCTTCTGCTTTTATAGTGGCTGGCAGGATTCGGCTCAGGTGCTCCCACTATCGTGATCAGGCCTGCTGACACACCCAATCACCAGGGAGGGGGAGGAGCCTAAACAACAGGAAGTTACCACACCTGTAGAGAAGGTTTCCATTTTTTTTTTTTGAAGATGCAACCTTGTAATCCTGCAAGATGTCTTCACATGAATCTAGTTTGGAACACATCACTTTCATCGTTTTCATAATGAGGGAATCTTGATAATTAACATTGAGAACGTTATTAATATTTCGACTGAGCGTATCTGCAAAATGTTTACTGTCAAAGTTTTTAATTAGTCTTAGATAGTGCTGTTCAATATTAGCTCGCAGTAACTGCAGAATCTTTTTTAATGCTTGGCACCGGCAGCACTTGCTGAGCTGGGGAAAGATCAACATGTGCACTATATGGAGTAAAGACAATCACCCAGCACTCTGATGACCTCCCTGCAAGAGATGTCATTAAAAGGAATGTCAATAGGGAGGCTATTGATTACAATATTAACATGATTAGTAGGGGAGAGGGTCTGTGGAGGCGGTCTCCCGGTCTAAACCCTCACCAGTTGGAAGAAGGATATCTGGTGGGTCGAGTTGCGTTTCAGGACACGGTCCCCAGAAGGTCCGCAGAGGTAATTTCTGGTCTTGTATTGTTCCTGGTCTCAGGGGAGCTGTCTCTGATTTGATCCGGTCTGGACCAGAGGGAAGGAGGAGGGAGTGATGGACTTGTGTTTCAAAGCCAAATATGAAGTCCTTCATGGTCTGATGGAAGCGAGTTATAGTTGCCATCAGCCGCAATATGAGTGCTACGGTCAGCTTAACAGCTCGTATATATGGTGCTACTTTTATTTACTGTAACATGGACATTCCATTGTGTCCGGAATAAAGTTTATTATTATTATTATTATTATTATTATTATTATTATTATTATTATTAATAACACAAGGCATTAACAGTTAAGGAAGACATCTTATCTGAAACCTCAAGAAATGGCAGTAATTTATCTCCTGATTTCTGTTCAGAACATAGTAACTACATTTTTCATGACTTTTTCAATTTTGTTTTCTGTTTTAAATAGTGTTATTGTTTTTAATACAAATGTATGGGGGGCTTGTTAAAATCACCCTGTGTCATTTGAATAGATACAGTATAATAGATGGTTTGCAATGGGTCCTAATTTAAAGTCAAACATGCCCTTTAAACCCCTTTTACACCACATCCCTATTTAACAATGTATGAAGAGGAAGAAGAAAAAATAATCTATGTCTTCATATTTCTATATCAAAATCTAATATCTTCTTCTTCCTGGACAGCAATCTGCAAACCATCTTACACCAACAACCAATTATAACGTGACATCCAGCAAATATGTCCTCATGCACCAGTTCTTACCCTTTAGGTCATCATTGCATCATCAGCAGACTTCCTGTTTCATTGAGCAGAGTCTCCTGGTGTCTCGCCCCTGATTCGTTCATTCTGGCGTCCCCCAGGGACCCATCTTGGTACGCCTTCTATACGTTAAATATGAGGGTTGTTGGACCGTCTCCCAGACTGATGACTATCTGCTTCTGTAATCTTTAGAAAGGCTGCGAGTGATTTCAAAGTCGATGTAATTCCTTCTTCCCGTCACAGTTATCACTTCAACAGAATACCGAGTCATCGCCTCGCATTCAATTTTCTTCATTAATGCGCAATAGTTTTCTGATGTTTGGGATAATAGTCACTTTCATCGTGTTTATCTCAAGCTGTGTGACATTTACATCGTCAGCAACAAAGCTGACTTTCATCCTTCTTTTTGACGCTCCCGCAAAAGGAGACGTCAAGAGGCGTCGTCCCGCTTTACTGCACGTTTGTTTCATCAAAATTGCTGTTTTCTGTTTCCTGAGCTGGAGAAATCCTCCCGGCACTCGTTAACGAGCCGAAAACCCAATGCTGCATTATTGTATGTAAACACAGAGGGAGGGAGGGGAGGGGGGGGTGACAAAGTGGGCCGTTGCAGTCTGAGCTGTGATTATTGATTCTTCGGTGTTGAGTCAAGAGCTTATAAACACATCATCACCTCGGGGCGCAAATTAATATTTTCAGCTTTACTCGAGTGGGAAGTCATGCACAACTCACTTTAGATATTGTCTGATGTCACTTACACATCCACTTACATAATTGTGTGTGTGTGTGTGTGTGTGTGTGTGTGTGTTGTGTGTACAGCAGCCTCAGCTCCACAAAAGACCAGGATGTGAAACGGTTGTCGAACTGCGTTGACCTCCAGATGTAAACCAATCCATAAACGCTCCCGCTTAAACAACCCATGAATATTTAAAATACTGTCGCGTGTAGAATCATGAAATGAGGCATATGTTTGAATTATGCATCCTTGAGTGGTGAGCTCATTAGCCCCCGGGAGGTCCCTCCAAATAGACCACGGGCCTCATCCAGGCCTCCGTTTTAGAGACTTACAGCGAGGAAATAGCGGTTCACCACCGGGTTAAAAGAGCTGAACTCCGGCGGTGACACAATAGTCACGTAATGAAATCAAATCAGAGGCGCCTCCTTCCTCATATCAAACACCGTCCACTTCCCAACCGGCGGGGCTGAGCATCCGTCTGTAAGTGATTCATAACAGCTCTTTATGAGTCAGCCCTCCCCCCGAAAGATTGTGTAATAAAGACGGCTGAGGAAGAATACAAGTGTTTGATGACGCATCCGTCCGGTGGCGTGACAGTCTAATCCAATAACGGCTCTTTTTTTTTTAAAAAAGGAGGTCACGCTGGAAGAAGAAAAAAAACTTTCGGGGAGGCCTGTAGTCACAAGAAGACAAATTAGGGATCGGTTATTTCCCACATTCACCGTTAAAGTGGAGTAATGGTGTGATGGATATGTCATTCTGAGGCTTCTGCTGAACAAAACTGCATGATGTAATAAGGAGGCAAGAATCCTCAGTCTACCCCCAATAAATGCTCGTTGTGGGTTATTGTACAGCGCCGCGAGGACCGCACGCCACGGAAAGAAGCCGGCGCTCGGCGGAGGTGTCAAAGTCCCCCGTGGGAACCGCCATTACTCCTAGCAACGCCACCGCCCCGGCATCACCGGCCTGATATACGCCTCCACATTAGCCGCTGACAAGAAAGCGTTGGTTTTTTTTTGATGAAGTGCGGTTCTTCGGCTGACAGACTCCTCTCTCCTGAAGAATATTTACACAGCCATGAGTGGAGGGCTGTAAATAAATTGCCTCGTCACCACCAACACACTTTTATTTTTTTATTTTATTTTTCCTCAGGAGGGAAGTTGACAATCCACCCTCTCTCTTGTCCGTCTCACGGACGGATAAATTCCATTCGACGTCCCGAATAAAAGCGATTGCAGCTCAGCATATTTATGGCTCGCTCAGCTCGTCTCTTGCACTTGTTGCCAGAGTCCGGTTTAATAAAACGGAACAACCTCACGCTGTGTTGCCGAGTCTTTTCCAATAAAAGAAAGCTACTGGAGAGGGGGAAAGTTTCTGCTGCTTGTCAGGTGTCATATTCAACATATTGTGAAGAGTTATGAGGGGAAGGAGCTGCTGCGATCAGCAAGTCGTGCGCCGCCATGACACTTCGGTGAAGTGACAAACATCACTGCAGGTTTTTAAAATACCATGAAATGTTTAAATGTTGTGCAAAGTTTTTGTGTGTGCATTTTCCAACAAATCATGCCTGCTGTTGAGCAATATCTTATCAGCTGGATACTTGTGTCATGCTTGTTTTTTAATGAATTTGAACAGTATTGGGATCAGCTGTGATACTCTAAATAATGAGCAGTCTGGTCACACATCTGTATAAGATGCTGAGGGAAGGAAACGCCAATGCAACTCCATTTTCATCAAAATCACAGCAGATGTTTTAGTCCTCCAACAGTGGATCGGTCAAACACAGGACTTTCACCCAGGCGACCGGTTCTGTGTCCTGTGTGAAACCAAATGTCATTTTTATTGATGACTTTATGTGACATGCCTGAGTCACATGACGTTATGCCAATAGCTTAATACCAAACCACAATGTTTTTCTTCGTTCGTCGACGAATCGGCCGTTTTTGGTCTTTGCTTAATGAAGAAAACTTAATTTTGCCGCTGAATGAATGAATCCCAAGACATTTATGAGCTCATCTCTGGCAAACACATGATTCAAAGTGGTCATTTGTGTGATTCCTACTGGAGAAATCCAGCTTAAAACAGCTCAACGGTATGAATGTTAGTGGGCCGACAATGTCTTTGGTTTAGGACATCCCTTGTTTTTTCTAACCCCTAAGCAAGTAATTGCAAGCAATTGTTTGCTCCCGGCAATACGACGACGGGGATGAGATCACATCGCAATGTACGGACGACAAAACAATCTTGAACAAAGTGCCGCTTCAGAGAAAGCAGGATTCCTAAATGGGGCGAGAACAATTTGAGGAATTAAACATCTGAACTTGCATTTACAACCGAGTGAGCGCTACTTGAGTTGAGAGTGTTTCCCTAACTGCTTTTTCCAAAGGGGCAGTTGATTTACCTTGATCCGTAAAATGCAGAATACCAAAGTAAAACTATAGTGGATGATTCTGAACCGCTCGATTTGACGTCCAATCACAATGCAGGACGTGGTCTTTGAACCACATTGATGTTTAAGCTGCATGTTTGCAAATACACATGTGTGTTAGCCTGTTAGCCTAATATCGCTGTATCGCCACCTTACTGAAGAAACAAATGCAGCTGATCGACCAGCAGTCACAGCTTCTCCTCTAAATAATAATAAATCAGAATTCGAACTTTGACTGACAGACTCTTGATATGTTATTGTTTTTTTTGCCCCAAAGTTGCACGTATAATTTTACCAATTTTATAAGGAACCTATAAGAAAACACACAGATAACAGATTTTTGTTTACAATCTCCTTTTAAAAAAAATGTTTTTGACCTTGCATATTTTATAGTCCTAGAATTTTCATTTTGTTTAGACACTGCAATTAATAATGTATGACAGCAATTTGAATCCCTCGCTGCCGTGGCATTCCAATAACATAAGCTTCATATTGCCAAAACTGGGAGGATTTAAAAAAAACAAACAGAAAAAAACAGGTGCTTGCAGCATTCTGAGTCTACTGCATTACATCCACCCGCCACGTTGAGGATGCTTCTGCCCAGTTACATAGTTTGAGAGCTCTCGGCTTGCTGCCATAAAATATGCAGGAGGTGCATGACACATAATGCTGAACGGCCTAAGTCAGGCACCATGCTGTCAGGAGGATCCCAAAAGCCTGTTCTGCCTTCCTCATGTGATTTCCTGTTCATGTTTGTGCATTTGCGTAATCTGTGATTGTTTTTTCAAAAATAAATCTAATTAAAAAGATGATTCACTGATTGTCCAAAATGGGCATCGGCACATTTTATGTGGTTTAGACACAGAATCCTCGACTTTGGATCTCCACAATGATAGTGTGTGTGTGTGTGTGTGTGTGCCACATTTCCCTACAAGACGTTTTTGTTTATTTTGGTTTGCTGCAGGCCTTTCAGTGCAATCATTTTAATAGACTGCTCTATCTTACATATAGATAAAAAAAAAAAAAATGAAACCTGAACGGTGAGATGATGAATGTTATAAACAACTTGCTCTTCTGCCCCCCCCCACACACACACACACACACATTTACGGTAGAAAATGCCTTCAAACAGACGAAACTCCACTCAGCTGAAAGGACTTGGAGAGTCCAGATAAAAGAGAAAAATCACGATGGAGGCCGACTGGAGTTTTTTGTGTTTTTTTTTTTTTTACAATGTGATGGGAAACACACTTTGTCTGTTTGTGCTCACCACAAGAAACAGCGGACCACATTTCGCAGCGACTTGACATAAGTGTTTTGGCAGTTTTGCCCTCAAGCTTCAAGCACATTTTCATGGCAGGTGGTATTTGGTGATATCAAGGAAGAAAAAAAAAAAACATCTTGCAGAAATGGCAAAGAGTATTGCATTTTTATACTGTCTTCAGCTTATAAACTGAAGGGGAATAATTACAGCGTTTACATTAACGTGATTCATCGAGCTGTTTTTTCCCCTCTCTCTTTCAGCCGTCCCTCCTGCCTGTCATGGCCGCCGCGGTTGTCAGGGACACTTAAAGTGGTCACACAGAAAGTCCACCCTTAAATGAAACGCTCCGTCGTCTGTCAGGAAAGTGTCCGCGCCTCACTCGGCAGACAGCGACGCCGCCTCGAGTGAAGCACATCTTCCCAACACAAAGTCCCTAATTAAACACAAAGTAATACGCTGACAATCACACGCTGTTTACTTCAATCAAGGCTTCACTCGTGCTACTGTGCACATTGTAATTAAACTCTGGACTCTGTGGCGGAGCGTGATGTAGCACGTCGGTTCGTTTAGTAACACTGGTGTAAAGATTCATATAGTTCACAATCAATGTATTGGTTTCGGAGAGGAAACTGACATCACCGTAGTGAATACCTCAGATTTAGTTAACAAGCAAATATTTTTATCGCGTCAGAGAAAAGATATTTTAAGTGAAAAAAACAAATCTTAAATAAGGTCTCCCTGTATTATGACGGCATATTAGGGCTGTAGGGGGGGAAAAACAGAGCCGAGAGAGGGGGGCAATATTCCATGAAAAAGGGGCAAATTTGCGAGTTTATTCCGATGCTAACAACCAAGCATCTATGCTAGCTAACTTCCCATGAATGTACGTATTTATGTTTGTAATGAATCATCCCAATGTGTGACATCACCTCGTTAAGGTCCTTAGGGTGATGATGTTGATGCTTATTGTTGCTTTTATTCATATGAGGACAAACTGTCATCTTATGGGTGTTTATTGATCGGGGCGATTTGGCTAACATGCTAGCGGTAGCTTTCACTTGTTGTCATAGCAACGGCAAACATCATTTGTAAGCAATTTGATAATCATTTTCTTGTAGACCTACATCAAAATAAACAATGATCAACTTTTTTTCCGGCTTTATAAACTCGCAAAATTTAAATTATTTAAACGCACTTTTGTGAATTTTTTTTCTGGGAATTTTGCCCCACTCTCTCCACTCTACTCCGTTTTTAAATATTTTTTTGCGTCTATCTTTAGCCCTAATACGTTGTAAAAAATATTAATCTAAATAATGTCTTCATGTTTTAATAAAACATAAGTAAATGATCAAAAACAATGTTTTGAATAGGTTTCTATCGTGCACTTCCCTACAGTGATAGTGAGCTTTTTCAAGTCTTTGTGATGCTGATTACGATTTTACCCATTAAATCGAAAATACACCACAATCAACTCATCGTTATACCACATTCATAAGATCCTTCATCGTCCCATTCCAAGTAGCTAACTGACGATGCAGTCAAAGAAATGAGGAAATATCTCATCTGGAATAAACACGGCTTGGCGTGTACAACATCACACAGTGAGGCGATGCATCTATGGGAAATAAACAAGCCACAAAAGAAACTTTTAGTTTTTAGTTGCTCCATATTCACCGGCCATGCGACGTGAGAGTGGAGGAAGCATCATCCAGCAGCAATTGAAGAATAATACCACATATGTATTCATGAGCCACCAGATAAACACACATCTGGTCCAGAGTGGGTCCACGGATGATGCGACCACATGGAGAGCCGGTCTTCATCTGGCCCAGCAGGGGTGCTGCCGGTCATCCTCCCTCGTTCTCTGAACGCCTTGTCAGAGCGCCACTTATCTGTTCGCCCAGAACGCCGGCTGGCTGCCGTCGAGGTTCATCCTCTCCGTCCTCTTGCGCTACTCCCCGGCATTCCTTTGTGAGCATGGAAGGAGGGGGGCAGGCTAATACCTGTGCTATTTAGCAGTGCTCGGGAGCATCTTATCGCGTTCAGGCAAAAAGGTCCCCCTTGGCCTGGACAAGGAGGGGTAGGGGGGCAACGAGCCCAGTTATACTGGGAGGGAGCTGAGAGCTGTGGTAACCAGTGGCGGGGAAGGAAGGCTGCCTTATCTCGGTGTGAGCAGCCGTGGCTCCCCACTCAACTCCACACACAAGCCTCTCAGATTAACAACACCCCCCCCACCAACACGTGGACCCCTTATCCACCTCCCCATAGCTCCCCGGCGCCCTTGAACACACATCATTACTGTGATTATTACTGTTTATCGGGGCTGATGAACACGGAACAAAAGCATCGGCCTGTTTTGTCTCCGAGTCGCTTTGTTCTGGGTTTTTGTGTTTTCGTCGGTTCACGGCTTTGTGGTAGGGAGGAAGGCCTATCACACGTGTGTGTGTGTGTGTGTGTGTGTGTGTGTGTGTTTCGGCCTTCTGGGGGGGGCTTTCTATTGGACGCTGAGCAGGAAGTGGGTTTTGAATACAATATCCTTGATTTAGTACAGCTTACTGTTTTACCTTCATCCCCGATGTGTGAGTCATCGCTTTATCTCGTGTTCCTCCGCGGATCGGTGCAGCTACACACACACAGACACACACACACACACACACACACACACACTTCTACACAGTCAGTTATTTATTTGAATGTTTAAATTGCTCCCCTTTATATTCATGTGCTTTGCTGCTCTGTAAATACTTTTACAGTGACTCTGTTTGTTAAATGCACCTCATAAATATGCCTTGAATTGACTTGATATGCTTACAGCTCACACACACACACACACACACACACACCCACAAACACACAAACACACACACAGCAGGAAAAATCCCCTGTTTTATTTTTTAAATCAGATTTAGGTTTTCATTACTCGATTATTCTTCAGTGAAACTTAACTTAAGGGCGGTCTGTCATCAGAATGCACTCTCCTCTCCTGGCAGCGTTACACACTGCCAAACATCAGGTTTCCCTCATTCCAAGTACTCCTAAAAGTCCTTCTGTGGACCGTTTACCACCACTTATTCTTGTTCCTCAACACCTGTTTATTGCATATCAACATGATTGTATCGTATCGCCTTTCGGTGCTTAAGCTGTGGATTCACATAGAACAAAAGAGCAGACAGACTAGATCAAATACAATAAAAGCAGTGTGAAGGGTACAATAACACGACGGTGTATTAGTGTGTTCTGAGTAAAAAAAATTGCAAATTTGCAAGTTCTTAAAGTCCTAAATTTGCGAGTTTATAAAAAACTGCACATATAGCCGATATAAACAAGTAGCTTGGTTCCGCTAACATTGGATGTTTGCTGTTGATAGTGAAAGCTACTGCTAGCATCTTAGCTTATATGCTCGCATATTTGCGAATTTATAAACTCATAAAAAAAAAACAAATGCTTGCATTCATGGGAAGTTAGCTAGCACAAATGTCGGTTGTAAGCACTGTAATAAAGTAGCAAATCTGTGACTTTTTTCTTTTTTCTCTGAATATTGCCCCCCTCTCTTGACTCCGCCCCCCCCCCCTACTGTGGCCCGTCGTACAATAATTACATAGAAAATACATCAGAAGAAAAAATAAATAATTTAAGCAGGACTCAATTCGCATGTGATGAAACTTGCCACCATCAGCGATTTCAGGATCCAACTGTTGCCATCTCGATCCCAAGGCAATATGTTGCATGTGTTTATTTATACATTTCGGGGCAATATGAATAATGGCCTCATTTATATAGCGCTTTTATCCAAAGTGCTTTACAGTAACGACTGACATTCACCCATTCATTTACATTTACACACCGACGGCGGAGTAGTAGTAGTAGTAGTAGTAAACCTTTATTTTACCAGGCAAGAATTGCTAAGAATACATTCTTATTAAGGCAATGGCCTAGTAGGAGGTGAAAGACCTCCTAAGGGGAAGGGAGAGTGGGAGTAACATTAAAAAAATAGACAATAAAGCACATACAACAACAGTGATACACAGGAATAAAGACAATAAGCCAACATAATACAATGACATACCACAGAATGACAGTTAGTTTGACGTACAGTGACATACAACAAGTTATGTAAGGACAGAGGCACTAAAAGTAAAAACAGTGATACTAGACAACCATAGATGAGACAGTAACAAAACAACAACAGTAACAGACGGTGTTAGTGAGTTAATGAGGTTAGTGGAGTCAACCACGCAGGGCGACAGCCAGCTCGTCAGGAGCAATTAGCTAGCACTCAGCTAGCAATCCTGCGGTTGCCAGCCAACCCGCTCTACCTCCTGAGCTAAAGTCCCCCAATATGAGTTGTTTTAAGATTCAGATATCATGTGAAAAGTTATTCGTTTAACAACTTTGTTGTTGAACAAATTCATTTCATTAAAGCCTCCAAACATAAAGAAGCTAAAAAGAAAAAGAAAACATCTGAAGAAAACCTAATAGAAAGTAGAAGAAACAAGGTAATTGTTTTAATCAATTTTGATTGCAGAGGTTAACTGAACTCAAATAAGTTAATTGGTTGAATAAGTTCAAACCGAACTCAAAAAACTGATGGAAACTGAGCCGAAACATTTGTTTTTTTTTCTTCTAGAGTTGGAAATATGCAATTATGTATTTATTGCTGAGGAGGAAAAAGATTAAAGATGCATATTTCATAGTGAACCGACACATTCTTAGCTGCAGACTTTGTGATCCACGGAGACCCGGCTCTCCTTTTGTTCGCTGCCGAAAACACATTCTGAACTAAGACCGGGGCATCTGTTGATTCGGGAAGACAAACGGGCGTCTTAATTAAATTCAGAGTGTTTTCACGGGAAAGGCATTATTCAAATGGTAGCGTGTGTGAAATTAAGTCGGAATGCGTTTGAAACGTGCGGTCGAACACACTGGAATCGTTTAATTAAATCCCTATAGTCGTCATTAGCATACTGGCGGAGCACCCGGTCACAGATTACATGTGATGTGCTAAAAACGCTGACGAGCACTTTTATTCAAAAGTTATTAACTTTTTAAGCACCCAATTACGCCTGCTGGATTGCGAGCTCACAAGTTATAATCTTCTAAGGGAACTTTGGCTCAGGATGATTGTCCCTGTGAAGTACGGCCAATTAAGTCCCATTGAGGCCGACGGAGGAAACGGAGACCATGTGATGTCGAGACCACGCTACTTTTTTAACAACTATTTAAACGGAATTTGTTTTTATGAGATTAGTCATTTCCTGGATGCATTTTAACATGGCTTGATACTTAGCCTTAAAAAAAAAGACATTTTCTTAAGTGATCCACGGATCATTTATTGAAAATATTTTAAAAAGTACAGGAATCCATGCATGCAATTGCAATTTCTGTTATTGTTATCAAATCAATGAGTTAAGTGCATTCTCCAATAAACTACATTTCCCCCTCATGGATTATTATTGTATTCTCTCCTGTTGATAATAATGCATCCTAACAACGTGAGCTGAGCTTCTATTAAAGCTCATTTCCTCATTAATTTGATTATTAACTGCAGCATGGAGGACCAGTCACACTCTAAACAGGAACCTCATTACAAACACATTTTACACTGAAATGAACAGAAAGTGAAAAGAGCGCCAAGTGGATGGAAATATGCGCTGATTGTGACGTGGTAAAAGTGGGCGGGTCCAAAGTAACGATTTTAATAAGTGACCTCACACAATGAGGATTCCACAAATAGCAAAATTCACTCATCTGGATGTGTGTTTTGTTTTTGTCAACGTGGATGTTTTTGTATTTGGGCAGAAAAAGAGCAAGAGGGTGATGGATGGACTTTCACCCAGGAAACCACTGTTTGTGACGATATATATCATGTTATATATCACGATATATATAGCCTGTTATGTGGTAATTCAGTAAATTGAGTACACTGTTCTTCAGTAACGAGTATTTCTTAATTTAATTAAAAACCTCGGTGCAAAATGATCTATTATCTTGTTATTATGAACTTAGATTTAATTGCGTATCAGGATATCTTGATGTATGTTTTCAGTTTTCTACAAGCTGATAATAAATGTATTCATGAAACACATTTTTTGGTTCAGAGGCGCCGGCGTTTTCATCCGGCGCCTGCTGTGTTTACATATCAGAGCTGAAAACTGCCGAGGTGATTTCCTCAGACTATCAGAAAAGGAAAGTTGCTTTTTGATTTAGCTCCACGTCAGACTCTCATATCCGTCCCTGTATTTATCTTTTTGACTACACTTTTATTTACTCACCCACCTTTCAGAGCGTTTTAGTACTTTTCTCTTTTTCACCGAAGCCCTTTTAGAAAACAGAATATCTGTTTGTTGCCTGACTTATGGCAAAAGAGTGATTTAGTTTTTCCTCCTCAGCGAGCACCGACGTATACAAAGCTTTCAAAGATAAACAAGAAAAGGAAGTCATTCTCGGAGGCACCGACTCCAACATCATTCTACCTGACGGCATTAACAAAGGGAAAACGCCATCATGCTGCTTCTCACCTAAAACAACTGTAATTTTGTTAGTGTGTTTCTAGAGGTCATTGGGATTCTGGGAGAGGAAGCTCACGCCGTGAAATTGCCATTGCAGCGACTGCAGGGGAGGACTTGAGGGACTTGAGGGACTTGAGGGATCAGCTGACAACCAAAATGACAGGGTATAGTCGGATCCTGGCTTCCCTGCCGGGAGACGGCGTCTTCACAGACGTCCTGAGCTGTCGCGGCCTCGTTGAGATCACGGTCGCAGTCACGCAAACGTCCAGAGGCCCCTCACGTTGATCGCACTCTTTCAAATGGATAAAGACGGCGCTGCAGCTGTGCTGGATGCACGGACGTAGCATGCAGACCATCAGACAGGTCACAATGAATTACTCTTAGCTACCGGCGAAACACAAAGATAGAGATCATGCCGACTGGATTTGCATCCTTAAGATCACAGCTGGTTTAATGAGAACAAAAAGAGAAGAGTTTTTAAGAGTGAAAACGTGGTTATTCTGTACGCTGCCTTTCTTTCTGGCTGAATTATTGAACACGTTTTAAATCTGCCGTCCGGTTGAAAGTACTGGTTGGTGTGAATGTAGCCATAGGGCAGAGCAATATATTGAGATATTGAGACGAGATATCTCCTTCAATTTTTAATATTCTAAGTGTTGTTTTTTCCTGGTTTTAAAGGCCAGGAACGTTAACCCTCCTAGTCATTAAACCACGTTAGGAACTCTTATGAGGCGATATTACAACGACAAATAAGACAGATGGACAAAGAGCTGTGACAGTGTATATGCCTCATCCTTCCAAAACCTCCTCAGCCTCTATTCACCACAGCCGTCAACCTTCCCCCAGTTTGTTGTCTGTTTGAATAGGAATATATAATATATTGACATGATTTTCTCGTCAAACAGCCTCTATTGTATCGTAACTACAGTCCTCACAACTTTTCCTCACGATTTGAAATAACACTTAAAAGATCCCCCCCGCCCTGAAAAAAAGGCCACTTAAATCCCCCCAATAAGCCACAGTAGCAGCCGGGCCTGACAGCAAATCTGTGACTTAAAGCTGACGTGAAACTGAATAGCTTTTCACCCGCGCCCCCTGGTCTGACAAAAAACTATATTTGCTTTTAATCTTCTTATTGAGTCCAAACGCCCCCCCCCCCCCCTCTTTTGAAAAGACCAATTGAAAAAATGTAAATCACATACAAATGAGGAGTAATTCTGACCCCCCCTCCCCTCTTGTCTGACCAGATCCAATTTTCAGACTTATATTATCGGGGCTCGGTGAAGTGGTCAGCTAATATCTGCCGGACCAGCTGCTCTTTCTCAGAGAGAAAGCTCTGAATCACACTCGGCTCCGTTCTCCCCGTTTAAACGGACAGACCGCAGCTAATTTTAAATAAAGTCTAATTACGGACATGCTTTTTGAAATGAGGAGAAACATAAGCCGGGTCTACCGTAGAGCAGCAATTATTCAGCGGCGTCTCAGAAACACACTGCAACACATTAATCTGTCTTTTTAAACATTCTTTGGATGAGGTCAAAGGTCACTGGTCATGTCATATTTTTTAAAAAAATATATTTTTCCTTTTTTTTAAAGTTTTATCTTGACTGCGAAACAATGATTTTCAAAGTAAAGCGCATGTCCTCCATCATAAAAGCGCCGTCGAGGGATAAACCAACCACTCTGCCAAGCCCCCCCAATTAAATATTGAACCACCGAAATGGGAATAACTCAAATGTATATGATTTATATAATACATTCTGCTCAGTGAATGAGACCGGCATACGGATGGCTGATTTCTTTCATCTTCACCGGTGCTGATTGGACGTCGAGGGCTGGAAGAGACCGAGAGGAAGGGCAAAAGACGGAGAAAATACTGAGCTTAGATTATATTTATGACATTTGATTGAGTTTTTCAGAAAAGATCCTTGTTTATTTAAATACCCTGACCTTCCACCTTGCAGTTGTTTCTTTGAGGCATGTCAGTCCTTCAGCTCACTGAAGCAGGATGCGGGGGCAGCATTGTTATCCTCTTTGCTCTCACATTGAAATCCTTGGCTCCCCTCAAGGCTGTTTGAGTCTTATGGGCGAGCAACAGAATTAAAAAAAAGGTGTTGACCACCACGAGGAGTAGCGAGCCCGGCCGTACCATCCATGTATTATAATGTACTCACAGTAATGGTGGTTATTAACCGCCGGATCGCTCTTCTGGAGCGCCGGAGGAAGACGGGACTCATCCAACAAACTCACATCTGATGCAGTCGTAGCATGAAGACGCCATCACAACCCCCATCGCCTTTCAATGGATTCATCCGAAAAATGCGTCCAGTATTTAAAAGCCCACAAACTAGCAGCTTAACAACATTTTTTAAATTCGTTGTCATTTCAAGTGTCTAACAGGAGCCAAGGAGCTTTTTTTTGCAGATGGAAGCCAAGATCCTGGTCTGATCCAGATTTCTGTCTAAAAGTCTGTATAAAACCATTTGTATCATATTTGCTACCTGAGTTTCTGATCAACATGATCAATACTTTCCTTAAAAACCAACCTGATACATGTATTCTGCCCTCTAGTGGGTTATCATTCCACTGTTTAAGGGCTTTTTTTAACCTCTTCTAATTGTCAAGAAGTTACAAAATATTTATATTGTTACTTAAATATATACTGTATTGAAACCATGCATAATTACTTCACAATTCATTCTTTATATGACAGTTAAATCGTGTTATCAAATTTGATACTGCAGGTATATATGGTGAGTTATCATTCAACATTTTTTTTAAATGCAAATGTTAGAAGGTTAAATTAACATCTCATTTCCAAATAATTAGAAATATCTGGCTGTTTTTAGGTAAAGATGCTAAAAGTGCTGCCAGTCATTCACGCTGCGTATTTTAAAGTCCACATATGAACTGCTCTCTAGTTTCTAGCCCGTCTGGTATACCACAGAGACACTGGTCGGGATTAAGTGCAGCAGAGCTGGAGATGATCGCCGCCTACATCATCCTGACCACCCGGCGAGACCCGCCGGACCAAACACCCGTCCCCCGGCCCCTGGAGGACAGGGAGCAGAGCCAGGAAAGGAGCTAAGCTAATCCGGCTCTCACCTATGAGGCTACTCCACTACCCAGCATGCTCCGGGCCGTTTGATGTTCGGTTGCAAGACTATAAGGATGGATGAAAAAAAAGACTTATAACTAAAGGAAGGTAGGTTTCACCTGCATCTTTACGGAGATCTGGAACCCCGGATCAGGCTTTTGTTGCTGTTTTTTTATATCCATCCATCCATTTTCTACCGCTTCTCCTGTATTCAGGGTCGCGGGGGGGCTGGAGCCAATCCCAGCTGTCATTGGGCGAAGGCAGGGTACACCCTGGACAGGACGCCAGTCTATCACAGGGCCGACATGTAGAGACAGACAACCATTCACGCTCACATTCACACCTACGGGCAATTTAGAGTCACCAATTAACCTATCCCCATCCTGCATGTCTTTGGACTGTGGGAGGAAGCCGGAGAACCCGGAGAGAACCCACGCTTACACGTGCAAGAACGTGCAAACTCCACACAGAAGGAGCCCGGGCCGACCCGGGGATCGAACCCGGGACCCTCTTGCTGTGAGGCGAGAGTGCTAACCACTATACCACCGTGCAGCCCTGTTTTTTTATATTCTCACCAAAAATCACGTCAGGAATGAACCGTACCACGGCATGTTTGCTGCAACCGTACGTATCCACGCAGCAAATCCCAGAGCTGTGACCTCTGTTGAGAGGAAAGGTCACAATCCCCCCAAACAGGCATCCCTGTCAGCTGCCATCACAAACAGCATTAACCCGGCTCGGTGGCGACTCCTGCACAAATCCCACCAGCAATTTCCCCCATCTAAATGAACTGTCATTCTCCTCGTCATAGTTAACTCTAACTGATTCTCAGCCACTAATCTCCTTAGCAGATGTCCCGAAAGGACAGAGATAGAAGAAAAGAAAAAAAAGAAATCTCGTGGAATCGTTTCATGACAAACTCCAACACATTTAGGTCACTTGACCGACATTGTAGTTCATCTGCGAAGGGTTAAGACTGCCGACGGCTGTTAATGTTATTCATCACTCTGCACTGTGTTCAATGGACATGTTGGCATAATCTGCATTTTACCAGGGATTTTAAAGGCGGTTAAGTGGCGGAGAGTGACGGCCACATTCCTCCGGGCATTCAAACTGCCATTCAACTTTAATGCGGGGGTCCACTCTACTGTGTTGCTCCTTACCAACTTGCTTTAACAGTTTAAAATGTCCAATTACACAGTTGGATGACCATTATGAGGACGAAGGCGAGCGACATGACGGAGCCCATTGAAATTGGTTTTTGCACTTAAATAAATCTAATATCTGAAATCCAAATGGTGTTATGCAAATGGTGATAAATATTAAGACAAAGAAAAAGTGATTCCGATGTTCTTGTGGGCATCACTTCGCTGCTGAATACTTAACTGTGAAAAAAAATGCATGAGATAAATAAAAAATCCCTCCGGAGGAGCGAGGACATTCAAGACTATAGCCGGGAACAAAAAAAACAAACGTTCTTTTTTTCCCATCCGGCTGTCACAATCGTTCAACTTCTTTTTTGTTGAGCTTATTTTCATCGCCGCGTCTTGTCAGGAGTCTATTCGTCACGCTCCACGTCGACGCCGACGCGTGATTGATGCTTGTGTTTGATGGCAGCCGACTGCAAAAATACCTCCAAAGTGAGGGTGAGCTCTTCACAGATCGTCTTCTACTCTCCGTCCCGTCCGTGTTTGGCATCGACCGTATTATTTCTTCCGTAATCTGAGTTCTGATTTTTTTGCATCGCTACCAACGGCCGTCTGCTGTCTTTGTGTTCAGCCTCTGGAGCTGCATGTTTCAGATGCATGATGGTCCGCATCCAGGAGGGAACTGAAGCCACATTTACACATATTGGGTATTCAATTACAGGTAGGGTATTCAATAATAATAGTAATAATAATGATAATATTAATAATAACTGGTATTTATGTAGTCAAAGACCCCATGCATGCTTTATATAGTGAAAGGTTGGACATACAACCAAACAGTCAAACACACACAGAACACAAATATCTAGGGGCCATAATTAATAACCTCGTACACACCAGATCGTTTTCAAAAAGTTTTCCTTTACATGAACCCACATAAATACGTCATATCATATCCATGCCATCATATCCATGCCATCATATCCACACCATCATATCCACACCATCATACACCATCATATCCACACCATCATATCCACACCATCATATCCACACCATCATACACCATCATACACCATCATATCCACACCATCATATCCACACCATCATATCCACACCATCATATCCACACCATCATACACCATCATATCCACACCATCATATCCACACCATCATATCCACACCATCATATCCATGCCATCATATCCACACCATCATATCCACACCATCATATCCACACCATCATACACCATCATATCCACACCATCATATCCACACCATCATATCCACACCATCATATCCACACCATCATATCCACAACATCATATCCACACCATCATATCCACACCATCATACACCATCATATCCACACCATCATATCCACACCATCATACACCATCATATCCATGCCATCATATCCACACCACCATATCCACACCATCATATCCATGCCATCATATCCACACCATCATATCCACACCATCATATCCACACCATCATACACCATCATATACCATCATATCCACACCATCATATCCACACCATCATACACCATCATACACCATCATATCCATGCCATCATATCCACACCATCATACACCATCATACACCATCATATCCACACCATCATATCCACACCATCATATCCCATCATACACCATCATATCCACACCATCATACACCATCATATCCCATCATACACCATCATATCCACACCATCATACACCATCATACACCATCATATCCCATCATACACCATCATATCCACACCATCATACACCATCATACACCATCATATCCACACCATCATATCCACACCATCATACACCATCATACACCATCATATCCACACCATCATACACCATCATATCCATGCCATCATATCCACACCATCATACACCATCATACACCATCATATCCACACCATCATATCCACACCATCATATCCACACCATCATACACCATCATATCCATGCCATCATATCCACACCATCATATCCACACCATCATACACCATCATATCCATGCCATCATATCCACACCATCATATCCACACCATCATATCCACACCATCATATCCACACCATCATATCCACACCATCATATCCACACCATCATATCCACACCATCATACACCATCATATCCATGCCATCATATCCACACCATCATACACCATCATATCCACACCATCATATCCACACCATCATACACCATCATATCCACACCATCATATCCACACCATCATACACCATCATACACCATCATATCCACACCATCATACACCATCATACACCATCATATCCACACCATCATATCCACACCATCATACACCATCATACACCATCATACACCATCATATCCACACCATCATATCCACACCATCATACACCATCATATCCACACCATCATATCCACACCATCATACACCATCATACACCATCATATCCACACCATCATATCCACACCATCATACACCATCATATCCATGCCATCATATCCACACCATCATATCCACACCATCATATCCACACCATCATATCCACACCATCATACACCATCATATCCACACCATCATACACCATCATATCCATGCCATCATATCCATGCCATCATATCCACACCATCATACACCATCATATCCACACCATCATATCCACACCATCATATCCACACCATCATATCCACGACATCATATCCATGCCATCATATCCACGACATCATATCCACACCATCATATCCATGACATCATATCCATGCCATCATATCCACACCATCATACACCATCATATCCACGACATCATATCCACACCATCATACACCATCATATCCACGACATCATATCCATGCCATCATATCCACACCATCATATCCACGACATCATATCCACACCATCATATCCATGACATCATATCCATGACATCATATCCACACCATCATATCCATGCCATCATATCCATGACATCATATCCACACCATCATATCCACGACATCATATCCACACCATCATATCCATGACATCATATCCATGCCATCATATCCATGCCATCATATCCACACCATCATATCCATGACATCATATCCATGACATCATATCCACACCATCATATCCATGCCATCATATCCATGACATCATATCTACACCATCATACACCATCATATCCATGACATCATATCCACACCATCATATCCATGCCATCATATCCATGACATCATATCTACACCATCATACACCATCATATCCATGACATCATATCCACACCATCATATCCACACCATCATACACCATCATATCCACACCATCATATCCACACCATCATATCCATGCCATCATATCCACACCATCATACACCATCATATCCATGCCATCATATCCACACCATCATATCCATGCCATCATATCCATGCCATCATATCCATGACATCATATCTACACCATCATACACCATCATATCCATGCCATCATATCCATGCCATCATATCCACACCATCATATCCACACCATCATATCCACACCATCATATCCACACCATCATATCCACACCATCATATCCACGACATCATATCCACACCATCATACACCATCATATCCACGACATCATATCCACACCATCATACACCATCATATCCATGCCATCATATCCACACCATCATACACCATCATATCCACACCATCATATCCACACCATCATACACCATCATATCCACGACATCATATCCACACCATCATACACCATCATATCCACACCATCATATCCACACCATCATATCCACACCATCATATCCACACCATCATACACCATCATATCCATGCCATCATATCCATGCCATCATATCCATGCCATCATATCCATGCCATCATATCCACACCATCATATCCACACCATCATATCCACACCATCATATCCACACCATCATACACCATCATATCCATGCCATCATATCCATGCCATCATATCCATGCCATCATATCCACGCCATCATATCCATGCCATCATATCCATGACATCATATCCACACCATCATATCCACACCATCATACACCATCATATCCACACCATCATATCCATGCCATCATATCCATGACATCATATCCATGACATCATATCCACACCATCATATCCATGACATCATATCCACACCATCATATACACACCATCATACACCATCATATCCACGACATCATATCCATGACATCATATCCATGACATCATATCCACACCATCATATCCACACCATCATACACCATCATATCCACACCATCATATCCATGACATCATATCCATGACATCATATCCACACCATCATATCCACACCATCATACACCATCATATCCACACCATCATATCCACACCATCATATCCATGACATCATATCCATGACATCATATCCACACCATCATATCCACACCATCATACACCATCATATCCACGACATCATATCCACACCATCATACACCATCATATCCACGACATCATATCCACACCATCATACACCATCATATCCACGACATCATATCCACACCATCATATCCATGACATCATATCCATGCCATCATATCCATGCCATCATATCCATGACATCATATCTACACCATCATACACCATCATATCCACACCATCATATCCATGACATCATATCCACACCATCATATCCACGACATCATATCCACACCATCATATCCATGACATCATATCCATGCCATCATATCCATGCCATCATATCCATGACATCATATCCACACCATCATATCCATGACATCATATCCACACCATCATACACCATCATATCCACGACATCATATCCACACCATCATATCCACACCATCATATCCACACCATCATATCCACACCATCATACACCATCATATCCATGACATCATATCCACACCATCATATCCACACCATCATATCCATGACATCATATCCACGCCATCATATCCATGACATCATATCCACGCCATCATATCCATGACATCATATCCATGCCATCATATCCATGCCATCATATCCATGCCATCATATCCACGACATCATATCCACACCATCATATCCATGCCATCATATCCACACCATCATATCCACACCATCATATCCATGACATCATATCCACACCATCATATCCATGACATCATATCCACACCATCATATCCATGACATCATATCCACACCATCATATCCATGCCATCATATCCACACCATCATATCCACACCATCATATCCATGCCATCATATCCACGCCATCATATCCATGACATCATATCCACGCCATCATATCCATGACATCATATCCATGCCATCATATCCATGCCATCATATCCACGACATCATATCCACACCATCATATCCACACCATCATATCCATGCCATCATATCCATGCCATCATATCCACGACATCATATCCACACCATCATATCCACACCATCATATCCATGCCATCATATCCACGCCATCATATCCATGACATCATATCCACGCCATCATATCCATGACATCATATCCATGCCATCATATCCATGCCATCATATCCACGACATCATATCCACACCATCATATCCATGCCATCATATCCACACCATCATATCCACACCATCATATCCATGCCATCATATCCACGCCATCATATCCATGACATCATATCCACGCCATCATATCCATGACATCATATCCATGCCATCATATCCATGCCATCATATCCACGACATCATATCCACACCATCATATCCACACCATCATATCCATGCCATCATATCCATGCCATCATATCCACGACATCATATCCACACCATCATATCCATGCCATCATATCCACACCATCATATCCACACCATCATATCCATGACATCATATCCATGCTATCATATCCATGCTATCATATCCATGACATCATATCCATGACATCATATCCATGCCATCATATCCATGACATCATATCCATGACATCATATCCATGACATCATATCCATGCCAAACCTGTAATGTGAAGGATAAAGCCCTGTGACTTTCTCTACTCTTTATTTGCATATTTGGAGAAAATAAAAAAGAATTAAATAAAAAGAATTGTGCCCCGCGACCCTAAATACAGGACAAGCAGTAGAAAATGGATGGATGGATGGATGGAAAAAGAATTGTGATGATATTTCCTTCAATGCATACATATTATAAATAAATAAAAACACATGAGTGACTTGCGGTCCCTTTCCAAAAATTTCAGAAATTATCTTTTTTTTACGTGATAAAACCTCCGTTTTCATGTAAATGAAAGGCCAAACCTCATGGAAATAAATGTGTTTTCCGTCCGTGGAAACGGGGTCTGAAATACAAGATGCAGAGAACACGACTGTGCAGACACATTTAAATGAGAGGTTTTTTCCAGTTCTGTTTTGCCAATGCAAAAAAGAAAAAAAAAGAAAAAATAGTTGCTAAGAAACACAATTCACATGAGATAAGGTTTGCTGCCTTCTGCTATGTATTTCATTTTGACTCCATTTGAAGAGGTTCATTCTGAGTTCTTTGAACTTCAAGGTGTTTTATCCGGCAGGTGGAGGGAAAAATAAGGTCATCGTGTCCCGACACATGTAAAAGCACAAATATAGATATCAGAGGCCTGCATCTCGTGGTCCGTCCTATAGAGATGTGTGGAGATGGTGACGCCTGGTGCAGGTGCTGATAAGAAGCTGCTACAGGGGCAATAAATCCGTTTTTTTACAGCTCCACCGCACAGAATGATCCCGAAAACATCCCAGGTGGTTTTGACTGGGCCTGTTAATCAATACCAATGACACAATGATTGCTCTGCTGGTTACCGAGGTTACTCGGGATTTCAGGACACACTTTTCCCCCGACACTGACTTTTTTTGAGAGGAAAAGTCAATGCTGGCTCAACTTTACTGGTGCTGGCAAACAGGCAGCCATATTTGATTGTTTTCTGCTCTAATTAGCTCACTTTGCTTCGTCTCCGTCGTGAAAAATGCAGGTTTGTTTGTGCCGATTGCGGTGAATTACGACATCTTTGCTGCCATTCCGACGAGGTCGACGATCTGTGATCACTTTTAATTACAAACATTTGTTTTCTGCTGCCTTTCAGTAAACAATACACTTTATTATTGCTCATACTGCACTGTAATTTCTATTCCTTTGATATTCTTGTTATTATTTGATTTTTATAATTATTTCTTATATCTCTTTCCAATGTTTTATGTAAAGCACTTTGAGTTACCTTGTTGTTGAAAGGTGCTATAGAAACAAAATTGCCTTGCCTTACAGCGTGTATTGTTATTCTATTTATTATTTATTTGGACCCTCTCACCGGAGACAGCTGGATTAATTCTGCCACATTTTCACCTCCAGAGCAGCTCGTTTCCAGCCGGCGTGACTCCGCTCACCTATCCTCGGCATCGGGTGACATTGGGGAGCAGACATGTCCTATTAGCCAGTGATACAAGTGTTCCTCAATTAAGGATCTCATTAAACTAAAGACATTTGATAAGCCTCCCCCGTCCCTCGGGGATATCAAGAAACTGGCTAAATCCCAAGCTCCAATAAAAATCCCCCCCGACATCCACTGTCACAGCGGCGGAGTCTGACGGATCTGAGGGTTGTTTGTATATCTGGGGAGGCGGCGGCGGATGCAGCTGTGGTTATTAGTCTCCACAGTGCAGGATTTATTAGTGTGGCTGCAGATTTTCTGCATCGCACGGTCCGCTCACCCTCCTTGACCTTCTACCAACAGCGGCGCTCGACTAAAACAAATGATGATCTGCTCTGGAGTCAGTGTCGGGTTGGCGGAGAGGTACAAACTCATCGGGTTTCCTTTTACTCCGGGGTGCGATCCTCACCAGACCCCTCGGCGCCCGTCCTGATCCATAAGATAAAAAAGGAAAAAAGCATTCTGACCTTGGTTGGATGATTCTCTGGTGACTGTAGAAATATCGAGGGCAACACACAAAGTAGGGCAAGGCCAAAACCATAATCATCTTCTGTTTATCACGTTTCCTTTCTTCACTAAATGAACAAACAAACCATTAATTAGAAGGCACACAAATACAAATACAATAGGATGACCTCCAAATTATATTTCCTTTTTTATCCGTCACGGTCCCAGGTGTCCGTGGTATTTACTTTTATTACATTAGGCAATATTGCAGCATTTATTTCCAACAGCGAGAAGCTAAAAACATTATTTTGCCATAATAACTCCGAAGGCCAGAATTTCACACATTTATGGAAGAAGGATAAAAATAGACTCTTCATTTATTTACGGTTTAGAAAACCGCTGATTCTTCCCGCCGTTCGCCGACCGACCAAACGCAGCGAGGATCGCTGTGAATAATTCTGCGTGTTGGAATGAGAATTCTTTCTCCTCCTGTTCAATAGTCCCATTATTTTTCCACCGAGAACCGGATGGCTGCCGGTTTCATCACCAAACATCTGCGGGATTCTCTGAATACAGTTCACATTCTGTGTAACTTTTGCCAAAATGTCCAAAGGCATAAAAATAAGAGCCGGAGAGGAAACGTCAGACTCTAGAGGTCAAACTTACCACTTAGTATAAAAAAATACTTCAAATGTACTGTTTATTACTCAAGATGGAGATCTTTTAAGAAGGCGGTGACATTCCTGCCGCTCAACGTACGTTTAAATCATGCCGCCATAAAACCTGGGATTCCAGGGAGGACACTGTGGCCCCGAAGCTTTACCCCTTAAAACATAAAAGCACATTTAGTTCTGACAAGAGGAAAATGTTACATTACATCCCAAACCGTATATTTTATGAAGACGGCTGGACGGCTCTATTGAAAAGGTCAGTAGCGACTTCCGAGATTCTTCATGCATGAAACGCTTTGCCAAAGACCTTAATGAACAATTCTACATCTTGTATCGACAGACAACTAGATACTAATCAACTGGATTCACCCTCTGGGGACCAGGAATCTCCTCAGAACATGTTTTGGCACTGCAGCCAATAGAAATGTTGTGTACTCAGTAAAAATATGGCAACCTTTGGTCTCTTACCTTGACAGGGAAACTGAGCGAGAAAGTCCATAGCAATGCACTCCTGGGGAGGGTGGGGTTGACATGGGTACTGGGCAGGTTGGATAGGGGGATGGTGGGGTTGACATGGGTACTGGGCAGGTTGGATAGGGGGATGGTGGGGTTGACATGGGTACTGGGCAGGTTGGATAGGGGGAGGGTGGGGTGGACATGGGTACTGGGCAGGTTGGATAGGGGGATGGTGGGGTTGACATGGGTACTGGGCAGGTTGGATAGGGGGAGGGTGGGGTTGACATGGGTACTGGGCAGGTTGGATAGGGGGATGGTGGGGTTGACATGGGTACTGGGCAGGTTGGATAGGGGGAGGGTGGGGTTGACATGGGTACTGGGCAGGTTGGATAGGGGGATGGTGGGGTTGACATGGGTACTGGGCAGGTTGGATAGGGGGATGGTGGGGTTGACATGGGTACTGGGCAGGTTGGATAGGGGAGGGTGGGGTTGACATGGGTACTGGGCAGGTTGGATAGGGGGATGGTGGGGTGGACATGGGTACTGGGCAGGTTGGATAGGGGGAGGGTGGGGTTGACATGGGTACTGGGCAGGTTGGATAGGGGGAGGGTGGGGTGGACATGGGTACTGGGCAGGTTGGATAGGGGGATGGTGGGGTTGACATGGGTACTGGGCAGGTTGGATAGGGGGAGGGTGGGGTTGACATGGGTACTGGGCAGGTTGGATAGGGGGATGGTGGGGTTGACATGGGTACTGGGCAGGTTGGATAGGGGGAGGGTGGGGTTGACATGGGTACTGGGCAGGTTGGATAGGGGGATGGTGGGGTTGACATGGGTACTGGGCAGGTTGGATAGGGGGATGGTGGGGTTGACATGGGTACTGGGCAGGTTGGATAGGGGGATGGTGGGGTTGACATGGGTACTGGGCAGGTTGGATAGGGGGATGGTGGGGTTGACATGGGTACTGGGCAGGTTGGATAGGGGGAGGGTGGGGTTGACATGGGTACTGGGCAGGTTGGATAGGGGAGGGTGGGGTTGACATGGGTACTGGGCAGGTTGGATAGGGGGATGGTGGGGTGGACATGGGTACTGGGCAGGTTGGATAGGGGGGGGGTGGGGTTGACATGGGTACTGGGCAGGTTGGATAGGGGGAGGGTGGGGTTGACATGGGTACTGGGCAGGTTGGATAGGGGGAGGGTGGGGTGGACATGGGTACTGGGCAGGTTGGATAGGGGGAGGGTGGGGTTGACATGGGTACTGGGCAGGTTGGATAGGGGGAGGGTGGGGTAAATTGTGTACGTTTTTCTGTTGTAATTTCTGTCTTTGTATAGAAGTATTCTAACATGTAATGCTACATAAAGTGCCATTTTCAAAGAAATGTTTCACAATAAATTTTAAACGAAATGTTGTGTACTCACGATTTTACCCGTTGGTGCTACAAGAGAAAACATGGAGAGGGTTAATCCCCTGGGGAGCATGACTGCAAGTGACTAGTTACTCAATGTCAGACTGTTTACAGTGTTATTGTACCGTGCTGTATACTTTATACAGTAGTATATTTCTTACATAAGTAATTGGCCTGTTGGTACAGCAGCTCTAAAGAAAAAAAAACATTTTTGAAACAGTTGGGCAATATACACTTTGTGTTCATCGATTTATTTCTTATTTTTTATTGCTTTGTACTGGTCATAAAGAAAGAAACATGGCAGGAAGAAGAAAGAAGGAAATATGTGCCAAATAGTGCAGAATCTTCTCAAATAATTCAGTATCATCTTTTTTAGAAGAGCTATATTTTCTGACACAACACAGTTAAATAGAATAAAAAAGTCCTAAACAGATCATTTTCAACACACAATCACACCTCCTTTGCTCCCACTTCGTCTCCCACAATGCATTTTGCTTCGAGCGGTTTGAGGAAAGTTTGAAATGCAAATTTGAATCTAAAAAACACCTTCGCTTCATTATTCACCTTCCGGCGAATGCATTGTGTGGCTTAGTTCAAGGCTACGTTCAAAAGAAGCCCACAGACAGAGACTTTAAGCAACAGATAATAAAGGATTAGACATATGTAATTATAATTGTAACGCCACAGTGAATGAGCACATTCATGAATATGAAAACGCCTCAACAAAGCGGTTATTGTGTCGGAGCCGCGGTATGGAGTCGCTATTGTGTGATTCTTGTAACCTGTTTTTTTTTAAGCTGCGGGGAAGAAAAAAAAAAAGAAGTTCACACACAAACAAAAAGCTGAGATGTAGCAGGTGTTGCTTGTAGTATGAAAACACAATCAGATCCAATTACAGTGGAGAGAGATTCCACCAGCTTTTACAGTCCCGTTACTGCTGTTTTATACACTGTCGGATGTGTTGGGCTGATTGAGGGGAGTCATAAGCAATCGGTTGAGTCCATTTAGACAAGTAGGTCAAAGGCACGTTAACGAAAGACGTGCAGCTCGACTTTGTTGGTTTAATTAGTCGTTTAATGCCTCTAATGCTATCGAGCGGCTCTTTAACGTGTAGCTCTGCCGATACTTAACATCAAACAATGTGATATAAAAGCAACAGGACTGCAGAGACGCCGCCAGGTCAATGAATCTCACCCCGGCTGAGTGAGTGGAAGTGTAATCACCACTTTGTTGGTCGTTTTGCCAGCAGGCGGGGACGTCAATCTAGCTTTCAAATACAAATTCCATGTCCCTTCATTTCAGGATTGGTGGAAATGAAGCCTTCACCATATCCAGCCCCATCGAACAGGAAGAGCGGGACATTTCTGCATCATGACTAAGTGTTTTGGGGGGTTTTTTGCATGTCATTATACACCATCGGGTGACTTTTTGTGTGTGAAAGGCAGAGTAGGTCACCGAGATCGAAAAAGCTCCGCCCCATTCGTTCAGACTCTGTTCAAAGCCCCGCCCCCAGAACGGACAGACAGGCAGGCCATCCAATTTCTTTTTCCAGCACAACTTTTTTGATTGGATGGGTTTTTACAGTCCTGCCACGGCCACATATGACATTTCTTAAATGTTTTTACGTCAGAGCATTTCATTTTTTCATTGCCATTGGTCTGATATGAGGATTTCAAGTGCTATAACAGAGAGTGTTTCTGAATAGATTCATCCTGGACCTTTAATGCCAGGTCGTTATCGTGGAATGGTCCCTGATGGGCAACAAAAGGAGTCGGATGAGGAAAAGCATTATGGTTGGGCTTAAAATATCTATAAACTAACAAATACATAAAGAACAGAACAAAGTATGTGAAAAACATCCCTAAAATAATAATACAAAAAAAAACACTGGTCTCCAGGGCATATATTCTCTGTTCCACCTTTCCTGCCCATCATGAACTTGGCATTAAAGACTACTTCAGGTGTTGAAAGTGTATCATAGTTACGTGTATAGGTATAGGTTTACACTGCAGCAGACTACAGGGCATAAAAATGAAATGTAAAAAGCAAGAAAGGCTTCTTATTGATGACCATTGAGGTCCATTGTGGGGAGGTATGGGTTTACTGTGGACACATATCCCTGGTAGGACATCTGTAGCAGAGTCCTGGACCCGCTCCACACAGTCCCTGACTCTGAGTGAGTGAGGGAAGTTGCTGAGTGATAAAATACACCACTGCCCTGCAAAGTGCTGGAGTTTCCCTTTTCATTTTAAAGAGCACCAGTCAGTGTTTTCGCTGGTCACATTCGGCCATTTTTTCCATCTATATACCTGCAAGGTATAACACGCTTAACATTTGCCCCCCCATAGGACCTCAGAAGACGGGAGCGGTTGTTTCATTTGAAACTCACCCAACAGGTGAGCAATTGTCACAGAAAATGAAGTTATCCATAAGTCGGGCCGGTATTCAGATTCTCTAGCTCACCTCTTATTGCGGCATACCTCAACTCAACTCTATACGGGCTTCGTCTGCTGCAGCCCAATGCATTTAAATAGGATATTTAACTGAACTGCAGCAGCGTTTTTGGTGTATATATATGGTGGTCACTTGTACAATTCGGGAAAAGTCAACCTCACATTTTCTTTAGCCCCTAGGATATCACATTTCAATTTATTTATGCCCCGATTTCAAGTGCATATCGTGCGTCAGAGGAAATACTGTATACTGTGTATCTCCTAATGGGGTGGCAAGAGAAAAACCCTATTTATCAGCAGTTTCTAAATCATGCCATATGAGTTTAAATACTGTTAATGCAGCTCTGTGCTTATTTCTCATCCAATTCAATGTGTGTGTTTCATTCGCACTGCTTCGAATTGACGATTATGGTGGAAAAAAAAGGTTAAGTGCGAAGCCACAAAAAGAATGGGGAGCAAATACTCGGGTATTGTTAGTCACAAATTACCTCACATTTGTTGTTGTGTTGTAGAACTGCTTAGGGGCATAAAGGTCATGGTCTGGATACACCATGACAGCTGGAGGGGGGCAGTAGAGGAAATGACTTTTTCACTAATAGCTTGCTTGGACAAAGAGCACAGTCTGATTTGGGTACACATCTGGGATCTCAATTTATATATACTGTATATGTGTGTGTGTGTGCGTGTGTATCACAGGTTAACAGGTAGTTAACATGGACGTATTCCCCCTCTTTACCATCTCTACCATCCATCTCAAATGATACGTTACGCTGCAGAACTCACAAACGAGGTGTTGTACGCACTCATCAACTACCGGACGCAGTTTAGGTTGACAAATCTAGTTGTCGGGGAGTTGAAACTGCTTGATATAGACGTAACATTAAAACCAAAGGGATCCTTGTTGTTTCACAAATGAAAGCAGCGATCCTGCTGTCCGATATGTAGCCTAACAAGAAGCCTGAGGGGGGACTAGGGTCTATATGCCTTCACACTGGTCTGCTTAAAGCTTAATCAGGCACTCAGCGTGACGACCTCAAATGCCAACACAAATGCTATCACACCAGGAAGGAGGCATGTCTACCCTGGGAAATGATGAGTATCATGGGGAACACCATATTTGGGAAGGTAGTTTAAATACAGCTAGGTTTGTCATGATAATTACTTAATCAAATTATTGTACGATATATGGATATATTATAAGGATGCCGTTTTAGCCAATGTAATGCCAAAATAAACACGTTTTTTCCTTTTTGCTCCAAATCAACAGAAAGAAACTACGATCAGACAAGTTTTGCCGCCATTGTTCTCCGTGAAGTTTGCTGAAACCAAAGCCTGCTGTGTTTGATGTGGAATAGACTCTGCACCTCACACAATTTGAAAAAAATGTTTTAAAGTGACATTGACTGTTGGCTATCAGTCCTATTGGTATCTTTGGAGGCGATTGAGCTTTGTGTGCTCTCATTCATAATGCGGTTAACACATCAGTCATGATGTTGGTTTTAATGAAAAGCCGACTCCCGGCGTACTGGCTTTAGAAGTGGCATGTTTTTTCATTTTAAATAAGTGCCTCCTGCGGATCTAATTTTGGGGATGTGAAGAGCGGCTCATGTGGTTTTCGAAAAAGTAATTTAAAGTAATACTTGGAGAAGTCAGGAAGTGTATTCTTAGTCCATTCAAGTCCATTGTTCTTTGAATGGGGGTTACTTGTTCACACCAAACGTGATGCAAATTTTTTCGTTTTGGTCGCAGGATCAGTTCATTGGCTTATTTGTGTCGCCCAGGAGAGAGAGGGGGGCTGAACATCAAACACCGACAACGCTTCATCCATCATGGCTGAAATAACCACTATTACTGCTTCAGTCATGCCTGGCACAAATTTACGTGCATTTGTGCCTCGCAAATAATTCGACTCGGTGTGAACACACCTTTACAATGACATTAATATTATCTTGAGGAAAAATATAGATCCCAACGCAATAAGTTATCCTGAAAGGCCAACATACAGACGTAATGTGTCACCCAAGGTTTGTCAATTTGATCGCAACAACTATCAGGAGGACCGTAGGACATAAAAAGGTCCTTTCACAGAAAGACATCATTGAGCACGGACTCTACAGACCTACTCACCAAAGTACTCATCAAAAGCAGATCAGCATCAGCCCACAGAGAATATAAAAGGTGGATATGTCAGAGGCAATCTGCCACTGATAACCATGAACAGCCGGGACAGAGGAAATCCATTCCAAGGAGAAATAATGAGGAGGCCATGGCTAAAGCACCATAAGAAAAAAAAAAGAAAAAAGCGCGAGCTGGATTCCAAATATTGGAATCCATCTCAGCTTTGCCGAGACTCCAGCCCTTCTCCCCCATTCCTCCAGCCTGTGCAGGCCACCGTTTGGATTACTGGAGGCTGGTAATATAAAGTGTAAACAGGGATTAAAGAACACCATCTCATGGATTTGGACCAATGTCAACTACCATAGAAGAGTCTGGGCAATGATTCAGCAGAGAAGCAAGGAAACTCTTGATAAACAGAGAGAAGCATCGGTATCATGGAAAAGTCGGGTAAATTTCAAAGTCAAACACCGGCATCACGATGCCAAGTCATGGGATAAGGATCTGAAAATCTTGCCAACAGATTTTGGTTAAAAAAAAAAGAACATGGGGCAGCATAACAAATAATATTTTGTGGTATATATGCAAGTTGAGCAGGATCAAACATCTACAGTGCAAGAGAAGGAATATGGTATATTTTAGCAGTACTAGATGTATTCATAACATATTCTTTGATCAAAATAACACACTGTTGGTAGTAGTTCAGCTTACTGAGGTCTTGCTCATTTGTTTCCTCCCTCATACAGGGACATCTATCAGTGCACATTGTTTTACCTAGGTCTTACGGGTCTTTTTGTTCAGGCTCCAACACTGGGCTCAGAGGAACAGTCAGCCGTCTCACTCATTTAATTACGTCCATGTGATGTACTGGCTGAGAGCTACACCTCGCCTGGCTTCCCTAATCTGATGGCAAATAAGGGCGACATTCATCTCGCCATGTCAGAAATAATAATGGCCACACTCTCTCTTCGCTCTCTTTGGGCTCTACGTTGATGCAAGACAGCCATTCAGCCTCGACTCCCTTCTCATCCTTTCCTTCACTCTTATCATTCATCAGAGGAAGTCCCAACAGATGAGATCGTTTAACAGTGGGCGTGAATGGCGATGTGCACTCTCTCCTTTCTGTTAAAGTGGAGCCCCCTGTGAGTTGGAGTCCAGGGCTTGGCTTCAAAAGGAATTAGTCACCGGGACGGACATTTTAATTGGACCATTAACTTTTGGAAAGACTCTTCCAGATATCTTGATGAATTGGGTTTTTCTCCCCTATCCAAAAACTCAAACCCGGCACTTTACACACACACCTACTGACAACATCTTCATACACATCATTTCAACCTATTATTCTCTGAAACATTGTTCTCCCAAGTGCATTACACACTAACCCCCTTTCAACTGCAATGGCTCTTACGATGACATGTCTGATCCTATTGTATGGTATTGAAGAGTTTAGAAAGTGTGAACATAAGAACTAACGGATACAAACCAACTTAACTGAGAAAAAACTGTACTAAATCACACAGGCTCTGCCCTCTACTGGACTCCAATCAAACGTGTTTCAACTTTGGATAAGAATAGATGGCAAATCAGGACGTGCCTTGCCAAATATGTGCATTCCGCCACAGTATATAAGGCAGCACACATCGCTGCTCGACATCCTTTTCTCTTCAGCAAAAGGTAATTTGCCCACTGACTGCCCGTCTCCACGGATGGAGAGCTGCTTCAAGAACCTTGTCAGCACCCTTTCATGTCCCGGCCTCGTTGACGGGACAAAGCTTCACAACGCCTGCTTCGAGCCACAGATCAAGATTGACTGACCTGTAGACGTGAGCCCCACTCGTCAGGTGGTTTTTTCTCAAGGTGCAGGGCTCACACGGTTGTCCACGGACCGTGTGATGTTTCTAGCCATCCCAGGATCTCGCCACGGGTAACTGAGACTCCCATCACTTCTGAGGATGGACCTGAATGAACCCTCGTTGTCACGGATGGGCTCTTTGGATCGATTTCATGTGTCACTCAGGAAAAATCTCAGCCCAGCTGTCATCTGCCTCTCACTTACTCTCAGGGGAAAGCTGCGACAAAGCGTAACAACACAACGCTGTGACGGTGTCTGGCTGCCTTCACATCTCGGGAAACCTTAGCCGGGCCCCCGGGGCAGACTGTTAACCACTGCCCCCCCTAGGTGGTGATTCTGGGTATGCTAAACATGGTATGCTACGAATGCTACAGACCTGTCAGCTAAACATTCTATGCTACAAATGCTACGCACCTGTCAGGAAGCTCAAGTGAAGCTTGGTTACCATTCCACCTTCAGTAGAAAACGATCCACACTTTTGGGGATACCCAGAAGTGACCTCCTACATCATGGTCTTCACAGATGCATCCCTAACGGGGTCGGGGATCTGGCTGGGGAGAGTGCTTGGTGGTGTACGGCCTTTGAGATTTGATCCTCCAGGACTTCAAATCCATAAAACAGGGCAGGCATCTGATGGTGGGGGCCAATTGGCCTATTTCAACAGGAGGGGTGGAGCTCGGACTACTACCCTATTTAAGACATTGAGAACTGGGGTTGTGGCCTCAGGCTTTCCACATTCAGGGGCTGGATGACAGAGGTTCGGACCTTGAGGCAAGGTCTCCATCCCTCAGTTCGAGGGGGCTTTGTCTCAGGAGGCAGGAGGCATAGGCACCATTGCCACTCTGGGCCGTCCACACTAGGCTTCTAGACTCAACTCCTAGACTCCTTAGAGGGACAGGCAAGAGTACAGGTCTGTCTGCAAAGGTTGTGCACAAAGACCAGACAGAAGCTAGAGTATTTGTGTATTTGGATTTAATCTCCTTTTTGCAGTGTTTGGTGGATAGAAGGCTACTGTTGAAGTGTATGCAGCAGCAATTTCTCCCCGCCAAGAAGGTTTGGCAACAAACCAGTCGTAAGATTGTTGTTGCTGGGGTTCAGCAACTGCCATTGGTGCTTGAGGCCTTAGTGAAGGGTTTCTTTGAGCATATCTGCAGGTGTTTTGCTGCTTGCACACTCAGCTAAGAGAGTATGTTGCACCTGACCTTGACCATGATACACATTTGATACCACCTAACACAATTGTGGTGCCTGCAATGTTTTCATAGGTGAGATTTTACTTTCATAACCAGCAAAAACAACTGTTCAACTCTTTAAACCCTGTGTGATCAACACATTTACCATCACGCTCAAACCCATTTGCGACTTGCTGCCTTCGCTACAATGTTTATCGCAAATGTTTTGATTGAAAATCAGTTTGAGCAAATTCAAGAGGGAACAAAAACTTATGCAGTTGGACTTTAAAACACTTCCACACAGCAAGCAAGTGAAAATAAGGTAGGGGAGTAGGAGAGAGAGGGCCAATTCGAAAAAACCTATCGAAAATTACTCTCGCCAGACGGGTAAGGTGAGAACGAAAATAGAAGCATACAATAGAGGAAAGACTTCTTTCTTCTGTCTGTGATCAGTAATCACTGAGGCAGACAGGAGGGTGTTATCTCAGAGAGGGTTCAACAATTCTGCCCATCCTGAGATTACATTATTTTCCCAAATTGCAAGTGAAGCCTCTCAATCCGCCAGCCAATGAATCAACAGCGTGGGCAGGGAGGAGAGAGCAGCACGCCGTGTCATCTAAGACAAGGCGTGTGTGAGGCATTAAGGAAAGAAAAACAGCTGGGAATACGTTGTGTGGAACATAATGTCAAAGCAGTGCAGCGGCAGCAGCAAATTACTTCAGAGAACACGATTCGAAAAGTTTCCGTAGAAATAGGAATTCTCATCCCTTTCGGAATAAATCACACACAGGGTGAAGGTGGACGGACACATACATCTATATAAATAAGGATTATTCAATAAGGAGTCATTATTAAACAGACATAAACTCACAAACCTAAAAAAAACCTTTGATTAAAAACCTTGAGTTGATGAGTGTGATTAACATTGTAATTTGTAAATAAATACAGAACTAAGATTTGCTGTGGTCCACTTAAAGCATTTCTTATCTGTAGATGTAGTAATATTAGTAGTAACAGTATACAATAAGACCTTTTGACATTTTCTAAGACTTATAATCTTGTGCTGTGTTCACACCAAACACAAAGTGAATTTCTTGCACACCACTGTTGCGTACAAAGTCAAAGCAAAGACGTGAATAGATGCAAAGTGATGGGAATTACGTGAAAATCTCGTGACACTGCATCACGATAGCCTACCAGCGTTGAGATTCTCCTCCTGTTGCCCTGAAAAATATTGCAGCATCTAGCTATGATAGAAGCTTCTATTATTCGAGACACTAGAAATACATGTTTATAAATGTATGTGTATACACCATAGACTCCCTAACAACACTGTATTGAGTGTGGATGGAGCAGCTGCAGTGTTAGCATACCTCCGATCGAACCAAACTCCATTCAGAAAATCAGCATTTTAAAAGTTGTCCGCTTATCATTTTGCAGACAACCTAACACACCATGGTTTCAGACTTTTTATTAATTATTGTCGTAATTTAGTTTTGTCTGCCTTCGTTTTTATTTGTCCATTGCAAGTGAATCCCGTTTTTAGTAAACCAGCCAATGTGTGGCTTGCTATTCACACCTCCAGATGATGTCATGAACCCGGTACAGGAAAGCAGTTGGTTTCTCAGCGTATCTGAGACTCCATAACATGTACAAAGCAGCAGAAGTGGTTAATTCAGCTGTTGTTTTTTTTATTTAATGTATCACACGGTGGCTAGCTGATGTAACATCAGTTCATGAACACTAACCCTAACCCTATGCTCTGTATAACACACTGAAAAAATAAAGCAAAACCCACATGTGAGTAACACGCTGATGCTTTATCTGACAATTAGAAGATACATTCTGTTTCCAGGCGTCCATTTTTAGTTCAGTTCCTTCGGGGATAACAGGCTTAAACCAGCATGTTTGGTCGGGCAAATCAATATGTCTGAACCACCAAGGAAAATAATCCACAGCACTATTGATTCTGAAGATCCGTGACACCTTTTCACAATCTCTGGAGAGACCCTTAAGCACATCTCAGAACGAGACCTGTTAAAGACATTCGAAAGATACTGATTTCAGCGGCTCAACCAACATTTCCCGTGGAACTGAGAGCCATTGTGATGATCGCGTCCTTTCAGTAATTAACTCAAGTCATGGCTCCATGACAAATACATCGTACAACAATCAATAACCAAAGAGACTGGACTCACATGAATAATGTAAAGCAGTGTTGGGCCATCATTCAATTAATTTCTGTTCTTGCAACATAATTTGTCTTTTTTCTATAGAAGCACTCCGATACACTCAGTGGGGATGTGTTTCATGTGCAGAAGTTCATCACAATAGATATTTTCAGAGAAGAATCCACTTAAAATGTGCTTCAACTTTTTTATTAATTTGTAGTTTTGGAATGAAACAAATCCTGCACTGTGCATCAATCTACAGAAGCTTAAAGGGAAGAATTGTGGTCCGAAATGAAAATCGCCAGTGATTGTAATCATACTCTTCTATGATCCCTTCAACCTCAGCATTAGTGAAATAAAAGGGAAGAAGACATTCGATATTGTTCTTTATGTAATGCTACAATAAAGTAACAACATACAAGCCTGCAAGCTAAAGACCGATGTGGGTTAAAATGCCAATAATCCATCTATGTAATATCAAGGAGCTATTTATTATATTCCTGAATATTATTATTTATCATATAATCCATTACATAGTGATCTATTTCTTACCAATTCATTAAATGACGGGAAATTGAAGTGTTAACCATTACTTCTGTGTTCTGTATGGATTATAACAGCAATGATAATATTAACAATTATAGTGTTTTTATAACCCAGATTAAAAAAATTAAAACCTATTTTTTCTATAGTGATATTTAACATATTTCTCATATAATTCCACAAATGCAGTGGATGCAAATGTAAAGCCAGACAATAACAAGCTTGAGAATAAATAGAAAAAACAAAAACCACAGCAGGTACAGACCGCCGCTGTGACCTTCACTGTAATTGGAGTTCAGCATCAAGTAAATGGTCTGAAAAAATGGTGTCTAAATGCACAACTGACCACGATACGTCACACTGATTGCATTTTAATGTGGTGTGGGAGAGAAAAACAACAAAAAAACAGCACTGTTAATGGTCCGGTGTTGGCAAACGGCGCCGAGCGTTGACAGAGACTTATCTCGCCCGCTGTGGAGACGAGTCAATCAGTGTGAGCGCCGCTGCCAAGTGCTTGTTGTCGCTTTGTGTCTCTGCTGGAAGGGGGTCACACTCATCACGCCTACCCATGATGCACGGCGTCGCTCACATCCACTGACACCTCGCACCTGGAAGCCTTCGACCGGTCTGCGACTGCGAGAATGCGATCGCTGCCCCGGACTTTTGGATTCAAAATCAGAATAATGAGATACCATTGATCTACGGGCGCCGGATTGATAGAGTTGTGGATCAATGCCGGGCTACTCCCTCATAACGTTTGCAGATTTTCAGATTAACGATGCACGGCCGAAGTCAAGAAGGGGAGAATCTCTTTACACGAACATCTGGAACGTAATATTTGTGCTTTCAGATTTTCTTTTAATTAGGTTCATTATTATGTTAATTAGGATGGTCCGTCATGTTGTGTGTTCTTTTTTGTAAGCTGGATCAATCTATCTATTTATCCATCCATCCATCCATCCATCCTCTCTAAACCAACCAGATCTTGCCAAACTTCCTTCCAAAAGCCAGAATCGTGTTCATTGCTGTCAAACTGTAAAACCATCACATCGGCATTTACTAAGTCCATCCTTCAGCTCTTCAGCTGACTCCCTTTACAATCATGGGCATTTAGAACATTCCTAAACCAACCACAGCGTCTCTACACCCTAAATATACGACGTCACGATGGCATCTCATCACCAATCGCACTAATAAATGTATTGTTCCCTCTCTCCTGATTGGACTCATTTTCCAGGTATATTCTGTAATATGTGAAAACCACCTACCACGAAATCTCGTTTATCAGAGGCTTTAGCAAGGAGAGTAAAAAAAAAAAAATCTATGTGATTGATGTAGCATAATAAATAAGGAGCAGGTCTACTTAATACCCTTTTAAAGCTAACTGCTCCTACAGGAAACTTAAATGGATTTTTACTGCCTGCACTGAAACTATTCCCCCGTACAATCATCCAGCAACTTTTTTAGAGTTTGTTTTTCGCACAACTTTTCCCTGACCCCTGAGGTCAAAGTACCAATTCGTGCTTCTCAGCTCGTGGAGGTGAATTTTCCAGGAGGTGACGTGAGGTCACGGGGGTTCGGGTTGTAACGGTCGGCCAGAAGCCAGCCTTCGCTCCTGAGCGGGACGTGACGGAGCTTTGTTTAAGGCACCTCTAGACGGATGGGAGCTGCACAAGTCATCAGTGCAGAGCTGCAAAAAAGAGCAAGGAGGGGGGGGGGGGCTCCTCGCCATGCTGGGCGGATGGCTTGTTGCTGTAACACTCCACCATCTATTAACGTCAGTTCTACCAAGTGAACCCTGGGGCGTTTGGGGTCCGGTCAGTGTCACCGTGGAACATTTTGATTTCACAAGCACATTAAAATGATTTCAACTTTCTTTGCAATAAAAATGTGCACATAATGTCATATTCATAGTCATAGAGAGACACAGTGGAACTGGACTCAGCGATTTTTTTGTGTTTTTGTGCCGTTTTGTGCTGAAATCATGCTGAATGCAGCAGATAAAAATTAAAAAACATTTTTTCTATTATGATTGGTTATGTGGTATGACATCTTTTGCTGGAAATCTGAACTAAGAGTCATTTAGACCCCGTTTGGAGCAGCAAATACATTTTTTTTTTCAGAAATGATAGTAAATTAGATAATATTTCTTATTATATCAGAAAGATTAAATAGAGTCCATTTTAATTAATTTAAGCTCATTATGACTCATCTTTCCAGTGAATCTACACGAAATAGCATTTTTTTAACATTATTTAATGTATATATGTAATATATGCTGATATTATTTACTGTATTTCCTAGCTATGACTTTTATTTGATGTCATAAATATTTTGTTCTCATTGATCTTTCTTTGTGTCTTCATTCCTTTATAAGCTCCTTGTATTTTTGCTTTGAAAGCAAAATATAAAAATTAATTAAATGTTTTTTCCCAGCAAAGATTGTGCAACAGAAGCAAAAGTCATTTAGGCTGTAATTCATACTTTATCACACCCACGTGCACAGACACAACGTGCACTTTTACAGGCACAGTCATACTCTGAGCCGTGAATTATAATGATTCACTTCCTTGGAAACACTATCATAGACAGCATCATAGTCTCACTCTTATACTGAGACGACGAGTGAGTGAGGCAAAGTGAAGATGTATGAAGCAAAAACACCCACATTTTCATTTCACATACAGAAGGATGATGATTGTGTAAGTGTGAGAAATGATGATGGTTTATGTGAAAAATGAAAGTGTATATGTGCTGTGTGCGATGGCCTATTAGGGCCACGGTAAGAAAAAAAAAATGGAGCCAAGTGGCAAATCTGCCAGTTTATAAAGTTGCAAATGTATAAATCGGGCAGCTGGGCCAAGTTGCTAGCGTTCTTTCGTAGCGTAGCTTTCACTTGTCATAGCTGATATAAACAAGTCGCTTGGTTCCACTAAGACCAGATGTTTGCCGTTGGTATGACAACAAATAACCAAATTACTGCTAGCATCTTAGCCTAACCGCCCGATCAATAAACACCCATAAGATGGCAATTTGTCCTCATATAAATAAAAGCAACAATAAGCATCAACATCACCACCCTAAGGACCTTAACGAGGCGTCGTCACACGTTGAGATGATTCATTGGAAAAATAAATGTACATTCATGGGAAGTGAGCTAGCATAAATGCCAGTTGTTAGCATCGTAATGAACTTGCAAATTTGAGACTTTTTTTCTCCCCTCTCTCGGCTCTGTTTGTTTTCCTACAGTGGTACTAAACGCCATCTTAGCTTTGTGAAGGAGTATAGTTCTTAAAAAAAAGAAATAAAATTGATTGAAAAGGGAATAAAGAGTTCCTCTTTCTGGGACTGACTTATCGCCTTGTCCACAGGAACATGTACCTGCTAAGAGCACCGCTGGCTTAATTGGAGCTAAATTCATGTGAAAAACTCAAGATCAGAGGAGGTTACACAAAGGTAGCTGTGTTTAATTCAGGAGCACAAGAACTCGTCATCATGGTTCAACATTACGAGACAATTACACACAGTTTGAACCTCGTAAGGAACTGTCAAAAAAAGAATAATGGCTGTATGATTTTTTAGAGGCGGCAAACCTCCGGTTCTGAAGGGTGAAGCCATTTTAGAAGAGAAAACTCTTCTCTCAACTTAACGTTGCAGCGGTTCTGCCAGCATGGAACACATTCATTGGACATTTAAAGGCACGCAAGAATGCAAACATCTGCGATCCTGAAGTTGCTCCACTGCTACAAAGTAACGCCAAAGACACACTTCTGCACACATCAAACTAGTTGTATTCCGCCTTTTTTCTTATATCCAGGATGCTTCAGATGACCGAGGCTCATTAATCCTGTGCATCGAGGCATACTTTCTTTTAAAGAGTGGAATTACATCGTCTGTTCTTGACATACATTACAATGCCAACGCTGCTGTGTCACAGCAACTTTACGGTTAACGCATCAACATTTAGACAAAAACAAAATTCACAACTCCAGCAAACAATTGTTATTATTTCCAGTTGTGGTTGAAGTAATTACAGTCATTGTAAAAAGTTTTCTATCCAGACAACACTAATGATTCCCTGAAGAAAGTGTGCCTCCATTTGTTTGCTATTGTTTGCCGTGATTGGCTAATTTCGCTGTATGAGGTCACCATTTGTATGCTTCGGACGGGCCGAACTGCATCCATGAGTTGTGAAAGTCAAACTTAACGTTGAGGCACCCAAACTACTCGGTGAGGGTTTAGGAAAGGAAGAGTCACGGAAGTAAAGTGAAAGTGAAGTAAAGCTGGGTGAAAGTCCTGTGTTTGTTTCACCGCCGTCCTCGTCTTCATGGATTCGTGTCGGTGATAAAACATGAAAACAGACGATAACGGTCTCCTGAACCTTTCCTCGGTGTCCCCTTCTAACATATCCATCTGACATTTCTGTTGTCGTGACAACAGTTGGAGAATTTTAAAACGCTAAGATAAGTCAGTCAGGATTTAGGGTTTTTTTCACACTTGGTCCCCTTTCAGCCCAACAAACAAACTCCCTCTTTCCGTTGTGGGAATACCGTCGGATTCCATCCATCCATCCATCCATTTTCTACCGCTTATCCAGTATTCAGGGTCGCAGGGGGGCTAGAGCCGATCCCAGCTGTCATTGGGCGAAGGCAGGGTACACCCTGGACAGGACGCCAGTCTATCACAGGGCCGACATGTAGAGACAGACAACCATTCACGCTCACATTCACACCTACGGGCAGTTTAGAGTCACCAATTAACCTATCCCCACCGTCGGATTCATTCAGTAAAAATATGAAATCTGAATACTGACTTTGACGCTTTCTAGTCTCCGCTACATGTTCTAACAGCCGATCATGTTCGAGGTTGCACTGAGTGATATATTTAACGTTAACATGATGTGTTCAAATGTAATCTTGTAAAATTTGTGGGGAAATGAACCCAGTTATTTTTCACATGAATATATAATAGTCATTTTAGAGGGAATAAATTAGAATTTCCTCTTCAATCAAACTATTTCCCCATTTTCAAGCAAACTCTCACACAAACCATCATTCCCGATCACATCTCCTATCATTGTGTCTCTCCACTATTATTCTGTTTCAAATATATTAGAATTCTGTTTGGCTCCCTGATGCAGGTAAGGATGTTACCTAATTATTATTATTATTTATGGCTTCGCCCCCCTCAGAGTCCGCTAATAAGTCCCTCGCTATTATTGTTAAATGAGTATTATATGCTTCTAAAATAAAGTTAGATTGAATATTGCTGTCTGTCGTTGAGTATGAATTATATATACGGGAATATTAAAAGTGTGTGTGTGGTGAAAAGTTTAGTGTAAAAGTGTGAATTATTCTCACATAAAAACATTTACAGGCTGTTTGAACATAAAAAATGACACGTCTTCCTGTAGCAGCTAAAGCTTTAGCACCAACTCCACCATCAACCGCTATAAATTCATGCTGACGTCTGGTTAGTGATGTAAAAAAAAAAGAAAGAAGAAAAGCTGCTTTCACTGCATGGAAATCTAAAATCACAGTTTGTCATGCGACGTGAGTAAATATTATTCACGTTGGACTCAAATAGCTGTGATGGACGAGGAGGAGGAATCAAAGTGAGGCGGGACGGCGGTGAAATGTCAGCGTTTGTATATCACAGGGAAATAAAAGCACATTATTGTTGCTTAGGAATGAAAATGTTATTTTATTTCTTTCATTATTGAGACTTTTTTTTGTTTCCTAAGGGAGGAACCGAGGGATGTTTGGGGAGGACTGAGGGAAAATGAAAAATGCTAAATTCAAGTTTATGAGATTTTTTTCATTCAAGTGAAATGAATAAGTAAAACGGCAACAGCATAACAGGGGGGGGGGGGGGTGAATAACAGAGGTCGGGCTGTTCTAGTCGCCTCGTCAAAGTTTTGTCAGCGTTGAGGAAAAAGTCTGGCTCCACATATCATCATTCTGGGGGAAAACGGGCTTGTTTGTGTTTATTTAAACCAATTACAGTCATCTCGGCCCGCCGCTAAACGCAGGATGCACTACCGGCAGAAAAGATAGCGGAGATAGCAGAAAAGGGAGGAGAACAAGTGTGAAATAACATGTTTTATACCCACAGTCTGCTTCTGCCTCTCATGGCTGCCAGTTAGAAAATGATTTTTGTGTTATTTCTACTGTATAGGTCTCGCAGTGCAAAGATTACACATGAATCATTATATTTTTAAAGCACTAGAATGGGCGAGTTTGGTCCCAGCATTCAATGGTGACTCAGATGTTTTTACTTCAGCTCGTTCTTTCCCTTCCTGTCTGCATTAAACCCTCCTGTTGCTTCGTTTCTCTTCACATCGTGTTCCCGCCGACCCATCCGTCTCACTTTGATTCTCATTGCACTCTCTCGACTCCAATCTCGCAGTTTCATCCTTTTGTTGTCCCGTCACGGACTTTCTGCTTTAATTGTTTAGATTTAAGTGCTTTCTAATTAAACGTACAGCTCCATCTGAGATAAAAAAAAAAAGCCATCTTTGATTGTGTAGCAGTGGCCTGTATAATTCGAGGTCCTCAGAAGGCAAATGGATCGTCTGATTGGCCTCCCGCGATCCGTTTCATTCAATATATCTCACCAGAGAGCTGAGGAGAGAATCTAAAGTCATTGAGAAGTAAAATAAAGTTAAATACTGTAGGGTCCCCGGCCTACTTAGCCTTCTTCATATGCAAGCTAAATCTTCAAAATAACACGTTTTCTCTGGGATGTTTGTGGCTCATTACGCTTAAGCCCGGGGACAGTAATCTATGAGATTACAAATAAGTGGGCCCAACTGCTGGAAGGCAGGATCTGTGCCTTTTTTGCGTGGGGAGAGGGAATTTGGCAGGCGGCTGTCAAGCCAGTGGATCAAAGTCCTCCCCCCCCCACTGCAGTGGCTCATCACAACAACAGAGAGAGAGAGAGGGAGGGAGAGAGAGAGATAAAGGGAGACAGAGATCTTGGAGGAAGACAGCTTACGCCACTCATGGTTGGCTTACTGCGCACACTTGCTTCACATTTTAGACCCAAAGCCACACTGAGCAGAGCTCAATGAAGCACTCATGTCAGCGGGGGAGACTCGACAGGCCGTCAGTGTCGGGACATCCGAATGGATGGCGACGGCGACACGTGAGCGCGTACGGAGGCTAAAACATGAAAAAGGACATCAACTTTAAAAAAAAACCTTTAAAAAATGATTCATCACAGTATTACGATGGCGTATTAGGGCCACTGTAGGAAAAACACTTGAAATAAACAAGTTGCTTGGTTCCACTAACACCAGATGTTTGCTGTTGCTATGACAACAAGTGAAAGCTACCGCTAGCATCTTAGCCCAAGCACCCCGATCAATAAACACCCATAAGATGACAGTTTGTCCTCATATGAATAAAACCAACAACAACTATCAACATCATCACCCTAAGGACCTTAACGAGGCGTTAAGGTCACATGTTGGGATGATTCACTACAAACATAAATACGTACATTCATGGGAAGCTAGCTTGCTTCCTGTTGTTAGCATCGTAAAAAACTCGCAAATTTGTGACTTCTTTTCTTGGAATGTTGTCCATCTCGCCTTAAATCGAGGGAAAGCATCCATCACAGAAGCATCAGGGATGCAGCAGGAAGTAATGGTTTCAAATCTCAGTTTAAACACTCACACACACACACACACACACACACACACACACACACAGACTGATAGTTGGACATTTAATCGAGTGGCAATCTCCACGATTTCCATGTGAATAAACGTCCCTTATGTCGCTATCTATCGCTGAGGAGGTAATAATGGTGATCGAGCCTATATGGCCCAAGTATTGCAATATTCATGTATTTGCAGTGTTATGAGCTGGGTGTAGAAAAAAAGGCTCACATCTTCAAGACGGCCACTTTAAGTAACATCTGCAGTGCCTGTCACTGGGAGATCTCTCTCTCTCTCTCTCCCTCTCTCTCCTCTCTCTCCTCTCTCTCCCCCTGTCACCATTCATTATTAATCAGAGAATGTTCTTTCTGGTTTCATGATCGCTTTGATAATCAAGGTTGCTGATGGGAGAGCACACATTCAAAATTGATGGGACGACTCGGGAGACAAAAGTGTTAATTAATTAAGGAAGGTGAACAGAAAGTGCTCAGGCTGCATTTTAAACTGGAGTACCGTCTAACCCCGCCCACTTTTTTTAGGGGTCCAATCAAATATTCCATTTCAGGGGAATACTCAACAGTACGGACGCTAAAGATGTGCTAACGTCTGTTTCACTGCAGCATTTATTTGCATGCTTATACAAATGTAGAGTTGCATGCCTTTTAAATGTCCAATGTCACCACTTATCAATAATATACGGCAACCTAAAGGTGGCGCTAGATAACAAGTCCGAGGATCATCAGATGAAAGCTCTGAATGTCTCCAAGAATCCCTCGTATATATGTTGAGTTATTTCTTGGTATAATGTATACTTTAACCAGAGGCCAGGGGTTCATTGCCTGAACCAAAATACATGGTGATTCATCCATCAGCGGTGGCATAGATACAAAATGTTCTATGCTGAACAATCTATGGAAATGAATGAAGGTATGAAAAAAGATATTAGAAAGAAGAAAAAGAGAGAGAACTCAGCAATCATAGCGGAAGGCATACTTTCTACTATTCGGCAATTCCCCTGAAAAACATTGAGATCACAAAAAGATACAAACTGCTCTTTGGGAGTCGCTGAAATGATGATGAATCTGAGTGGTAAAAGCAGCATGACCATACGTGAGGCATTAAAAATCATTTAATTCAAAAAGTGAGACGGCAGCGAGATGATAGGCCGGCAGTGTCGGTGTGCCGCTCTGCTATTGGTTGGATGTGACCAGCTGAGGAGAGACATCGTGATTGACAGCCCCTGAAACTACAACAGCGAGGAGACTGTGAGTGAATGGCAGGAATGCTTGAGAAATATTTCACTTTTCACACGAGACTGACAAACTAAAATCATCTTGTAAACGTGACACAAGCGTCCGTATACTCCTGTTCTCTTGGTGTTCTGGCGTCTAGGTGTAAATCACGTTCGACTAATGGGGCACGGCTTCAGACGAGAAACCAAATCTGCAGATCGTAAACACAGAAGTTGATGTATTTCATGAAGAGTGTGGAGACGTGGGGACGAGCAGATAAAAGAAAAAAAAAATGTGAGATTGCACCAAAACTGTGATGTATGAGAAGCCAATTTCATGGGTGCCACGCACGCCTGGCAAAGTGTGTGCCGTGCAGCTATTTTATGAATAAAAGGAAAATAGAAAAAATAAGCTGGGAGCATGGTTTTGATGTCAGAGCTCAGTTCATACCATACTTAATGCTCAGTATGGTATGAACATTAAATACAATGTAAAACACACCAGGGTCACCGGATATTGGTGGATTTGATTGAAGGAAAAACACAGTGAGCAGATTTTGAAATGCACTTTAATAATAATAATAATAATAATAATAATAATAATAATAATAATAATACGTGCAGCCTTGAGAACAGCTGAATTTGGAGCCGTCCGGCGTTTAACATCGGCCTCATAAGAACAAGTGTATAGCGTATAATGTGTATAACGGGTGAGTTTTTCAAAATAAAGATCGGAGCAGCTCCAACACGTATAGGAGAATTTGTCTTTTTGTATATTTTTCAGTCAGTGTGTTTAAACACACTCAAGGACACCGGCAACAAGTCTGCCATTTGTTAGGCAGTTAGGATGCAGGATGCGGCTTCACCAGCAGGGTTTAAAAGGTCGGGGAACTCTCCAGCTGGATTCTTTTTGTTTACAGGTTACCAACACCGAGGTCTTTCTGGGAGGAAAACAGTGTAGTTGTAAGAAAAATGAAATCTGAGACTGGAGAAGTACAAGAAAAGAGATGTGTTTTGAGAAAAAATATTTATTTTTCTAAGATGTTCCGTGAAATAGGGGGTAAAAAAAAACAAAAACATGTCTGTGTTGCCGCTCCTCAGACGTTTGAGGTGAATGATAAAAGATATCTAGTATTCCCCGTGTGCATGTGTTTTAATAATAAAAGATAACAGGTGCCGCCGCTGTTCTGGCAACATTGAGTTCTCTCTTTGCTTAAGAGAACAAACTCGTAAACTGCAAGAAAAAAAACGGGTAAACCCCGGGAGAAGAGGTCCAGACCAAAAAGTTTCCAGCAGGATTTGGGCCACAGGGTCTGAGGATCCACACAGTCCTCCCAGGCTTGTCCTCTCAGCAAACCATGGGAAGGCGGTTCGCAGCATTTCTTGGAGCAGGATTCCCAGCATGCAACGAGAGGACCGGCGAAGTCCGTTTCACCGTGCGTGTACTCTTAACTGATGAAAATGATTGATTACGAGACGTCTCCATGGCGACCATATGGCCGTGAAGTCAGCGAGCTTATTTTGCATACGTCTCTGGGAAATCAGTCCTCCTGCACTCCGAGCAGCGAGAAAATAAATCTCTCAGAAAACGTGCCGCAGCCGTTCTGTTTGCATAAACATTTAAGCTGTCCGTCCGGCGCGATGCTTCCTGAGAGCGCGCCCGCCGAGGTTGGCAGTAATGTGCTGCCAGATATTCAGCACCGAGACAACAACAACAACAAAAATGGGTGGTGTCCCGCTGAAGTTCGGGCTGTATGTCAGTTTTAATTAGATGTCAGTCCGTCAATATAGAGGAGAAGAGTGTAATTAGAGGACATTAACTGTAACTCCCAGATTTACTAGTTAGACTGCTGATTCCTCGGAAATCGGTAACTAAAAGACGTGAGTGAAGTCACGCAACTCATTATGATTAGTTTAGTGTACAGGCAGCGTGGAACGTATCTGTATTCATCATCAGTGGAGATGAGGAAGATGAGGGATGAGGGTGTGTAAAGTGAAGCCAAGGTGGAGATGCCTTGAACTTGCATTCTCTCTGCTGGCCATCAGGGGGCAACTCATTTGGTTGCAAAAAAGAGGTCTGATTACTTTGGAGTTTCATTCGATTTTGGAATAACGATCCAATTGCATCTTAGAGTACAAATGGTGACAGATGGGTAATTGGTGTTAGCGATTATTCGAGGCTACCTTGTGGTTGACAGGTCGCTACGACAGAATTGTCCGTGCGTCTTACAACTTTCACAGTGTTTTTAGTTCTCGGAGGTTAATTGTCACCCTAGAAATGCCTCCCTCAGCATTCAGCCCTACTTAGCTCCACCTTTGGGTTTCAACAATCCAAGATGGTGACAACCAAAAACGACAAACTCTAACCAATATCCCTGTGACTTTGTCCACTTCTTATGTACGGCCTATCGGGACATTCGATGCAGCCAATATTAGAAATTGTTGCCTATATGTTTTGCGGACTTAGCCAGGTTTCTTGAGCGGAGGCTTTGTAAAAAAAAAAAAAAAAACACATCATGGGAAATAATAACGTGTGACAGGATGAGGAAAAGCTACGACAAAAGTTAGACGAGGTGGGAGAAAGAAGAGAAGGTATTCCTCCGGTTGTACCTTCTTGTGCCTGTGTGAACATTCTGCATTTCAAGTATTTGTTTGTTTTTCTGCTCTGGCTGGATATATTTGTAACACGTATTGATTCATGAGAAGTATTTCACTTCAACTCATTTTACTGTCTATCATCACCCGGCCACCGGGAGAGAATGTGGTAATGAGCGGATGGTGAGGTGCGCCCAGGTGACGGTGCAGTAATAAGATATCTGTAGGTCAACAACCGGCAACCATCTGGACGTCTCGAGGCCTCGTGATTAATTGATGTTCGACTAACAAAGAGCTCCACCACAACTAATGGTGCTGGACCGTGTTTATTCGAATATTTCTGCCCATGGTGGACTGTGACAAGGGGATTCCAGCCGTTGTCACCAGGGGACAGTTTGCTTCTTCTAATATAATTGGGAAGGAATGAAGTGGAGGGTGAATGCACAGAAGGATATATAATAACAGATATTTCCAACACACACATCACCAAGCAACGCAATAGTTAACAATCCTGTAACAACAAACATGAAGGGACTTTCATATCAAACTACATTTTATTTAAGTCTCTATACGTTTACTTTCTGTAACATTATAAAAACACATATTCTAAAGCACTTTTTAACGTGCAAATGAAAGTTTTTATCGGCTGTTGAAAGCCCATTTTCACATTTTCAGCACTCAATTGTCACTATTTACGTGTAAAATGCACAAATCTCTAGATTGTCACAACGTATGCAAGCAAATGGTAAAAGCCACCGTCAAGTTGCTGAAACATTACAATTACTCAGTCGGGAAGCCAAGAGGAAATTCAATTCATTTAGGCAGTAGAGAGATACCCGATGTTCATCTCATCTTCCAAAATGCACAATATCTCAGTACGGCTATTTTTACAATCAGCTATTTTTATGGTAATGACTTCCTTGTGATATAAGAAAGTTGTCTGTATGGATTCCAGGCTCACGGCATGCGTCTACACACGGCGTGGCTCTATCTTTGCACTGCTTGATTTTATTTCTCTACGTGGTGGTTCTCAGGCCGCCTCCGTGGTAAAGTTGTTCCAAAAAAAGGTCAGACCCCGTTCACGATGCACCGAATCCAGCCGTCTTACCCCCCAGAAAACAAACGATTTCACATTCAACATTGGAAAGTTAACGACTTTAGTTTTTATCCTCCAGAAATCTTTATATCATCGTTTTCATGCTTATTTGCTGTTTATTTCACTGAAATAAGAAAATTGTTGTAACAACTTAAAAACATTATTTCAATTGGTAACAGTATAAAATGAAGTTTAAATTAATAACTTAGATAAACACAATTGCTTTGAGTCAGATTAATTAATTAATCTGATTGCTTTTCAATTAAAAGTTTTCATCAATGCAACATAAATTCAAGGGAAGTCAACTTAAAGTTTCCAATCTTTCCAACTCAATTATTTGCTTTAAACTGAAGTTAAAATCCTGCTTCAAAACACCATAGTCCTCAGAAAGGTTCCCTTAGTGCACAATTTGAGTTTTCCAATATACTTAAAATTTTAAGTGGGTGGGAAGCACGCAATTGCACTCGTGTTTACGACACTATTAATGGTGCTTAGCGACACTGTCGCTCCGTTGATTGTTGTAGTAATGTACCGTATGCTCCCGACACTGACTCAGACTTTATTTCGCAGAGCTCATAAGAAACAGAAAACATCAAACGGAAATGAGCCGAGTGTTTCTGTGCCATCTGCAGCCTCCGAATGAATGACAGAGTCTGCGAGTGGGTGAGGGCGGTGGGAAGAAGAATTGATTCGATGCATGCAAGGCCTCTGCGGGAAAATCAATATGCTCGCCGCAAAAAAAACCCCACGATTGACTCATGCACATGCCAACCACCTCTGAGCGGGAGCTGAGAGCAAATGTCGACACAGTTTGTTATGGACCCTCCGTGTGCCGATATGATCTCGGAGCGCTGCCTTTTAGTTCAGCACGCCGCCTGCCCGGAGGACGCTCCCTCAAACTCCTCACCGTTCGCTTTGGAATAATATTATTGAGGTGGGTGGCTGAGACATCACCCTCCCCTGCCACTTTATTGCTGTCAGGCTCCGGCATGTCAAACAAGGCTCTTTCTGTGGGCGTTTGGTGAGCGCCGACACACCTACACGCCTGCAGAATGCTTTCCCTTTGTTGTGCATTCATTCATTTTCTGCTTCACCTTGTTTGATTCTGTCTCATGTAATTGCACATATTTTTTCATGCACGTTGTTTTATTTAGGGAGCAGCATCGTAGCTACGATAACGGGTGATTCTCTGCCATCGATGGAAGTCCAACTATGATTAAAATATATGGAGGTATCAATCCACACTGTTCAGATGTACCATTTCGTTTAATTTAAACAATGTATTAAACAAGGGTCTGATTTTTAACAAGCAATTCTGATGCTCAGAAAAGCAAGACGACGTGGAAGTGTCAAAAACTGCAGTTCCTCAAATGGCCACTTGGCTCTAATAGCGAGATAATTATATCAGATACAAATGTTTACATTCTCATACAAACTGTATATACTGTACGATTTCTGTATAACTCGCACATTTTACTTATATCAAGGAGATATATTGTGCTCATTTTTTGGGTTTGTACTATGTGTGTGCATGCTGTAATGTGTTTTTTTTTCTATTTATGTATTTTCAACAATATCGGACCTTATAAGACTTGGGGCCCTAGTTTCGTGGTGCAGTGCAGGGCGGCGCAGGGTGGCGGAGCTGGCATAATGCAAGTTTCGACCCGCGCAGCCTTGCGCACGGTCAGTTTGGCAGTTTGGTGGATCGCCTGCGCCAAGATGGGTGTGGCGGCGCAGCAGGGGGAGACTACGCCTGGTCTACGAAACTAGGGCCCTTAAAGTTATAATCCAGGCTGCTTTGAATTAAAGGTGCCGCTGCTAGCCGTCTGTTCTGCTGCGTCATCCAGGCCCCGCCTTAGCACCACCTGGGATCCACTGGGGATCCACCCGCTGTGAGCCTCACAACGGCTCTTCAGTTGACCTCATGGAGACTTCATCCATATACTATGCTGTCTGTGTTTGAATGTCACATTGATTTGACTTAAAGAACAACAGCAGCAAAACTTCAGAATCCCAAGCTCAGAAAACATGCTGCACTTTGGTGCTACAGATGTCTAATGCAAATAAATAGGTACAGATTATTTATTACTGGAGAATATTGTTGCTTTTTCTTAGCATTTTAATTGTTGGACATTTATATGAGTGAGGGAGCTCCCTTTAGATATATGGCATAGTGATAGCTCTCAGATGTTTTTTTTATTCTGTTTTTTATTCAATTGGGACTCAGTTAAAACCTACACACGACTATATCAGTGGACTTCTAAATGTCCGTATAATAAATCAAAGGAAGTCCACATCACTATATGGAAATAAAATGATTGATTGCTTTCCCTCTTTGACGGAAAATCCCCATTTCAAAGAGCCTCAGTTTCAGCTGGAAATGAATTATGACGCCGCCCGTTTGGCAATTTGAAAGCGAACCACCGGAAGCACCTGTCAGTCTTTGCCCTTAACTGACAGCACTGTTTATCCGAGCTTTCGGCTTCTGTCCTCATTGAAATTAAAACCAACCAGGACAAAGTGGCTTTATATCAAATGTCTGCCATAATTGCTTTTTTTTTTAGGGATGAAGTGAATGCTTCATTTTGAGATAAAATTAATCTACTTAGTTATGGCAGCACTTTTATAATCATGTTAATGGCAATGTTAATAGAAGTTACCTCCAGGTGAGTTGGAGCACATCTGGAAGCCGTCGTCTGCAGCGGAAGTCACGTGCGACACTTGAATGACACTTCTTCACTCCTCCATATTCATTTGAACAAGTATTCAGTGACAAAAAGCCCAGATGAACAATTTTGTCACACATTAAATACGCGTATTACTCCAAAAAGTCCAAATCTGAAGGTAATGTGTGAATATCCCAATCTCCAAAAGAAAATTCACTTTTCTGTTCCTATATGCTCAGATTGAAATGGTGTAATAATGATAGCAGGAAGGGAAAAAAACAACTTAATGTCTGATTTAATAGGATTTCTCTTCAAGAGCGGAGCGACACCGAGGTGCCAAAACTCCCCCGAACATTTACCTGCAGTCGGTCCGATCCTTTTAAAAAACAAAAGGAAAGAAAAGAGCGCCATGTCCTTTCATTACTGCACTCCTAAAACATGTGATCATCCATCTGTTTTCAGAGTGCATAGAAACCTTTTCTGGTATCAGGGAGAGGCTACCTTCACCTCCTCCACCTCCTCCTCCTCATTACGCCGCCATCTGAGCAGATCCTCCATTCCCTTCTTATTCTTTAAAATTCATGCATTCATTATCTGTTCCATTCCGGCCCCCCAAAAAACAGCCCATCAACCATTTTGCAGGAGATAAAATCCCCTGAGCCTTGACTGCATTTACTAATTGCTAAGATTAAGGCTAATGATGGGCATTTTTTATGCTCTGGAGCCCGGTCAGAACTATTTTCTTAGTTGCCACCCTGCACTCCGGGAAAAAAAACAGACTTCACAAAGCTGGTACAAGATCATAATCACCCATATATAATCCACCTGTGAAGGAAGACATAGTACAAGATGTTCCATATAGAAAAAAAGCATCTTTCTTTTCAGCCTGAATGACAAAGAGTGGATGAGCAGTAAACATCTGTTAGTGTGAGAAACATTTTATAGAAACCACATCTCACCTTTTACACTGTGTCACTTTACATTTACATTTACATTTAGCAGACGGTCCAAAGCGACTTAAAATAAGTGCATTTTTCAAAAGAAAGTAACCACCACATATCATTGCCGATAAAGTAAAAGCTAAAAAATAGAAAGTGTTAGGTCCTTGTCTGATTTTACAACCTTTACAACTTTACAGCCCAGCCAGACTTTACCAACCAATTAAGCTGCCTGGTGCAACAGTAAACATGTTGCCAGAAATATTTTAGAAGTTTTCTTCTAAACTTCTCGCTTCCTTCTGTAAAATGAATGGCACATACATTTGCATACAAGCACAATACATAATGATAACTTTGAATCCAAATTCTCATGTCATGTAAAGCAGAAGTCCTTTAAGGTCCACTTCAGATTGTTAAACAATGTCTGAAAACCACCTTCCCAAATAAATGAATAACACATGCAAACAAATAAAATGGTAAACATGTGTTTTGCTACACTCAGCTGTTATGATGCAATACGTTTTCTGACGTTCTGAACCCAAATTTAATCAGAGTCACATTTCTTCAACACACTTTGGAGCTTCACTGGCACCAAGTTGTCGACCGCATCCCTTTTTTGTTTTTCGTAAACAAATAGGATTTTTTTGTGTCACTGCATCCGACGCCAGCTAGCTAAAAGTGGCAAAACTCTCATATATCCTGATTTTGTTTTAGTTTGAAATACTGGCCCCACTTTTAAATATATATTCTTTGAATGAATTTATTTTTTTTGCTGTATGATTCTGAAGTGTGAAACGTTGAGCACTTTAAGTCATTTCGATATTAAAGGGAACTATTTACACGGAGCTTTTCAGGGCGACTGGCCGCTGCTCTTCCAGTGACCGGCTGCCAGTGAATAAGTGGACCCCTTCAAATGCCAACCGGTCAAACCCAGAGTGACCCCCAGCTCTCATCTCCGTGGCGACGGAGGAGCGGGGGCCGGAGAAGGTGGACGGATGCCACCATGATTTGTTGATGGAGTCGGATACAAGTTGATCCAAGGGAAGCCTGACTGCAGGGAGTCTGTTTGACCAGAAGTGTTGGATGAGCCTGGACTGGACTGTTGGGGAACACATATGGGTTTACGATTGGTCGAAATCTGTTTGGTGTAATTTCTTTTTTTATTTTACATGTGAGGTTTTCAAATTTAATGTTATAAGGTTTTAATTATATCTGTTTTAACAATGCTGCATGTAATCAACAAATTATTGTTGTAGGTGTTTTTAAGGAAAACAAACATGGATTTCTATCTACATTAAAACAAATAATAAATATTCTGTAGTTCCTTCAAGATCACAAATGAGCCTCTGACTCTTATATATGAGGGTTGCTGCAGTCAAGCAATTAGAAAATCAGACAAACCTACCCAATTACGCTGCTTACCCAATAACTCCTCCAAAGCTCATAATATGACTTTGTCTTTTTTGGTCTCAGCAGCTTTTTTCTCTCATTCCATCACGGGTTAGTACTTCTGAGACGTTTTACAATCATTCAATGCTGCAGATTCTCGACGTAAAATCAAATGTACTCTTGCCCCGGAGTCAAATTCTATCATTAAGAAGACGTTTGGTTTGGAATTGTCTTGTCATGCAAATGCTGGTGGTAATTGATCTTTAATTAAAACACTTACAAAATAAAACAATCATTAGCATTAGCACTGTATAGCTTATTTTTTATTGTGTTTTTCTGCACAAATCTACAAAACAGAGACATGGCTTGTAAGTGATAGTGCAAAATGATAATAAATAACATGTAAAATTAAAAAAGAGAATATATACACACACACACACACACATCAGAAAATAAACAAGCATACACTGAAATAGACAAAATGACAATAAATAATAAAAACAAAGAATACAATCAACACTCAGCCTTTAAGTCTTAATAAAAGATTAATAAAGTTGAATCTTTTTCAGGAATTGTTGGAAAAGTAATTTTCTTTGCATAAACCTAGAAAGTTCCCAACATTTCACCAATTTTTTGGAAGAACCTCTGAGTGTACACTGTAGTTTCTCAAGACTCACATTATATAAAATATATTTTATCTGCAGAGTAGGCTATAAGATGGCGGCAGCTGCTGCTTCAATGTGCCGAGAATTTGAGCCCACCTGTTGACATTTTGGTGCTCCGCTGCAAAACCAAAGTCGAAGCATCCAACTGTTGATTGACTTGAATTTTAAAATTCATATTTCAATACAGTTTTGTTGTTGTTCTTTTTTCCCTCAACAACAGAAGGCAGAAGCAGAACAATGAACTCTATTTTCCTGCTTCAAACAGCGACGCAACTCAAGGAGGATGAGATTCACGCGGCGAAATCTGCACACAAAGAACGGTTCTCTTTTAAAAGTTGAAATAAAAGGCAACTTCAGATTTTGATCATTTTCCTCTGAGTTGTGTAAACTCTAAAAAAGCAACGTAACACAGCGCCCATCTGTCCTGCGTGCACCTAAATCCTTATTTCTAAGAGGTTTATTTGGATATAAATAGGGAAAGTATTTTTTGCTGAGACAATGTGTTCCCTTCATGCCATCTGTTTTCAGGTTGGTGTCTCTGTTTGTCTCTCCACGATTAGGCTTTGAATGGCTGGATATGCTTTTGATCACGGTGCCAAATGTTTGTCTGTAAGACTGTTTGTTACAGGGCTTTGTTGTGCGTTAGCTGGTGCACAAAGAGAGGAAATCTGTCAAAGAGCAGAGGAAATATTTCCTTGCCACATACATTCATAGCCTACCCAATAAATAATATGAATAAAATGCTGATTTATGTTTTTGTTTTCTGTCGCAGCTAGTTGCATTCTAGTTTTTATTCTAACTGGCAGATTCAGAGAAAGAAAACCTTGTAGTAAATATAGCTTGTTCTATGAAAAGTGATCATTGTTTACTGACTTGAGGGTTTATTTGAATTTATGTATTCAGCGCTGAAACGGTGTCTAGTTTTAGAAACTAAATCACACTGACTTGGGGGTCTGAGAGAGTATTGTTCAATAATTTAGCTGGAAGAGCGTGAACAAAATGTGTTCCAGTTAACAGTTTGGGCACTCGTGGAAAAACATGGAGGGAAAAAAAAGACAAGAAAGTGAAATTGTGGTTGATGTCAACTGTTATCAAGGTTAGAAAATACCTTTAGAAAATACATTTGATCGGCGTGGAAACGTTTCTTAATTACATGAAACAAACCTCTCAGCGAGACAGAATCCTCTGACACTAAATGGACGACTATCACTTTGTTGAATCTCTTACTTCCGAGCGTTTAACATCCAGACGAGTTTCATTCGGGAGCAGCACTTAGAGCTCTGAACCACAAAATGTAACTACATCCTGGAAAATGTGGTGCCACATCGTGTCCAGAGAGCCGATCCTTGCTGCATCCGAGGCTCCGGAGAGGGTATTATTTTTATTTTATTGCCATATTAGATAGTTTCCCTCCAGACTTCAATGTAAAAAAAAAGTTGCACATATTTCTGGACTAGTTTGAAATCACCATCACTATCTGATTTCTATCTGATTATTTCTTTATCGACTTTGGAGTACTTGTACACCCAGAAATCAAAATCCATCACTTTGCAGGAACATGAACGCAGCGTGATTTTCTTTGTTTATTCGAAATACAGACCTGAAATGGACAAACATCATCATAGCATCCATATTATTACAATACATTGATTGTGTTTTTAAGGTGACTTGACATAAGTACACATCCCTGGTGATTCTTGGATTAAGCACGACTCTAGAAATCAAAGAATGGACCGTATTCGTTAATCAAAAACAGCTATCGTACTGAATTGCGGGTCTTAAGCGGTGTTATTAAAGCTGAGGGGAAACAATCTACACCACAGCATGCATCCAATCTGCAGTTTGTGAAATGAAGTGAGGTATTAGAGATCTGACTGCACGCCTCAGTCTTAACTAACGCTGATGATATGTTTTATTTCCCCAAAAAAGGGCTCCATAAAAAAACGAATGATTCCAAAATTTTTAAAAAATCAGATGCTCAGAAAATAACAACGTAGAAATCCGATCAGCCCCGCGTGAGAATATGCCAAATGAACCTTCGGCATCCGTTGAAATCAGCCGTTTTTTGGAGAGATTGGAAGGTTCCATTAACTCCCTTTCCCAGAATTCATGTCTCGACATCAGCTGTAGCTATTACATCAGTCAAGACATTACCAGTAAGGTGAGGTGGCGAGAAGAAAATAGATTTTCATATGTGACAGGTCTTATCTGCCCTTCACTAAACACATTTGCAGGTAGGGAAGGGTATGCTAGATTAGCCGGTGCATCGGGAGGAAGATGAGCGACAAGGGCAGGTGCCAATAACCCGGCGCCGGATTGGAAATTGAGAATTTTCTCTCTGCGCCCCCCCCCCCAAACTGACCCGGTAAAACTGACACACCCTGTCCCCAACAGCGGGGTCGGTAAATAAACTGCACTTATTATTGATTTATTTCATTTTTAAAAGAGGGCATAAGCAGTGTGAATGTGTGCGTATACGTGATTTTGGTGCAGCATTTTTAAAGCAAAAAGGTAATTTAGTATTTCTGAAATACTTCATATGATTTGAAGCAACCTCTGGCACTTATATAATCCGTGCCAAGAGGAAAGGTATTATGAGAAATAAATTACAAAGCTGGAGAGGGTTGATTTTATTTCACTTTCCTTGCCATTTTATTTTGATTTTTTTTTTTTTTTGGCTTGTTATTGCACGTCAGCGGCATGCAGCAGCACTTCTGTGTGCACTCGCAATATTAAATTAAAACTCACAAAAAAAACAGGCCTGTATGTTTCTGCAGATTTTTAAAAATAGGTAAATATGTAAATACATTGATAAATAAATCTTTTTTCTTGACTTCATTTGCACTCCTGCAGCTGAAGCCAACATGAGAAACTTTTGAAATCTCCCCCTTGCTCACATGATTAAGCTCTGGAGTTTAATAAACAAGCTGTTCTTTTCACGAACATATGATACATTTCAGAGAATTCAACTTATTGTGTACATGTAGTCCATCATCATCTCTCTCATCACAGTCTGAGGATGACTATGCATAGAGCTATTTGCAGTTTGGAATCCGACATGTCAACACCTAAGCGTCGTGACTGGAACTAACTATTCAAGGTCATATTGATAACATTTTTAATTAAGCGAATATTTAAAAAAAATAATACATCCACAGAGCTTTTCGAAAGGTGCAAGTTGTTTACATTTATTCATGACCTTTCATGCAGAATGTATCAAATTGTGACCTTATAAACGTTCATAATGACTTTTATTATGACACATCATCATAATGTGTCATTGAAAGCGGAGAGAAACGCTTATAATATGGGCATCCTATGTCTTCCCTTTTTTTTCCTTCTCTCCGTCTGTTTGACTAAAACAATAAGCATTTTTACAGAAAAAGATTATGGAGCTATTTCACATCGGGGAGCAGCTCCAAGTTGTGGCCTGACCTCATACATTATGAAGTTCAGACAGAGTTGGCCGTGACTCGTAGAACTGTCAGTTTTTTCTCTCGCGACCATCGGATGTATATAAGAAGTAGACATAGTCATTGTTTTTTTGGACTTGAAGGCAATTTTATTTGAATAGCACCTTTCAACAACAAGGTCATTCAAAGTGCTTTACATAAAACATTTGAAAAGCACAGCATTTGAAAGAAACGCATAGAAAATAATATAAAAACAAGCAAATAAAATAAAAAATAAAGCCAAAGGAAGTGACCATATTTGGGCTTCAGAGGAGCGACGGGTGGATCTGGTGAACACATAACACAGAACACAATACTCAATTATCGTTATGCACCTTGAATTGGCCCAAGAAGATAATGGTTTATTAATAAAATAAATATTCCTCTTACATCCACTTATATGAAGCACTCTGTAGTTTGAAGCTAGCACACTTCCCTAATTCTAGCTCAGTGGCCTCATGGTTGAATGCACTTATTGGAAGTCGCTTTGGATAAAAGTCGACCATGAACTCATGTTTACAATGCTTACTGAGATAATTAGTCATTTTATTAGTCATTTTATAGCAACCAGAGGAGTCGCCCCCTGATGGCAAGAAGAGAGAATGCATGTTTAAGGCACTTGTCGCTGACTAAACGCCACGATGACGTGTTGAGCTCGCCGTCTGTCTGAGCGCCTCACGCTGAGAGCATAAGAGGCACTCGGCTTCCTCCTCCAGAGCTCTCTTGGACACAAACACTCCACTATCAGCGGGGCGCCCATCACACTGCTTTTATAAATATCAATCTAATATGCAGATTTTTTTGTCTGCTCACGTAAACAGGTTCATAACGGCATGAAAGCACGGCAGTTAACGGCGTGTTACTCCACCATAATGATGCTTCATTTACAAATGCTAAAATATACATTTCTATTTGAAGAATTCATGAGGCCCTATTTATATCAGCCGAGAGGTAATGGCCATTACTGCGTTTGACAATAACAGCACTCGGGCCAGAGTGCAGGCGCATTATAGCAGAGATGTACCGGAGACGGACTTGGACTGGATGCTATTCTCGTCAGAAGCACATCCCGGTTTACCAGAAACCCAGGCGATGACTGAGGACGGACGTCGGCTTGCCTGTCCGGCCCTCCTGCCCTCTAATTACTGACACAAATCACCCGGAGATAATGCATCCCCCATTTGCAATAAGCATGTAATGACGATAATGCTATACGTCGGCTGTAGAGGCTCTTACTTCTGCGGTGTGCACTCAGAATGTTTGGAACCTCATATAGTCAAAATTATGTCAAGACATTGTTTTGCATCATGTTCAAATTTTTTTAACGCGTGACAAATACAATTTTCAGTCGCCGGGAGCTTTTTTCCCCTCCCGCGTTAATGCACATTGAACATGCATCGACCTCATTTGAAATATTTCTCCCCTCATTACGGTGCTGGCGGTGCCGTTATGGAGCGGTCGCATCAATATTCATTCCCTTCTTAGCCTCAAAGTCAACAGCTAAGAGGTTGAGTCACTTTGAGTTCACGCCAAGGGAGGGAACGCATCATAATTTATACCTTCCGTGCACCTTTTCCAGTGAAACGATTATGTCTCGGGCCAGAAAAATAAGCAGCGAAGTGGAGAGAAGTGTACAATGCCCAGACATGAACAGCTAATGCCAATGTGTGAAGCTAATTCTATGAAGAAAAGTCAGAAAGAAGCTCATGAACATGATACATTTACAAAGATACGGAGTAGAAAGTACAACACAAACTTCCTCCGTTCATGATTTAGCACCGAGGCCATCTGGACAGATAAATTAAAAATCTCCAATCTGAATTTAGTTCTTAGTTATAACGGCTCTTATGGTATTTTATTTATTTTACATTCTCTTTTCCGTTCTTGGGGGAAATCTCAAGCTGACACGTAGAGAGCAAGCGGAGGTCAATTTCCACGCACCAGTTATTTAGCTGGCGATGTGTATTGAGTTACATGCTTTAGAAGTATATTAAGAATCTAAACCAAATTAAATTGTTTCATGCAAAAAAGCACAAAGAAAAGTATCTCTGCTGCGGCGCTCAAGGAAAAAAGGTTAGTGGATACATTTGTTTGAGAAAAATCAAAGACACCAGTGGTGTTTAATTCAGAATTCACTAAATGTCTGTGATTGGCACATGTGGTCCTGCTCTTTCCAGATGCTGAGTAGCAATCAGAGTTTTGTTCCACAATGAATTGATATTGATTTGTTCCCAGGGGAAGGCAAAACAAAAAAAAACATAATTGATTCAAAACTTTGAAAGAAATTCAACTTCTTATTGTCCGATTCTTGGAATCCAGAAGCCTTGTTTCCAATTATATACACATGTTGGCAAACTGTGTCCTTGTGGCAGTTTCTTCCCTTCAGTCCCTGAATAACATGAAATCATGGAGTTGGTAGGAACCCACACAGAAAAACCACAGAAGATGGATCGCAACACAGTTTTAGTGTAAAGTCGAGATGAAAGGAAAAAAATGCCCTTTAAATCCCTTTATGTCCAATTTATATACAAACCAAGCTGTGTTCAGCGACATAGATAGATAGATAGATAGATAGATAGATAGATAGATAGATAGATAGATCTAGATGAGGAGAGGCTAAAGGGTTTGAAGACTGTTATACCGTCTGTTCCTCCTCATCATGTGTTAATATGTACCGTAAGTTAAACCTCATTCAAACCTCTTGGATTGCACTTCTATTACTATTATTTGCAGCAGCAGTGGCAGTTAATAAAAAACAACCTTGCTATTTACGAAGTGTTTGTTTACTGAAGCAACCTCTATTCAGTACAATTTTGGGTTTATTGCAGAAGGTGAGACAATTGCAGAAAAAAGAAAATTAGCGATGGACAGGAAAAAGCCAATTAAAAAAATAAATACTGCATTGGTCACAGTGGCGTTCTACACCTGTGTGCCGTTTCAGTGAATCACAGCCGGTGTATGTCACGATGGCAAAGAGAGCCAAAAATCTCCCCAATAGGACAATCCATTAAAGAGAGAGGGTGGGGTGGTCATTAAATATCTGCAGGAGCGTTAGCAGGAGGCCTGATAAATTGCAGCCAATTTCCACACAATATGAATTACACAAAAAGATGTTTGTTGCTTGTTGCGCAACAATTAAAAGTGTAGCCGAGGCTTGAATGAAGAGTTATTACTGGAGGAGTTATTTATAAATAAATAAATGCTCACTATATTATAAATTGTATCAGCCAGATTGAAGATATACATGCAAATGTTGCCGTCTTAATTAAAAATCGAATTACATTTTTTAAATTAAACTCATTGTGTGTTTTCATTGTTGTTTTATTGGCTAATTTAACATCTGGCGATGGGACAAGCAGTTCAGAATTAGCATTTTGGCGGACGCATGCTTGCTGTATGTTTGCATGTCACGTTGATCAGTGTGCATTGTCGGAAAATAAATGAATAAACTCTTTTCCGAGTTTTGGAATGGGCAGGAGTATTTCATTCACAAATAAATTGAAGGCTATTTTTTGGTAATTTCTCAAAGTCCTAACACGAATCTCATACAATCCAACATGTAAAAAAGCACCTTGACAATGTTCCTGCAGCATCGTCATGTTTTCCAAGGATTCATATCCTGATTGTGATGTTTGTTGTCCACGGTAGATTGTAGAAATACTTGACAGACAGCTGTGTGAGAGAGACAGCAGCTCTTCATTTTAGTAAATCACTGACAAGAACAAATGGCAGGAGTTTCACCTTCACTGACAGAGGCGTCAAACATGAAGGACGGTCCTCTGTGGGCGAGCGTCCCCAACTCATTGATTTCCTTTTGAATTTAACCGTTTCATTTATGACGTGGGAGTTCTCTCTCCCTCTCTTTTCGTTCTCGGAGTGAACTGAGGCCCACATCAGCTCAGTCAGGACACTAGACCTGTGTAATGACTGCCCAGGGCTAGTTTATCCCACTACTCTCCACTGTACCATCACTTGAGTGATTGGAGCCGCGGGGGGGATCACCGATGTAACAGGTCATTACTCATAAAGGGTCCGGACTGGCAATACAGACTCAAACCTCTACAGAGTGGAACAAAAGCTTCTTGCTTCAATAAAAAGAACACGGATTGCTTATCTGAGATGGTGGCAAGCCCATGGATCATTCAGCTGTGGATCGCTTCGAGGAGCTTTAACTCGTCCACGCCCGAAAAACGTGGCGGACGGGAACGACAGAAAAATACCCCACCACAAATTATACGGCGTGTTAAAAGGTGGATGCCATGAAAACCGTTTCCATTAGAAACGGAACATAGATAGTACGGTGTAATGTTACATGTGGGGTGGTGTCCCCCGTTGGGATTCCTACCATCCTTTCCACCAACGTATCAGTTGTGTGTGGAGGTTGCTGGAGGTGGCTTGTGACCAGATCAAGAGCTAATGAAATGAGGAAATCCATCTGGCAGAAATTCCATTAACATCTGGCAAAGGCACGTTGAACCTCGTGTCTCAGCCGAAGACATTTGCCATGACGTTTATCCGCTCCATGGGTAGGAATATGGGCTACATAATAGTTTTTTCTTTTAACTTGAGGGGCTTTTGACTGGATGTCTCGTTGTAAACAAAAATCGCACTATATTTGCAACAAAACTCTCACGCTCCTCCCCCACGACCACCGAGCTCCTTCCCCTCGACTTCGTGCCCTTTGAAATCCCGTAGATCACGCCACCTTTGAAATGCGGGTCCAATGTTGACCATCTTTCTTTTTGTCCTTCTTTTCCACCTGTGTTTTCTTTTCCTTGGTTTTGGACCTCCTCGTTTCGGTTTTTAACGAGGAATTGGAAGTTTGTTGTTACTTCCCTCTGCCTCCCCCCTGTGATAGTGGAACGACCCGAGGGGGGAGGGGCTCTTTGTGTGCATGAACACAGCCCTGCGTGTTGATTGGACAGAATGATCCGGGCGCTGTCGATTTTTGCTAAAGAGAACAAGCTCTATGTGCACGTAGAGGCGCACTTTTTTTCCTAAAACCAGATGATTTATGTTGTTCTATCGGAGCGTAGTGTCGTCTTCAGTTAATATGATCAAAAAAATGTTGCCTTCTGGGACTTTAATTCAGGATGATGACATTAGGTTTTTTTTCCTACCTTTTTTTGGCACCTTGAATACACCTGCATTGCTGTTCACCAAATCAATACACCAAATCAATAGACACTCAAGTTTCTCATGAAAAGTCTTCTCTTGATGTGGATTTCTCTCAGGTGGCAGAAACAATAAGCTCCATTTGCATTGAGACACTTCCAGCGTTGTATAACCAAAATATCTGACAGCGTTCCATTTATTACATTTAACCTTTACTCAGGCGTCACAAGACATAAATGTATGCAACATAAATAATCTACAAAAATGAACTTGCCAGAGGAAGAATTTATATTTCAAACCTGTCCTCGGCTCTAAATTGCTCTTCCGCTGGGTGTGGATGTGAGTGTGAATGGTCATCTGCCTCCGTGCCAGCCCGCCATTGACTGTGCCAGCCCGTGATTGACTGTCTGTGCCAGCCCGTGATTGACTGGTGACCCATCCAGGGTGATCCCCAGCCTCTCGCCCCAATGTCAGCTGCAGCCCTCTGCAACCCTGACAAAAGATTAGTGGTTTCATGCCGATGGATGTCCTCAAGGGTCCTCATCATTAAATTGAGAGCAAATCTATTGCTTCTGAGCGGCTGCCAACATGGCGACGACTGAGCCTGCCGTTTGCCGCGGTGCTAACAGCGCTAAAGGTACAGCAGTGCATGGTTGATTAAAAAAAAAAAAAAATGTGTTAAGCTTAAAAATTACTATGAAATTAAAACAACAAAAATGCAGCAAAACTACTTGGTTGATATGGGACTGGAACATACAAACTAATAAGATAATGACCAAAAGTTCCAATCATGATCCACACCCTAAACCTATGTTTCTGTTATTGAGATAATTACTGTTAAGATAAATATATTATCATTAAGTTCAATTCAGTTCAAATTTAAATATCATAATCTGAATGTTAGCATAGGAAGCTCTAACTTTACAAACCATTTTGGTTGTTTACATCTTTCAAAGGGCATTCATTTTTCTTTAAAAAAAAGGTATTGTCAGTATTTAATAGTGATTTTTTGTGGTGCTGTTAATATGGTTTGGTTGGTGAAGGCAACAAGATCCTCTCCAACACAAATCATTTACAATTATCATTCTCTACAAATAAAAAAATCATGTTCATACTCATGCAGTTGTGATCACCAAATTCAACACAGAATAAAATAACCAAAACAACTAATGGAAAAGACAGAGGAGGCATACAATAACCACATCCAATTATGAGTTACCCCTGGTTAAATATTTGCATTGTCTCGTTTCCTAAATTAATTGTATCTCACGTCACATTTTATTAAGACACAAAGTCACACAGTCCATCAGCCATCTAGGTTACACACTGAATCTCCATCTGGACGCTGATGAAAATGCTTGCAAGCATAACGAGTTTAATTCAGTTGCAAGATGCTCATTTACAAAAATGTCATAACCCTTTCAAAGCAGTTTTAGACATAAATTAAACGTGCACAATGCCTCCCAAAGCAAACAACAACATGAAAAAAGAGAAAGAGACCTAGAACAGACAATAGTTTAACTTTTCAGCAGTTGAAAAACTGATTTCATCTTGATTGTCCATGTTTTTTTACTACTCTGCACACATGTCGATCCTTCCTGGAATAATGATTTCTCCTCCATTGCTCTTCCAGAGGTTTCTCCCATTGTTGTCTTGTTAAATGCTTTTTTTCTCCTTGTCAATATTGAGGGTCTAAGAATATAAGCAGTATGACGAGTGCAAAGCCCCTTGAGGAAACTTTGTGATACTTGGATATACATGGCAAAACGTGTCTTTACCTCTGATGACCTGGGTTAAGTTCCCTTCTCATATTTTCAGTGAGGCATGCTCTGACACTTTTTTATATGCATTTATTTGTTTATTTTTTACTGTTTAATAATTGGTGGTGGAATTATCACGCGTTGAAGCTTTAAGACGTCGACACCAGGTGGTCTGATAATGGCCAAGCTGGTGTTATATACATTATATACTGGATCATTCATGTTTTATGTCTCCTTTAATGTCCCCCATAACTCTACTCATACACAGCTCTTCTTCTAAGGTCATCAGCTCTGCACAGATGCGTTTTATTGGTGGCCATCTCAGGATTGACTGGAATGCTTCAGCAAGCTGGCGAAGTGGGTGCAAAACAGCAAAAACCTACAAAGTATTTTTGAAAAAAGCTTTATTTTATCTATTTATTTAATTGTATCAGAAATGTCTTACACACAGTAAAATACATCAGCAAAACACAATTGAGGATAGAAAACACAATAAAGTTCAGGACTTATACTCTTACACTCACAGAGTGTTTTACAATCAGTAAAGAATTCAATAAAACCACATTTTTCTTAAATAAAAATAAAAGACAGTAGCTGGCCCCGTGCTCTATGCAGCTACCCTCTCTAGTAACCAGGCCTTGATTCTCTTTTTAAAAGAGTTCAGACTGGATGTGACTGTAATTTTCATATATATCTTGTTCCACTGAACTGCCCCTATATAGGTAAAGGTTCCTTTCCCTTAAGATGTTTTAAACAAATATGGACGCAGATCTGAAATGCTGCCACGATGGCAAATATTGTGTTTGTCCTTTATCTTAGTAATAAGACAAGACAAAAACGTTTGGATGCTAACAAACAGTATGTTATGGATCATATTCATCCTTGTCATAATAATACGGGACTCAACAGGGGGCCAGTTGAGCTACGCAAATTGTGACCTACCTATATGAGACCTATGGCCCACGTTTAGAATGACTCTCATTAATTTATGATTTAAAATTAAGGAGTTAGCTAAAACTATCATTGTTGACCTATCTAAAAATTTTGAATTTCTGGCTAAGAACTTTGATGCCGTTCACACCAAAGAGCAGTCGGAATGCACATTTTAATACCTTGAATTTGGATACGGCACCTACTAGAAATGTGCTTTCCTTGAATATTAACCCATTGAAAACAATTGCTCTGTGTCATCTGCATAGCAATTAAATCACAGTGCGGGCCCATAAATGAGCCCTGGGGCACACCGTATAGTTTGTTCAGTCCGATGAAAAGCTTTGCGTTGTGACAAAATGCTGAAATTAATCAGTTTAAAAAAAAAAAAGATTCAATAAATTCCTTCAGTAGAAAGTTGCCTGAGGAAAACTTTTCACAGCACGATGTGTGGCTCATACTGAGGAACTAGGACAAGACACACTGCTGTTAAGCTCCTCAATATTTTGAGCATCACAAAACAAAACCCATTCACCTCTACTGTACCAAATCACAGCGGCAGGTATTTTAGAAGCTGGGTTGAATAAAAAATAAATAAAATATCTGCATGATGCCACAATTGATTGATAATGTTCTCTTTTTTGTCATTTGTGTCAAACAACCCTTAAATAATTCACAACTATATTCTTCACATAGTTACGTCAACCCGACATAGATCTGTTTAGCTGTAGTAAAGGTTTGATCTGAAAGGCATAGAGAATGAACATGTCATCTTGAGTACGTGTCCTCGTGAATGACAATGGCTCATTTGAAACCACAGTTTTGTACACCTTGCCTCGTCTCTTTTTGCTTTCGCCCGTCAAAGCCTTGAAACATGGACTGGGCGCTCTCCTCCAAGATGGGAAATTACACGCTGATTGCCAATAATGTTAGAATGTGTGATGAACAGAAACCCGTGCCCGGCTTCCTGTAGTGATCCCATCTGTGTGCGAGTCCTGGTCCTCCACTGCTCACTCAACACTTCATTAATTAGACACAATTCTCAATTCCAGGGGAGTTTATCCAAATATTAGCAGGGACACTTTTAAGTTGTCACTGTCACCATGGCAACCAGTTCCTAACTGAAGTGCACTCATCCACAAACAGCATGCAACAGTAATGTAGCATCATTCATTTTTCACAATAAGACTAGTTTAACACGGAGCCTTATATACAATAAACAGAGGGAATGCACAGATACAAGGTACAAACCCAAAGGTGCTACATGAGATCAGGGTGGGCGCTTCTATTGCCTCTCCACGGCTCTCAACATGGCGACAGCTGAGCCGGCAGCTAGCAGCTAACAGCACTGACTAACAAACAATGGCAAAAATGCTAAAAGTGCTAACCATGTTTACCTGAAAGGGAACATAGATTTAAGCTAATGAAAACAATGATTCTTATTTTCAGGTTATTAAACACAAATAAAACATACAATACAACATATTTACAGTGAAAGACACTGTTCCTTTTATGATCTGAATATAACATTTAGCACCTTTAAAACTATGAAAATATTTCTGTCTTTTACTGTGATCTTGGATAGTTTCATTATTTCTTTTTTTTAAAATTATAAACCAAGTAGCAGGGTTTCATAAAAGGTCACCAACCGAGCCCTTCAGAGATGATTGTACTTTTCGGACTCATTAAAAGCCTCTTTAAGCTTTCAGGTAACAGTAATGTTCTGTTTGAGTTTGTATTAAAGAAGCAGAACATAGTTCCCATTTCTTTTTTAAATTGCCACGCAAACTGCAATTGTTGTTAGTCCCCCTTTCACCATATCACCTTCAGATTTCCTTTCATGATGACATCACATGCCTCGACTAAGGCTTCTTCTTTAGAAACCTCCGTGGTAAGCTTTTATTCATTTGTAAAATAAATAGTTAAGAAAAAAGTTTCATCTGTAAACCAGAAAAAAAAAAAAAAACACGACTGCCCAAATTTATGATTAACACGTTCATCATGCGCTCATCTAATAGAAAGCTTAAAGCTCTGATGAATATCTGATCATGCGTGCATTTTATATAAAAACATGCCTTTAATAATATACCACATCTCATTATTGGATCAAGCAAAAAGAAAAAAAAATCTCCACTTATAAATCTCCCCGAGTGGTTTCTTACATCAAACATGATGCTCGTCATTAAATATAAACATACAATCTGCAAGGTGAATAGAAATTTGATTAAAATGATCAATGCAATTACAATACTTCTGATTGTAAGTTTATTATGTTGAGACACTTTTGAAAAAGCATCTTTGTTCTTAATAGTTCATTGCTTGCTTTTAATTCAGCCACAGGTATTAAACACCATCAAATGTGTTAAAAGGTGTCAAATTAAAGATGATTTAATTAAGCGTTTGGACTTATTGCTCCTTGGTTGCCATGCCGACAGTCTGTGAGAACGAGCTACCGAATTCCTCAATCCAGAAAAAACTCCCTTCCTATGTGACACCGTTTATTTTTGAATGGGTCAGGGTTTTTTTTTAACCAATTTTGGTTTCGGAGAGCTTCTTTGTATTTTAGATTTTGCTGGTGCAGCCAATCAGAGGAGGGCAAGACTTTGTTTTCAATTGTTATAAATAATATACCTGTGTCAACCTTGCTGTTTGGAGGTTGCTCGGCTCCTGCTAATGACAGTTGCCACCAATTTAGCCTCAGCTGGCTATGTAATTACCCGGTTGATTTTTCAGGTACTCTCGAGCAAACGCTGCGGCGATCTTGACATGCGAGTATGCAATGAAGGCGCGTCTCTCCTCAGTCGGCGGGAGCAGCAGACGTGTTTATTATGCACAATTACCGGCTGGTACTGTAGCTGTTAACTACTCTCAAATTTGTCTTGTTTATGAATCTCACTGCAATGAACTCTCATTTTAAAAAGGGCTTTGGAGCACGAGTAGCAGTAGGGTATGATAGATGATAAAGCTGGCTGGATGAGGTCTTGTTTTTGAGTTCAGACGGGTAAGGGGAAAAAAACAAATAAAATAAAAGTTAACCTGGCTCATTGGGATGAATAAAAACGCACTCAAAACAACCTTTTGTATATTTCTGCTACCTTCAATAGGTTATATAAATACAAATATTGTTTCCACCTACACAGTAAATAATACAATTTACTGTCATAGAAACGAGTGGTGTCTCCTGAATAAATGCAGTCTTTCTGCCACATGAAGAGGGAAAAATCAGCTATTCACACAATTTGTGGTGAATGACAAGTTGTTTCTTCAGCAAAATAGATTTGGTGATTAAAATTAAAATAAGATGCTTTATTTTAGGGGTTTAGTGAAGATTATTAGAGGAGACTGCGTGTAGAACATGAGGACATCACGAGGGTTAACCCCAGGAACGTTGATTTCAGGACGGCATCCTGTCATGGGACGGATGATGTACACGGGGCGGCGCTGTTAGAGCTGGAGAGGCTCGGTTCCATCTCGAGCCGACAGGCTGATACCATGTTGTCCCACTTTCGTGGATGGCCTTAATCTCTGCCCTTAGCTGAGGCAGATTAATCCAGACAGTGCTGACATTATCTCCTGTTCTACACCGTGACACTGGACACAGGAGGAACTCCCCCACATCCCCACTTCCCTCAGCTCAAACATCACCTCCGACGCCACTGGATCCGGATCCAAAGACCGCCGGTCCACAACAACCGGACCCTCCTAAGCTCATATTTATACACTGTCGCAATATTTAAAATCATGAGTGGCAGAATATGTATGAATATGATTCAAAAGCATTGAGTGTATTGGATTTAAAGATACAATAAACGACATTCTAGGGATTATGGCGGTTTAAGACTTTTGCATGTCATCATGTCCTTTTAGAAGAAGGACACTGCAATTACTCATGTATCAGTAAACCACATAAATGTGTCAGACGTGTCCCATTAATGGCTTTTACTGTCAAGCTCCATCCGTGCCGTGGTGGGACAAACTACTCAAGTAAAAAGAAGCAATACCACAACGTAGAACTACTGTGTTGCAAGTAAAAGTATCTATACCACAACGTAGAACTACTATGTTGCAAGTAGATGTAGCAATACCACAATGTAGAATTACTATGTTGCAAGTAAAAGAAGCAATATTACAACACAGAACTACTATCTTGCAAGTAAATGTAGCAATACCACAACGTAGAACTACTATGTTTGACAGTAAAAGTAGCAATACCACAATGTAAAACTACCATGTTGCAAGTAAAAGTATCAATACCACAACGTATAACTATTACGTGTGCAGGTAAAAGTAGCAATACCACAACTTAGAACTACAACGTTGCAAGTAGAAGAAGCAAATACACAATGTAGTACTGCTGTTTGCAAGTAAACGTATCAATACCATAACGTATGTTTGCAAATAAAAGAAGCAATGCCACAATGTAAAATGTTTTTTAACTTAGCATTGCCAACAAGAGGCTTCTTCATAATACTCCGACGGAGCAAAGTAAAGTTCCGCTGCTGCTGAGAAACTAGTTCCTCAAAAAATGGATGATTCATGTGATGCAAGGTTAGTTTTGTTTCAAATATTATTCTATCGACACAGATATGTACATCGACAGTCTAGTGTTTTAATTGATTTGCCTTGGGTGCACTGTGGAGTGGGCAAGACTGTTTTAATGCCATGCTAGCTAGAACGATTGACTTGCGCTAGCCATAGCATAAGCGAACTCGGCCACTAGAAGAAATGAATGAAATTTCTTGAAAACGTCTCCGGAAAATAGGTCTTATGTCCAAAATTCTGAACTTTCCCTTTAAGTACATACTTTTTACAATATAGTACTGTGATTTTCAACCTCTGGATGTATGTTTTGTCCTTCTTTCTGCTCAGCCACAAAGTGCACGTCAAGGTGACCGATTAAAAAGGCGGTAATATTTCCCGCCCTTTGCGACGCTCAATAGCGATGCTGTGGCTAAAACAATGGACGTGAGGGTCCTGCTGGTGCACCGCAACAAACATTTCCCATTAATTATCTTCATAATTTATAAGCCACAAGCTGTTTGATGTACCGTGACAGATTATCATAACAATGATGGAGCGTGGTGGACGGCGACCCGCTGGAAAACATGTTTTATCATAAGAGAGAGAGAGGAGGAAGCTGCTTCCTCTTCATGTAGCTTTAAATCAGGCATCGTTTCCCATTATGACAGACTAGAGAACCATAACAGGAATGATGCAGCTGCCCTCAGATGGGGGGAAAAAGTGATGAAATTAATGTTGTTTTTGTTTTTCTACTATCACTTCCTGATTAACAATGAATAAGCCGCCGATCGGCTCGAAACTCATCAATCAATCATGACTCCAGAGTGCTAAATTCTAAATTTGGAGCATCTATGAGGGTTAGTGGCTGCAATCAGGAAGTAACGAGGCACAACTTAATACTGTGTTCTAAAGTGTTACCAGTAATATTGTCATATATATAATATATTATCGCCACTGACGCTGTAACGCTTTGCTCCTGGGTGATGTTGGGACTTTGAAAATGTCTGAAAATCACAAGTGTGTTCTAGTCCTGCTCAATGTGTAAAAGTGTCCTGAGATAACTTCTGTTGTGTTATAACACTATAAATAAAACTGAATTGAATTGAACATGGAGGCTGAGCGGTAATCATGAAGGTTCTTGGTTCTATTCCCCCAGCTCTTCCAAAGAAAGTAAACACATATCCAAAGTGGACGTAATCGCCATGATGCCACCCATCGGTTTGTGGACTCCTACCTTGATAGCCTTGAGTTCGGCATTTCAGTATATAGGCTGCTCCTACATATCTGTCTGTTGTTTGTATACGTATGTATATTCAATGATGCCACTTTGCTTGCTCTTTTATTGTTTGTATACCTTCTGGATTAAATTACTTTTCATTTAATTTTCTTGCATTTAACGATACTTGAGGTGAGATTTCCTTAGCAAGCCCCTATGGGTTTTCTTAATCTCACCGGCACAGTTTGTTTCTTTTTTTTATTTCCTTTGTATGTATTTGTTATTTATGTTGCTATTGTTTTTTTTTTTTTGTTTTTTATTGTGCAAATTAATAATAAAAAGTTTTCTAGTTTTCTTTCACCTTCAAAATGTTGGATTTTTTTTTTTTTGGAATCAGAAGTGATACAAAAAGTTGGCAACCAAATGCTGAACAATACAACTAAATTGTTTCTTTCATCAACTGAAAATACACCAAGTTCTAAAATAAAAAACATGGACAACTCCCAAATAAATGCATTCCATTCATCTCGACATGTTAATTATATTATACTGGTACAGCTAATAGAGATGCACTTTAATGCTTTATGACACCTGCATTGCAACAATTCAAGACAGGGATGCTGAAGTTTAAATGCACCAATGACCTTCTCTTTGTGCCACTTTTTCTTGACCACATTCACTGTGACCATCACAGGGTTTAGTGGCTAACTGGATCATATCAAGTAAAAAGCCTATTTAGACTACAAAGAATTGTCTGCAGCATCTGGATTCACTAAAACTGCTTTCACATCTTCCCACGCTCCGGCATTGTTTTTGGATGAGTCACAATTCTTTTTTGTCATTGCCCATCTTTCTGGATTATGTATGCAGCACCTGAATATGTAGCTCGAGATATTCCAGAAACATTAGTTTGTGTAAATTAATGTATGTTTTCTAGGTATGGGAAACAATGTTACGGTATATAATGTATTTTGGGATCACAGCATTTGTTGGTACAATATGTTATTAAAGTTGAAGGCAAATATTTTTTCCTTTATGTTTCTTATGCCACATTGGAGATGATCATGTATTTACATTTTAACACATCAGGGAGAAATCTGGGAGGGGGCACAACACACATTCATTAATTAAAAACATGGGAGCTGCCACCAGTCTTTTACTGCTGACATTCTTTCCCCTGTAACGGATTTGCAGCAGAGACTTGTTATTCAGAACATTCCCACTCAGATTATTCCAAAATAAACAAAAAAAAAAGAGTCTTTGCTAGAACTTATTTACTAGCACAACAATGTAACAGGAAACCCATGTCAACTAGAGATAAAACTGTTTTCATATTTATATTTATGTATTTAAATATACAAACATTTGTTTAAATGCTGAATTCACTCATTATCATCAAGGAGAGAAATCTCATCCCATTTTTACTCCTTTTGCAAAATAGAAGTGTGATTATGAGCCGCGTTTTTAGGAGGACAAGAAAGAGGTGATAGCACTTTAATTGGCTGTGTTATCATGTCCTTTCTCTTTCCATGTGTGCCTTACTCACAAATTTAATATGCCAGACGAAGACAGCGTGTATTCAAACTCATACACGTCAAATATTTATTATATGTTAAACCTGAAATGTAAAATGGTGGAGCCTTCACAGCTAGGGGGCGCCACCACGGTTTGACCCAAATTCTTAATGGCCAAATTTCAAATCTATACCTTCATATATATATATATAAATATAAAACCCAAGAAGGGGGGAAAGGGCACATTGCTCTGTTGTGATATTGTGATAACTATCTAGCCGGCCATATGGAGGCGGCCGTGAGCGATCCCCCCCCCCATCTCTGCTTTCCCGTCTTTAAACAGCGAATCACAAACACAGGTGAAGGACGCTTCCCCTCCTCCTCCTCGGAGCCACGCGACCACGCTGTCACTGGTGGGGGAGATAACTGGTTGACCAGCGGCGCCCTTTACTGTGTGTGAATGTCAAAGTGTCCACGCTGGGGCCGCGACACGCCGCCATGAGGTGTGAAGGTGCTCTAACAGCTCGCCTCCCATTGTACGACGGTGCAAAAGGCTGCTGCCACGTCTTCATCTACGTTCTAGGTTTCCCCTTCCTCTCCCATTAACCACCATCATACAGTTCTGTTTATCAGTCTTCCTGGATGCTGCAGCGCCTCATCATCGGCTCCAGATAGGGCCAGTCATCGTTCACAGCCCCTCCCGACTCAAATTGCTCCATGAGCGGTGACACCGTCTGTGTCACTTCATCTCAAAAATCCCTCCGTAACAGCCAAGTAAAGCCGGCGGAGATGAAGTCAGACTTCAGTGGATGAAATTAATTGCACAACTTAACGGGGGAAATGCATCTTGGTTGGAATCAACAGAGTTTGGGGGGGTAGCATCACTGCAATCAAATGCAGCGTGGCTGCCTGGTGCAGCTGTGTGTTTGGAGGGTGCTTTGCTGCAGCTGGAGCTCCAACATTAAGCCCAAACATTCATATTCATTCATATAGAAGGACTCCAAAAAAATGGCCAAAATGAAATTGTTTGCTAATTAGTTACCAAGTAATAGTCAGGTTGTTTCCATCTTCTGGTATTGTAACAATGGAAGGGAAGTAGTGTTGCTTTCATTAACGAAAATTCTGACCAAATATCGTCGTCAACGAACCTTTATCACGTGAGGAAAACAAGACGAGACGCGAAAATGCTGGTCATGTGATGACAACATATTTGGTTGTTAAAATAAATATGTTGTTAAATCAAATCAGAGCGTCTTCTGTGTCTGGAATGGATGTATTCTTGAGTCTATCAGGTAACAATAATATAATAATAAGATAACCTTGTTTGAATTGAATAGTCATGAACAATTCCGACTAAAATAAGACTAAAATGCTCAGACTTTTAGTCAACTGAAACTTGACTAGACTAAAAATAGTATGAACGTTACTAAAACTAATAAAAACTAAAATAATAGTTTGAGACAAAGACTAGACTAAAACTAAAAGTAAAACAGGCCAAAAACAACACTAAAGGGAAGGAATAACAGTTCCCTACAAAGAATGCTGTTTCAGCCAAATTCACTGGAAATGGTTAAAAAAAACAAACGATTCCCTCTTCATCTCTGCTGAGTTACCAATCCGTCACGTGGAGAACATAACAATTAAAACATCTGTATTTGGTTGTCAAATGCAGCTGGATCACAACAACGCCGCCGTTTTTTTCTGCTTTGGCTCAAGTTTTTGTAATTTTGGAGGGTTTATATTCTTGGTTTCAGGACGACTGATGCGAGGAGGGAGACACAAAGACACAAATTGCCGTATAGTTATATTCTACCCAGAGTCATTCAGAGAATATTCATGGTAAAGTGCAGGGCTGTAAAATCCTCTGACTTCAGCTGACCCCCATGTGTGGCCATTAATATTTCAAAAAGATCCAGGAGGTCGTTTCTAAGACACTGCCTGTTTCACAAACACACACTCGACTGTAAGTAGCTCCGTTGTCATGCATTCAAATGGGTTTACAGTCACAAATGACACTACCTTGCTCTGCACACACACACACACACACACACACACGTGATGTTAAACATACTACCACCACCTTTAGAGGAGCTTACTGACGACAGCGAAGCCCAAACACAAACCCAAAGGTAAATGGCATCTTTCATTTTTGCGAGCCCACCTTGAATTAATCCCATTTAAGGGTTTAGCTACACTGTGCACAGCAGCATTCACTCAAACTAATCCACATCACACCTACACACACACACACACAGACACACACACACACACACACACACTTCTGTGCACATGCATGCTGTCACATCAAACACACAGGTGTTATTTCTATTACGTAACCAAGACACAAACTGCTCCTTGTATAGATAAATACTGCAAAAAAGGTTACCTTGCTGAAATAATAATGAATTAAAACTCAAATCTGGACCATCTCTTGTCATCTTATTCTTTGGCGAGAGCCGTGTAATAAACAGAGGCTCCCTCGCGTCCTGGCGAACACACTCTCACCGCTTCTTTTCTCCTGGACGCTGCAACATTAAACAATATCAACAAAGATCCTTCTCTGTTTTCCCTCCCATGAATATTCATGCCGCCGAGTCTCAGATGTGTGATGTGAGTGGGAGCACACAGGTGGATAAGGATCTGTACATGAAACAGCGAGCGAATGAAAGGAGGAGCGTGAACGTCTCCGGGGGGCTTCGTACTACCACCTTCAGCAGCAGCAGCAGCTCGGCCTCGGGGCAAAACCAGCCAGGGGGGGAACAGGAAGCTGAGAGGCGTCCGGTAAATACTCAAGGTTAGGTTTCATCTCATCCCTGAAACATACATCGTCTATAAATACGGAGCTGATTAATGTTAATATCCTTGTATTTATGTCATTGTCCTGTATATGCCCTTGTTAGTTTTTACCACAGTCAGTCAACATTATCCTTTTTTCTTTGGTCAAGTTTTAGTCAACTAAAAGTCTGAATTTTATCTTCAAAGAAAGAAAGTAACTATGGATTTAGTTCAAGAAAATCCTCTTTTCAGTCACTCAATCTAGTCGTTAATTTAAGTCTGTTAGTCCTCAGAGTCTGCCTGATCCTGCACTCTGACAACAAACAAAAACTTACCACCTTTTTCCATTAAGCTTCAACACGAAAACAGATTATTATTTCGATTTACAGAATATGGACTAGGGGTGAGTATTGACAAGAACCTCAGGATATGTATCGCAATACTTTGGTCACAATAATAAATCTTCGATCTTTGGAGTTGAAAAATCGATATTGTATTGGGCAGCAAAGTATCGCGATATATTGCCGTATCAATATTTTTACCCACCCCTAATATGGACTGTACCATTAACGGACACGTCGACAAAAACTTGTCTCAACAGAGAAATAAATGACACTTTCAAACTTCTGTGAAAAAACGCTGAACAACTATTTCCAGCTAAAACAACACTGAACTGAGCTGAACATAAATCACTTTAATAAGCTTTTTTTTTATTAAATACCACAGAATTCTGATAAGGATTCACTAAATCCCCCAAATTAAATGAAAGTTTTCATTGGTGACAGCTTTCTTGCTGGTGAAGGTAATTAAAAAATGTAGTTAAAACACTTTATTTAGACATTCCTTCATATTAAAAATAGTACCTTGTCCCATATTTTTTTACTGACTTTTCTGTGCGTGTGCTCATCTTACACTGCTAGTCTGCCACATTTTTATTCATTGTGATTTGGTGCCAGTTCACAGACCGCTGCACGAAGACCAAATCAGTCATCTTGTCACCGAAAAATAGAGAGATTTTGGTTCATTTTATGTTTTAAAACAATGTTTTTTTCTCTTCTCTTGCATGTTGATGGTCGCTAGCAGTTAGTGTTTAAGGACGTCAGCACCATGTCACCATGGCCTTGTCTACATCATGGAAAAAACATCATTAACAAACATATTTAGTCATAGTTTGCTGATGTGTTAGGACCACTATTTGTCCAAAGAAAGAAACCACAACATATCATTGCTGATAAAGTAAGATCTAAAAAATAGGAACAAGTGTTAGATCCTCGTCTGACTAAAGTAGTAGCTGTTCAGCAAACATACCTTAAAAACAACAGTGCAAAGAACCTAGAAGTACATTATTATTATTGTTTTGGGGGGGTCATGCTATGCAGAGTCAAGTCTTTTGCAGAAGATACCAATCATTATCCCTCTTCAAATACAAGCTTGTTTATATACATACATATATCAATTCTAATCCTAATCATCACATGCATTCCATAAGAGGAAGTGACGACGACTCGTAGAGAAATTAGTCTTATCGTCACGACGACGCTGGTGAATGATTCCGAGCGTTTGATGACTATTCATTTTCTCTGCAGTGCCATTACTTCTTTTACCTCCGCTTGAAATTCTGGTAATGGCACATTGAATGCCATTTGAAAAGACACTAAGTGTGCTATGAAATGCCTTTTAATGTCGAGACGGATCAGCCAATTATCCATTGTATGTCGGCGTGCTTTCAAATGTGCCGGAGTGAAATCAAAACGTGAGCGTGTCAGAAAACAGTGCGTTTATTGCCGCAGCCTACCTCACTATTCTGCAAAGCGGCGCACGGATCATCACGCATCATCTACTGTGTGATGGAGGACGGCAAAGTGGAGGCTTATCTGTGAATGTATGATATTTAAAAAGTAATAATTCCTCTACCGACTGTTGTTGGAGATCCAATTAAAACACGGTATTGTGTTTTTTTTTAAATCCAGACATCTGTAGGTGAATGTCAAGTTTGTACTTTAACATTCCAGATCATCTGTCGAGCTGTTTGATGAAGGATAAAAAAGCATTTTATATCCCAAACCATATCTCTACCTTGAAGAAAAGATTGACTCCATAATCACTCTGACCTGCATTTGGTCATTGATCATTTCATGAAATTACATCATGAAGTCTTTAAAAAGAGCTCACGATATCTATGAAAGTATAGCATCTCAGACGTGGATCGAATACTCAGCAGAACTTTCCCCATGATGCTTCCGCTTGTATTGGTCTGTAAAAATGCAAGACATCCAGCGGATTTGAACAGCCAACCACAAAATAGACGACTCAAATGGCCTCCGAAAGAGCTTTCATAATGGACAATTAGCACGGCAAGAGTATCCGTCCGTCCGGCTGCCCCTTCGGTCGCTTCAGGTCTTGGCATTTGAACGCCAAGCCCTCGGAAGACGCTCGGCTAATTAGTTCCCGAGGAAGGAGTGATCGGTCTTCCTCGGGGGAAGTGATGTGTCCGCGGTCAGTGCACTTTAAATTAGGACGTCTTAAACTCAGGAGGCAGAGAGCAAAGTCCAATAAATAATAAACAAACTTGTTGGTTTCCTAACAGCTTCAGATCGAACACAAACTGACTTCCAAAGATTTCCAAACAGCGAGATTCTAAGACAAGCCAAGACTTTCCTCATTGAACTGAACTCCAGCATTCGGTAATCGACTTGTATGGACTACCTGTCAACATGGACCTAGTGGTAAGGCACAGACTTGTAAACTAGTCTTTTTTAATAAACTCCGGGTTCGCTAACTACGTTGTTGGTGTTGGTTTTATGTGTAAGGACCCTTATCATGCTACTGAAGAGGTTTGGTGCTATTTTGAGCAATATTAGTGGTTAGAATATGCCATTGTGGATGCTTTAGGCGCATCGTCCCAATCTAATCAGTGTTAGCGCTATGGGGCTGTTAGCGTCTTTCGAGGCTTTCTCGATACGTGAGTGAAAACTGAAAAAAAATGTCTGGATGGCTTATTTGATGTTTTTTCATGGCGAAAAAGACTATGGGGTCCATTTTCGCCGGTCTTACACTTTAACCCGAACTCTGGTCGATGTACACGTCTCCTCTTATTCGTATAGGCAACAGGACCCTTCATTTCTATCCTGATGCGAGTGTTTCACCATATGTTCATCAATGAATAATGCGTACTATCATAAAGCTCTCATGTATAGAAGCTCTGACCCACTGTCAGAAAAAAAGAGAAACTTTCTCAAAATAACGACTTTATCTCAAAACAGATTAAGGATGAAATTGATGTAGGATAAAAAAGCATTTTATATCCCAAACCATATCTCTACCTTGAAGAAAAGATTGACTCATTGACTAGAATCACTCTGACCTGCATCTGCTCATTGATTATTTCATGAAATTACATCATGAATTGTGATCTTTTAAGAAGAGCTCGCAGTGCAGCGGATTCACGATATTTATGAAACTATAGCATCTCATACGTGGATCGAATACTCCGCAGAACTTTTCTCACCTTGAGATACTAAGTCAATATTTCAGAAAGTTTCTCAACATTTCAGAAAGTTTTTCATTATTTCAAGAAAAGTTTTTCAATATTTTGAGAAAATGTCTTTTTTCCCCTGACAGTGGCAGTGATGGGCTTCCATACTCACGGTAACATAATCTTACATTTTTAACTAATATAGTAAAGCTTGAAAACAAACAGTTAATGTGAGCCTTATTGACAGGATGATGAGATTTTAAAACCCGCAATCAACAACAACAAAAAACAGAAGGAGACACATGGAATAATATTAATGAAGCAGGAATGATGCCGTTATGGTCGAGCCGAGAATATCAGCATTAAAACGTAGATCTGAAACGTAATCCCAATAAACATTATGTTGGATTGCAACGTGACGGACCAGTCTGGCTTTGGTCACGACTGGATTTAGCTGTAATTGTTTTCAATTTATTAAATTAAATAAATGTAATAAAAATCGTAAAATATTCTGCATTCTTTGTGTATATAATGCATGAGTGTTGGTGGTCTCATTCAAACAACATTCATCCTCATGACATTAAACTAATTATTACGTTAATATGGCTACATGTTAAGTGTCTAATATGAGTTTCATTTACGCTTTGATCGAAATTTCATGTATTCTGCCACAGCATGGAGCACAGTATGTGTCCGTTTAATATGAAAATAAGCTTAAGGCTTATTATGTATGGCTTAATATTATCCCGTTTTTGTCAGAACTCCCAGAATGGAAACAGACATGTTTGAGTGTTTGGTGCAGTGCAGCGAGAGAGAGAAAACACATTCTCCTATCCGTTGTTTACAATCAATAAAAAAGGGCATTCAGAGTGTTAAGGTTGTGTCATCGCTCCCATACATTTAGCACAATGAAGTATATGCAGGAAGTGGTCAGGGAAGACGAAGGGTCCCATCTGCAATGCAGATCTGAGATGAGAGCAATCAAAGCTGACTCAAACACATTACCAATTAATGAGTGGGTGGGTGGGGGGGTGTAGAGTTATTGGAGTGTTTGTGTTACTTCCAATCCTCAAAGTGGGAGTTTATTGAGGAGAAAATAAAGTTTACTGTAGGAGAAACTACGTGCGTTTGAAGCATGAACTTGAATGGCTTCTAAATGCAAAGAGGGGGGGATGCCGGTTCGCCTTATCAAAAATTGCCTTTGCGCCAATGAATAAAAGTCAACTTATCCATTAAGCAAATAAGCCGATGTGCTGCGGCGGGTTCACCTCAAAACGGAGAAAAACAAAATAAAAAGGACGATCCTGACATGACATTTGATTATGTTGTTTTCAAGGGAATGTGTCGAATTTAAATGGCTTGTTTGTTTATATATATATATATATACACACACACACACACACACACAGGAAGCACACATTTAAACAGCATAAATTTCAAAGTAATTTGGTAAAGTACAGGGCAGAGGCTTCCCAATTTCTGTGACCATAATTTGCTTCCGTGGTTGAAACCAGCAAGAAGATTATATTTGATTTAGATTTGTTTTGTTTTTTTTGCAACTTGGTGCACAAAAACACGTGCGAGGCAACATACGGTTATCAACAGAAATAAAATCTTTATGTAAGCAGTCATTCGTCCCGGCTCACAGCAGTGTCAGTGCAGCAGACGGTTCGGGGAGCTCTTCTCTCCATTTAAATCTTCTGTTTCTGCATCCAGATGGAAGGAGTGCTGGCCGTGTGAGGACTCCATCCATCGTATGGACCGGGTGGGGGGGAGGCGGATGACTTTGCTGGGAAGTTTTGCTCTTGTTGGAGATGAACATGGTGAAGAAGCTGGGGCGTCTGCTGGCCAGCAGGGGGCGACTCCTTCGGTTGCAAAAAGAAGTCTGATTGTATGGAAGCCTACGAGAAAATGGTCCTACTTCTCTCTTGATTGTAAACATGAGTTTATGGTCTCAATCTCTAGTTTCAAGTCTTCTTCAATCCAGCATGATGTTCGTTTAGTACATTATGGTCCATTTAGAGTCAAATAGACGATACAGCTTGGTATGCTTTAGGGCGGAGCTACCTGCTGATTAACAGGTCGCTACCGTAGCTACCATGTTACCAATGCAATTAGCTACTAAGATGACTTTAAGACCTTGAATTATGAAGCTAACTTTGTTCGCAGTTTCACACCAGAATCCAGATGGATCCAGATCCAGGAAGATTGCTGCCCTGCCGCTCGTAGTCACTTTCGTTAAGGTTGCTTCGAAACCATAGTCCTCAACCCGATGGGAGTCGTCATGATGATTACATCCACTTCTTCTGGTAAATGGACCTTGGAAAAGAATTGCCTTGACCTATGGCACTTCTTTTCTCGTCTTTTTGACTACTCTAGGTGCTTTACACTACATGTCTACATTCACACACATTCATAACTGATGGCAGAGGAGCCGCCTTCCCATCAGCATCTCATCTAACTCATTCACACTCATTCACATGTGAAATTTCGGGAGCAGCTGGGAATCGAACAAACGATTTCCCAATTGGAGGAGCAACAACTCCCCCTGTTTCTTATATCCTGTTGATGGTTGAAACTAATCAGGATGGGGAAGACAGTCCACACAAAAGTTGGGAAAATTCACAAAGGGAAAGAAATAAAACCAGATATAACACAGGGGGAACATGAAGATACAAAATAAAAAGTGAGTAGAAAAAAATCTGAACTCAAGATCCTGGAGATACAGATCTCCCAAAGAAAGTCCAAGGCGGGTTGGGACACCATTCTGTGGAGGTGAGACAGGTAGTCGTTCGTCAATGTTGAGCAGTCTGAGTATTTCAAGTTTGTGGAGTTGGGTGGAGGGCTAGTGGCGTCATGTAAAGGAAAGGGCCGAGGACCATGAACCCAGTTTGAACCTGTGTTATGATAAACATGCTCATTGTCATGACTGTCATTGTACTCTGTTTTAAAGGTCAAGGAATTCAGTGTATACACAACCCCGTCTCTGTAGGAATTACATGGATGTACTCGTATGTACAAACAGATAATCAATATGCAGTGATTTTTTTTTTTTATATGCAGTGATGTTATAACTGGATGTATCTGGAAAACATATTTATTTAGTTTTCAGACCATATGTGATGTTGCAAAAAAGATGTGTGCTTATAGCAACAAAAGCATTATTTGTTTTTTGTTACCGATATATTTAATGACTTCAGACAGGTAACTCATTTTATAAAAAAAATTGAACCCAAAAACTCTCTAACCTTAACAAAACAGTTACAATATTGTTGAATAAATCCCTGGGGGTCAAATCCCAGACGAGACAAATATCAGTGATTCATGAACCAAAAGAGTGAAAGTGCAAGACGTGGATGGGAGGATTTTACAGTGTCGGGGAGGGGATGCATTGAAATGTGTTGCTTGGTGTTTGTGCTGTGAAAACAAAAGCTGAGATCCGCCAACAAGTGACTTGTTGCTGCTCAGGCTTTTCTGCAGTGGGACACACGGGCCCAGGTGTATCATGGCCCAGGTGTACCGAGGCCCAGGTGTATCGGTGCCCAGGTGTATCAAGGCCCAGGTACATCGTGGCCCAGGTTTATTGAGGCCCAGGTGTATCTTGGTCCAGGTTTATCATGGTCCAGGTGTATCGGGGCCCAGGTGTATGATGGTCTGGGTGTATTGGGGTCCAGGTGTATTGAGGCCCAGGTGTATCTTGGTCCAGGTTTATCATGGTCCAGGTGTATCGGGGCCCAGGTGTATGATGGTCTGGGTGTATTGGGGTCCAGGTGTATCATGGTCCAGGTGTATCGAGGCCCAGGTGTATCATTGTCAAGGTGTATTGGGGCCCAGGTGTATCATGGTCCAGGTGTACCATGGTCCAGGTGTATCGGGGCCCAGGTGTATCATGGTCCAGGTGTACCATGGTCCAGGTGTATCGGGGCCAAGGTGTATCATGGTCCAGGTGTATCGGGGCCCAGGTGTATCGGGGCCAAGGTGTATCATGGTCCAGGTGTACCATGGTCCAGGTGTATCATGGCCCAGGTGTATCATGGTCCAGGTGTATCATGGTCCAGGTGTACCATGGTCCAGGTGTATCATGGCCCAGGTGTATCATGGTCCAGGTGTATCATGGCCCAGGTGTACCATGGTCCAGGTGTACCATGGTCCAGGTGCATCATGGCCCAGGTGTATCATGGTCCAGGTGTATCATGGCCCAGGTGTACCATGGTCCAGGTGTATCATGGCCCAGGTGTACCATGGTCCAGGTGTACCATGGTCCAGGTGCATCATGGCCCAGGTGTATCATGGTCCAGGTGTATCATGGCCCAGGTGTACCATGGTCCAGGTGTACCATGGTCCAGGTGCATCATGGTCCAGGTGTATCGGGGCCCAGGTGTATCATGGCCCAGGTGTACCATGGTCCAGGTGTACCATGGTCCAGGTGCATCATGGTCCAGGTGTATCGGGGCCCAGGTGTATCATGGTCCAGGTGTATCATGGTCCAGGTGTACCAAGGTCCAGGTGTATCGTGGTCCAGGTGTACCATGGTCCAGGTGTATCGGGGCCCAGGTGTACCATGGCCCAGGTGTATCATGGCCCAGGTGTACCATGGTCCAGGTGTATCGGGGCCCAGGTGTATCATGGTCCAGGTGTATCGTGGTCCAGGTGTACCATGGTCCAGGTGTATCGGGGCCCAGGTGTATCATGGTCCAGGTGTATCATGGTCCAGGTGTATCATGGTCCAGGTTTACCATGGTCCAGGTGTACCATGGTCCAGGTGTATCATGGCCCAGGTGTACCATGGTCCAGGTGTATCGGGGCCCAGGTGTATCATGGTCCAGGTGTACCATGGTCCAGGTGTATCATGGTCCAGGTGTATCATGGTCCAGGTGTACCATGGTCCAGGTGTATCATGGTCCAGGTGTATCATGGTCCAGGTGTACCATGGTCCAGGTGTATCATGGTCCAGGTGTATCATGGTCCAGGTGTATCATGGTCCAGGTGTACCATGGTCCAGGTGTATCATGGTCCAGGTGTACCATGGTCCAGGTGTATCGGGGCCCAGGTGTATCATGGTCCAGGTGTACCATGGTCCAGGTGTATCATGGTCCAGGTGTATCATGGTCCAGGTGTACCATGGTCCAGGTGTATCATGGTCCAGGTGTATCATGGTCCAGGTGTACCATGGTCCAGGTGTACCATGGTCCAGGTGCGTCCTGTGCTGCAGACTACTCTCCAATCAGGTCTGCAGCCCTGGAGACAGACAGCAGAGACTAAAACATTGTGCAACATGAACCCCCAATCACCAAACGAGGTTACACTTCCCACTCGTTTGCCCTCGTCTGCTCCTTAGCCAGTTATCCTAAAAGTTTATTAGTGGATGGAGATTAAATTTGGAGGCACGTGGCCGTGGGCCCAAACGTTCTGCTGATCAGATCTCTGGTTGATGTCTGGGTCTGGGAAGACTGCCACCGGATAATTATCATCTTCTAGTCACGGCCATCTTCACGTGTCAGCGAAAGCAAAGTTAGCCCCGAACAGTCTTTTCACCCAAAATCAAAAAATGCTCTTTTGTCATAAGCTACAGTATATTCTCATGAATTCAAATACATATGCAAATGTGAACATGTTCCATCTAGAGTTTGGTTGCATTTCAAGTCTAAACATATGACTGAATTTAAAACACACATCCTTCTTTATAGATGTTATTTGTGTAATTTGCATGCAAAGTAGGAGAAATCCAACCCACGGCCACACTTCAGAAGTAGCCCAATTACCTGGCGACAGCGGCCCCATCAACAGAGCTGCGTTCAGGAGCCGAAGAACCGTCGTATTCAAAGAGAGAGGGACGACGAGGCGACACCCAGAAGACAATCGCTGCTTTGATGTGATGCAACGCAACTGTCAGGGTTTGGGTTTCAATCAACACGGGGCAACCTCATTCAATTGCTGGGATATGAAGGTATATATATATATATATTTTTTTTTTTCTATATGTTTGACTTCACTTACTCTATTATTTTTAGACAATTATTATTTATGTATTCATTTTTTGACAAACCATGTAGAAAGTATAGGTGAGAGCCTCAAACGATAAACGATTTTCATGCACTATTGTGAGGAATCATTTCATTCTGACAAAACAGAAATGTAGGCAGGAACTCGGAGGTCTGAAACCAGACAATTCAACTCTTACGAAAGGTAAAGTTGGTCTATTCTAGCAGACTTTCCATTCGTGCTTTCACCCTCCACCAGGCAGTGTTACATGGAGATGCCTTCAGTTGAAAGTGTTACTGAATGTACAAAATGTTTCTTTTTAATACTTGTCTGGATGCTTGTCAATTCTTTTACCTCTAAAGGAGTAAACATAGCGTTAATATAAAGAAGGTGTTCTTTGAAACCAAACATTTTCCCAGATATTTATGGAATCTCATGTCATATTAATTACAAAAATTATAATAATCAGTACAAGTAAAAGGTTGTCTGAAAAAGTACAGATACCTGAAAAGTATTTGTGTTTTACTGTATTTGTAAATGTGTAAAATGAAGAGTATCTCCGGGTCTGTGTGTTGCGTTACTGTATTTAAGGCCACAAGTATTTCTGTAAAGCCACTTCAGGGTATCTCAGTGAGTAATTCCCATCGCTTCAGGAAACACTCGTAGCATCGGTTAGACGTTTTATTCCTCCCCGTCTAACAAATAAACGCCAAATTGTGCAGCTAACGCACGTCTCCAGCTGGTTGCGACCTGGCCGACCCCCGCCAGCCTGGTCTTGTCCCACTTTAAAGAAGTCACCCTTAATCCCTGCTGATGGTTCAGGCACACTGCAACGTGTTTCCCACTGGCAGACTTCTGAGTCGTCCACCCCCCCCCCCCCCTCTCCCCCCCCTCCCATGAATAATATCCATGCAATTCTGCTTCTGACAGATATGTGTTGTAATCTCTTTGAAAATGAGCATTTGCAACATGTAAGAGCCTCAAAGCTGCGGGTCTGAGGAGCGTGAGAGAGAAAATGACATAGAAAAACTGCAATGCGTGAGAAAAAAAATAAAAATAAATCCCTGCCTCCAGTCTGGCCTTTTCATCCACGTTTCCTTATGGAGTTTGGTTTCTTTGCAAGCAGCTGCTGGAACAACATATCGGAAAAAAATTACTCTAAATATTTCAAAATGGTCATTTAACAATTTAACATGCATTCATTTTAATATGATCGCCGAGGATTAGGACGCTAAAACAGATGTGCATAACACCTGGAAACATATTTGCTTGACAACTGGACATCAAATGTACACACATGTTGATACATCTGTTCCGCTGCCTCCTCAGTATCCTCTTGTTTGCAGCCGGAATCATCGAATGGAGCGACTACAACTTCTGGGAACGGTTGAATCTTCACGAAAGTGTGAGAGCTTTCTCTTTCAGATGCGATCATCTCCTTAAATATTCCTCACATGAGACTCTAAACACAAAAAAGACCCATTTGGAGTGAACGATGGAGACCATTAGAGTCCATTCTTACTGTACCTGAGCGGTTCAATTGGTCAAACATTGCGAGACGGTTAATAGCCGGCTGGTCATTTCCATCAGAGACGGGATGAGTTTGGATATCGGATCGAGGTTTTCGGGCGATAAGGAGGCAATTCCGTTTGGCTATTATTTCACCCAGAGTCATAATATGAGTTACACAGAGAGACTACTACTAACCCTAAGAGACGATGTTCAAGGTTTGATGTCTGGTGTTCATCGAGGCACAGTGTCTTTAAAGGAACCCCTCCCTCCACTTAACGACTTCTACACCCTATGAGAGAATGAATCACGTACACCGGGATGAAACCGTCACCTGATCAGCTGATAGGCTGATCGTTGAGTTGGACGAGGCGCTGAGAGGAAGCTAAGACATACTGACTCAACTCAATTAAATGTTTAATACCGTGCATTGTATCGAAAAAGGAAAAGGAATCATCCTTTCACTTCTCCTGGTATAAATATGATGGATGGACAGACGGATGGACGGACGGATGGAGGGACGATGGATGGATGGATGGAGGGAGGGAGGGAGAGATGGATGGAGGGAGGGAGGGAGGGAGGGAGGGATGGATGAAAGGATGGATGGATGGAAGGATGGATGGAGGGAGGGAGGGAGGGATGGAGGGATGGATGGACGGACAGACGGACGGATGGATGGAGGGAGGGATGGAGGGACAATGGAGGGATGGATGGAAGGATGGATGGATGGAGGGAGGGATGGAGGGATGGATGGACGGACAGACGGACGGATGGATGGAGGGAGGGATGGAGGGACAATGGAGGGATGGATGGAAGGATGGATGGATGGATGGACGGACGGATGGATGGATGGAGGGAGGGATGGAGGGACGATGGAGGGATGGATGGATGGAGGGATGGAGGGAGGGATGGACGGACTGACGGATGGATGGATGGATGGAGGGAGGGAGGGATGGACGGACTGACGGATGGATGGATGGATGGAGGGACGGAGGGAGGGATGGACGGACTGACGGATGGATGGATGGATGGAGGGACGGAGGGAGGGATGGACGGCCTGACGGATGGATGGATGGATGGATGGATGGACGGACGGACGGATGGATGGATGGATGGATGGAGGGACGGAGGGAGGGATGGACGGCCTGACGGATGGATGGATGGATGGATGGATGGATGGACGGACGGACGGATGGACGGACGATGGATGGATGGATGAAAGGATGGATGGATGGAAGGATGGATGGATGGATAGATGGATGGACGGACGGACGGATGGATGGACGGACGGACGGACGGACGGACGGACGGATGGATGGAGGGAGGGATGGAGGGATGGATGGAGGAATGGATGGAAGGATGGATGGATGGACGGACGGACGGATGGATGGATGGATGGATGGATGGATGGATGGATGGATGGAGGGACGGAGGGAGGGATGGACGGACTGACGGATGGATGGATGATGAATGGATGGACGGACGGAAGGAGGGACAGACGGACAGACAAAAAGATGGACGGACGGGCAGACAGACAGACAGACAGACAGACAGATAGATAGATAGATAGATAGATATGATGATAGATAGATAGATAGATATGATGATAGATAGATAGATAGATAGATAGATAGATAGATAGATAGATAGATAGATAGATAGATAGACAGATAGAAGACAGAGATAGACTAGATAGATAGATAGATAGATAGATAGATAGATAGATAGATAGATAGATAGATAGATATGATGATAGATAGATAGATAGATAGATAGATAGATAGATAGATAGATAGATAGATAGATAGATAGATAGATAGATAGATAGATAGATAGATAGATAGATAGATAGATAGATAGATAGATAGATAGATAGATAGATAGATAGAAGATAGATAGATAGATAGATAGAGATAGATAGATAGATAGATAGATAGATAGATAGATAGATAGATAGATAGATAGATAGATAGATAGATAGATAGACAGATAGATAGATAGATAGATAGATAGATAGATAGATAGATAGATAGATAGATAGATAGATACTGTTGTGTGTTTTATTGACCCGATGCTCTGAATTCACTCCGCTGCATACCTTTTTCATTACCGCGGTATGTTTATGTTTATGTTTGTGTTATTTTATGTTGGCAGGAAACATAAAGAGTGTGGTCATTCAGAATATCATTATTCCTTAATATCAGCTCACATGAGTGGGCGACTAAATGACACAGAATAAAGAACGATTCAGCCTTTTCGCTCAGGATTGATTCCTCGCTGGCTCTTACAAACACTTCTGTCCTCTTAGCTAACTCCACCGCAGCACAAAAAACCCCTGCAACACACCGAGATATTAATCACTCTCGACCCCGGCGGCGTCCGTTCGGCCCGCCGTGGACAGGATCCTCTCTGTTTGCACTCTCACGTCCCCCCAAACGCAGTGCCAGCACAGATCTCCTCTTGGCCCCCGTCGTTAAAGCCAGGAGCCGGATATTTCTGCTTCCCTTATGAATTCCAACGTTGCAGCTCGCAGGCGTCCCGCTGAGAAACAAACACAAAAGGTTGCATCACTGGTTCGTATACTACCTTCAGCTAATTGAGCTTGTGTCATCGAACTAACAGGTTCCAGTGATGGATCCCTTCAAGCCTGCTGTGCTGAGTTTGTTTCTAGGTGACTCCTATCTCGTCCTTGGGGACTTTTTTAAGGGTTTGTAGAATATCTTAAGCTGTTAAACATGTTTTTGTTAAATTATTGGAGCGGTGTTATCCATCGCATGCCTAATGTGCTGTAGGCAGCATGCCCCGAGGAGAAAGACATAGTTATACTTCTAATATTGTCTTAGTTACATGCAGGTACTGTGTAATACATGGGCTTTACTTACAGTGAAAGGGGGAGATTAATCCGACTTGTCTGATGGTCCAGAACCCATCCATCCAAAACCAACACGGTTAAGGAATATGTGGGAAATGAACCTTTATGACATGCTAGCCACTTTAACACAACTATACAAAGGAAATACATGCTTAATTAGCATTCGTTATCCCTCTCTGACAAAATGAGGGTCCCAAACAATGAACTGGATTAAACATCATGGTTTTAAGTTGCAAAACAAAACAAAATTTCTTTGTTATCTTTAAGAGACATCATGGTTCCGTTCAAAGAAAGCTTGTTTTTGTGTTATTTAAGTTTAGATTTGTATGATTATTGACTTTTAGTTTCACATAGGACACAGACATCAGTCTCCTGGGTGAAAGTCCTGTGTTTGTTCACCCCCATGCCTCTGCCTATGTGGACTTTGATGGAAACTGTTTTTGTGAAACATCAAAAAACATACTCCGGGAGAAAATCCGTTTTCCTCAAAAACATAATTGACAATGTTTTGTTGTATAGGAACATGGTTTTATGAGACAGTGATGGTCATTTTAACGCTGATATGGATATGGACAGGTTAATGGGACTATCTGTCTGTAGGTTTATGTGTCATAGTATCATAGAGGTTTAGTTATACAGTCTAACATCAGGTCTCCCTGCACCGATGTGGCACGACGCTGTCCAAGGTGCTGATCCTGGAGCTGCTGATACTGGAGCTGCCAAGGACGCAGGAACTGTCTGGACCATTCACAATAGTTGATGTGCTGGCGGTCAGGAAAAACGTGGGATAAAATCTTCACTCAATTTGCAGGATTTTTCATACTAAAAAAAAAAAAAATTGTTACCGACAACCTGGCAGAAAATTCCATCCAGCTTTTTGTTTATTGTGCCATTTCTGCCAGGAGCGGCCCAGGGGGTCAAATTATTCGCATGAATCCACCATGCATGAGCACTGACTGGGTGAGAAGGATCCAGAAATACCCCCTAATATATATATATGTGAATAAAAGGCAAAGAAGAAGCCTTTTTTTACGAGTCAGAGGCGACTTTCTCCTCACTCGCTCGCTGAGCTAAAAAAAAAAGGCATCAGGTGCTTTTTTGAATCACCATCCGAACTCTGAAAGAACACCTGACATCCCGGCTGGAAGATGCTTGGACTAGAATGAATCCAGGCTCTCTGGCTAGTTTGCAGTAATGAGGGGAGGCAAACCCAGACTCACCAGCAGGAACAAACCGAGGGGTTGGTTACCATTACTGACAGGTGCTCCTGTCTGATGCTCTCCAGTGGAGAGAGATCGGCTTCGGTGGAGTACTTTATATTTCTTAGACATGGAACTTGTGCAACACGGTTCCATCTGAATACAAGGCAAGTCATTTGAAATTGCCATTAAAAACATAGACTTGATTTGATCAGTTATACGGCTGTCAATGAAATAAAGAGAGTTATTTGGCATCTGGCTTATTTTTTCTTTACATTTTATTGACCAATAAACATAAAAACTTTTCCTATTGAGCAGGATCTCAAAGCCCATTTTTTGATGATCCCAAAAAGTAAAACTGAATTTAAGTGGTGTGTATAAAAACATACAGCTGTTATGATTTAATTTGTATTCTGCTTCCTGTTATTAAACTGAATAAAGACGTTCCTATGTGTTCCCAGATCAGTCTCATTAGGCTCCATGTGGGAACAAGCAGAAGCTCACACAGTCCCGTGGCGTCATCTATTCCTTCCTCTAAACATGTTTCATTATTCCATTTTATCAGGTTAAACGTAGCCAACAGTTTGGAGGTTGCTCACCTCCGGGTTTCCTTCGGCTCGCTGAACTCAACTTGAACTCTATTTGCATATTAGAATAACCACACAATTAGGCAAGGTGCTGCAAAGCAGGCTGACGTGCATGCTAATACACGGTTAGAAACTGCATCCAGCCAGCAGGCACGTCGGCAACGCCGAACAGAAACAGTGTTTCAGGTAGAAGTCAGTTCTGTCTGTCTTCCTCAGAATAATTCTCTAAATAAAAAGCTTGAAAAGAAAACCAGCTTAAGGCTCAATGATTGATGCCGTCGTTACAAAAGAGAGAGTTAAGGCGAGGAAGACAATATGTGGACTCTCACTAGGCGGGAGACGCTTTGTTGGCGGGTTAAACGCCATATGGACGGCAACATGTTCGGCCGTGTTACCCCAATAAATTGTTGTTGACACTGCCCTCTAGAGATGTGTGGTAATGCATTAGTGCTGCTGACCTTAACCAGTGAGGCAGCCGGGGGAGGGGGGGTTGCTGGAGAGCCTCTGGCTCTGCATTCATACGTTCTTAAGAGTTTGAATTTGTATATCTGTGACACCTTTTTCCCTCTCCGAGACGTTGTCTTTTAGAAGGAACAGCTTGTTGAACCAGTTGTTTTTTTTGCACAGCGCGGCGCCGCCTGAATAATGTGAAGAGTGAATGTGCCGCCGAATCCTCTACCCGAGCTCTCCTGCGGTTTCTAGGCAAAGGTCTTCTGGGTCACCGTTGCTCAGATCAATACAAGTATCCAGCGTTTGATATATTAAGTTGGCTTTGCTGAAAATAGCGAGAAAAAAAAAAAAAAAAAACAATGGGTTCATTCAACTCAATTTACTTTTCTTTTTTTAGGGGGTGGATTTGGCATGCGGGTGGTTGTCTTCCTGAATAACTTATTGCCCCGGACTTGGAAAAGAGAACCCCGAGGACAGTTTCAGAGGCTTACATGGAGCTGCAAACATCATTTCAAGAGCAAGAAAGAGAGAGAAGTGAACCGGGCTAACCTCGTTAAGGTGATTCTGATAGCAGCGACCGGCCCGAGGCAGCTGTCATCGTCAGAGGGAAGTCTCGCCGATACGTGTGGCTCCGTCCCTCTTCAACACTCCCTTTCATTTCAGTCTGAATCCATTAAATCAAAACTGTTCCCTCTAATTGGGGTTTCTTGAAAAATGTCATATGCAAGAATCCATAAGGGGGCCATGACTTTGGTGTAAGCGTCATTGACTAAAAAGATGTTCTTCCAGTGTCATTACTGTATGAAAATAGTTGGCGCCCCCCCGCTAACGCTCACATGGTGTAACGCGTCCCCTCGGCCGAGTAAAAAGATGGCCACTCCATCTCAGGTGGGAATCTGCCCTGACACTTGAATCCACATTTGCCTGCCTCGCATGATGGATGATCTTTAGTGAGACAAATGATTTGAAGCCAATTTGAAACCAGAAGAGCGACTTTAATCTGCCCGATCGGGTCCATTGTGTCCTCGTGCAGGTTTTCACCACCGCTCAGACTAAAAAAGATCTGGGTGTTTGGAGTTTGTGTGGAGCAAATCTTACTTGAATGCAACATGTAATGGAGTGGAAAGACAGAAAGATTAAATGATCAGAACCTCTTATTTCTGATGTAATAACTGAACAAAGGCTTTGCTGCTTAATTAAGAGTATATATTCTGCTGTTTGCAGGCTGAATGTGTGTTAGATGCCGGAGCATACGGATCTTTAAAACATTTAAAGGAAAAAGAAAGAAAGAAAGAAAAAAAAAACAGAAATAAATCGGCTTAATGGACAGAATTAGAGTGGTCTGCATCCAGGGCAGGATTAAGTGAAAATTGTGTGAAATAAAAGAGCGAGTGAACAGGAATGACTGTGCGTCTGTCTGAAGGGCGGGAGGAGAGAGAGAGAGAGAGAGAGAGAGAGAGAGGAGGAGGAGAGAGAGAGGACCACATTTCCATCCAACCACTCCGTTTTTTCTCAGAGCCTCTCTCTCTCTGCTCCGCAGCTCAGCGCCCTATTCTTTACCTGGGAGGCAAAATAAAAACCCAACATATATATATATTCCATCTCCATCTCCACCTCCGCGTGTTTTCATCGCATCCAGCGAGTCGGTTTTTTTTTTTTAATTTTTATTTTATCTCCCTTCTTCCCTCCGATGCTCGATTCTCGCCGCTCCGAATGTCGTATCCGTCGTCAACTTCTCCGGTTTCTCCACTCCAGACTTGAGCTGCATCATGAATAGTTTGGGGGCACCTTTCACTCGCATACCTCTGGAATGGTGGGGATTACACGGCCGAGACCCGGAGGGGAGCATGTGAACGCCAATGGAGTTTGGGATTTATTGCAAAATAAGGGAAAGATGACCGTCTTCTCGCTGTGCTTGCTCCTGTGCGCAGATCTACTGGATTTAGCCGTCGGTAAGTGTGACCCTGCTGTCGTATTGTATTTTTTTGTGTCTCCCCCCCCCCCACACACACACACCGTCCTCTACACAAGAGCTGCGCGCAACAAAATCCTTGTGATCCGTGCGTTGGGGGTCTCACGGACGCCCGCTGCCTTGATCTGGCGTGTGACAGTGGGACACTTACTGGTTATTAACAGGACAACCGGATGTGGGCGCTTGCCTCACGCCAACTTTACCCCCCCACCACCACACCACCACACCGCACACCTTCCCTTCCGTGCCATGCAAGTCGTGGACGAGAATCTGTGAATAACCGGGGCTGCGGCGCGGTGACGCGCGGGTGTCGCGGTGCCCGAGCGGAACGCGTCGCAGGAGGCCTCGTTAGTGTCTTTTAAGTCTCGCAATTCATCTGCATCGACTATCTCGCGACCAAGCACGCGCGACGTGCACACGTGTACTTCTTCTTCTTCTTCTTCTTCTTCTTCTTCTTCTTCTTCTTCTTCTTCTTCTTCTTCTTCTTCTTCTTCTTCTTCCTCTGGCTGAAGGCAACCGCGCAACTGAAGCGCGCGCGCTTCTTGGTTTCATCGTGCACACCGGATCGCGCCCGCGGTTCTCAACAGATATTAAAGTTGTTGCCTCAAAAAAAAAAAAAAAAACCCTCATTAAAGTCTTTTCTGAACGCGGATCCGCTGCTCGCAGTGTCGCCTGCAGGCAGCGGCGGCATCGGTGTCGCGGGGTTCTTTCTCTCCATCCTCCGCTGACGTTTGGATGTTAAAGGATGGAAGAGAAAATATATTTAGATATGAAATCAAAAATGTATCCTACATATTAAGAAGAGGCCTTTTCTATTCGGGGGATGCAGCAGCGTGATGTGACTAAGGGGAAGCCAGCACATGTTTGCAACATAAGGTGGTTTGAGCACGTTTCCCATCCTGCCGGTCCTCACGGTCCCTGTGGCGTTTCTGCAGAGCCACTTTCTTCCTCCTCTCCTCTATACATCAAGAGCATGCGTTACAGCCTACACCTAATGCACCGCGAGCTCCCCTTTACAGAGGAACAGGGAAAAAGGGGCTCCGCTCGCGTGGCGACATCGCTGTGTTTGAAGGACTTCAGAGGAGAATTCTCTGAGCTGCAGCTTGTTGTTTGTTTTTGGAGTCTTTTTGACCTTCGCCGACCCCGTATAGGAAATCATTGCGCCCCGTTGGGCTTTACATAACATTTAAGTGATAAGATGCCTCCGGGTCTGGGTATTTAGGACGAACCTCGTTTGCGATATTCGCAACTGCAGGTTTGGGTTTTGGGTGTTCACATTGATTGCAATGTCAACACTGGAGGGGTTTGAATTGAACCAATCGATATGAGTTGGAGTGACTTTTTTTTTTGTCACTACTTGTCTGAGCAAAATAGATTTATTCTGTGGACACACCTCACATTTATTGGCTGTTTTTTATTTTTCTTCACCCTTAAAGCTGTTTTCTTGATATTGACCTTACTGGATATCACTTTCTAACCATTATATACTATTTCTGTGTGTTTTTTTTTTTCAAGTTCAAGGTCTCTAAGATGTTTCCCAAAAGAGAAGTGTCAGCGATTCCCTTGAAATGTCATTCGTTTTTATTTTCCAAAAGGTTTGTTGATGTCAGCAGTATTTTAAAGACATGCATCTCCTCGTTTTAGGATATGCACCATCACTGTCTTCCAGATCTTCCTTTAGAAACTGTGACAAGCAGCTGTCAGCTGGTGGATTCTGTAGATGAGGAGTTTTATTTGTACATGAATCATGATTCACCCTATAATCCATGACAAGACTTTCCCCCGGAGATACGACGTAAATAAACACATTTAAGCGTGCGTTGGCTAAACGGGCGTTAAAATTATTGCACCTGGATCTCCTCTCGAGCGTTTGCATACTTTCCAGTCGATATTGACGACGTGTAGCTGTGTCTTCAGCCCTCCGGTGCAGCCGTTACATCTGATCGACTTCAGGAACATCAATGTAGACTCACCGATACCAGGAGCCATCTCGTGAGAGCGCTTTAGTCTGCAGGTCAAACATTCTGATAGAAATTCAATCCGATCGCAGAGAGTTCACAGCATCGGGTCCCGAACTAACATGGATTACTTTGATACGTTATTGTTTTTTTTCTGTGCACTCCTTACACACACGCTGTGTTTGCTTTTGATGTGTCTCCGTGAGCCTAAAACGGCTGGCTTTGTTCGATTCACGAGACTCGCAGCTTTCAAATGATGTATAATATGACGCAGATGCATTCAAAATAATATGCGATTAAACGGAAAGAATGCCAAACGAGTGAAAAACGACCCGAGGTAGGGCCGCTGCGAGTAGAGGGGTTAAGAAAGCTATGTCCGGTAAATGGCTGCAGACAACAGAAGCTTAGCTTAGCTTAGCTTAGCATAAAGACTGGAAGCAGGGGGGGCTGCTTAGTGCGTTATATCTCCATCATTCTTCTTACGAACACCAGAGTTTGGTAAAAAGTAACAGTTATGTGCCTGACCTTATTTTAGCAGAGAGCAGAGACTTTTCTGAAGTTTTTTTTTTTTTTTTTCACTGGTTGCCTAGCAACCTCAGGGTGACAAGACTTAAGGAAATTAGAATATAGAGCTTTATGCCAATAATCACTCTGGCAACTTGGTTTGGTTTTTGCAGGGATTTAACCAACGTGATCTAAGGTGTTAATTAGTGAGCATCAAGAGGAGCTGCGTGACGCCTTCAGGTAGATGAGCCGCTTCCAAAAAAAACAACAACAAATGAGCAAATATCCCAACTGTTAAGGACTAAGGCTTCAAACCAGGGAAGCACCCACCGCGTCAAACCAAGTGTGATTCAGAGACACCCGACTGCGCCTCAGTTTCCTGTCTCCGCGTCACGCCTACTTGGCTGGAAGTGTGTGCCACTTCAAAGCATTGGCATTTCTTCTAATGCATCCTCTTTGTTCTAGAGCATCTTTGCCGTCGTGAGTCACATGACATTAAAGTTCCTGCAGAGGTTCAAATGAAGTGAAAGCCGCGAGCAACGGTGAACCTTGCACCTTCCATCGGGTCGATGCAGCCGGGGAGAATCAATCAGGATCTATTATAAACGCAATGATTCGTGTACGACAAACGGTTGATGTGTAATCAAAGGGGGTGGGGCTATTGTAATACAAACGGTACCTGTTCTAAGACCTGTTCAGACCTGAACTATGATGGGAAATTTTGGGCAGATTTGACTGTGATTGTCCAAGTTTCAAGAACTTCTTGTATCAAGGCGATGGATTTCTGGCCTCGCACTGTTAAACGGGATCCCTGGGATTCTGAAAAAACATTTTAAAGTAAGAAGTTCGTCAGAGGAGTTAAAATACACTGCGTGTAAAAGGCCTAAAATGTCACATTAAATAAAAAACTGACTCCTGTTAGTATTTTGGGTTCACCAACAAGAAGGTTTTTTTGTGCATCTCCACATCTGTGTACCACGTTGCATACATGTAGGTGAAACCTTGAAGAGGGGCTGACTTTTAGAGAAATGTAAGGGGGACCATGTACGTCCCAAGGGGGACCCCAAAAATATCAAATTTCTTTGAAACTAACTAACACAGCCAATTCACCAACATAAATAATTATCATAAATCCCACACATCCAATGGGGCCTTATAACTAAAAAACTGAACTATGATTGGAATAACAACAGAATGTATTTACTATTTAACAAACTGCTATCAGTGTGTATGTGGCATGTATTACATGCATGTTATACAGCTTTAATGACAGACGGACAATTGACTATATATATAGCAAATGATGAGATGTCACTAAATTTAACATGTTATCCTTTCGCACTTATGAATGACGATAACAATGACCTGATGTCTTGATACTAAAGCCAACCCAAAGATGTGAGGCATGTGTGTGTGTGTGTGTGCGCGCACGTGCGTGTGTGAAAGGCTAATCACGATTGCCGCTCTGAGATCACTTCAAGAGATAGTTTATGGTTCACCGTTTAGTTTTGATTTATGACTTCTTGTTGGGGGAGAAATTAATAAACCCAACCCCCTCCAATGTAATTGGGATGAAAGAGTGTTATTCTTCTGGGTTTCCGTTAGAAGGGACGGGCTGCTTTCTCTCCCCAGTCCCCTTTGTGATTTGGGTGGAAATGAGGGGTGCATTTTTATACATTAAGCTGATGTAGTTGATGGATCTTTTTTTGTCCCTGCAGACTTCACCTCCACCACCCCCCAGGAAAAAAAAAAGAGAAAGGATCCATTCTAATAAGTTGGCACAGGGCTGTCTGTATTACGCCATTTAGACTTGCTTCACAGGGCATCAGCGATCCCTCTAAGAGATTAAGAACTACAGATAAGAGTGTTCAGAAATTGAATTGAAATTATATCAACTTTCAACTTTTTTGACACATTTTCTCTGGCAAGAGCAGTTGGCTTCGTATTTCAAATCATATTCAACCTCTGGCCTGGACCGTTTTCTCAGATCAGTCTCATCTAATAGAAATCAAAGTATCTCTAATGCTGTAGCTTATTTCCCTTTTTCAGAGCAATCTGCAGATGAAGTGTCTCAGGCAGTAATATGAGATATGTCCTCGTAATTCTAACTGAAGATAATATTGGTTTTCTTTAAAGCCTCATGAATAATAGCCCTTCTTGTTTACTCTCACAGCAAGTGACACTTAACTGTCCATTGCAATCAATTACACGTCTTCCCCTCAGATGCTTGTATTTATATGTCCTGTTTTAATGTTTCAGCAATTTGTTTTGCAGTAAATAATGAAAGGAAACATGTCCCGCGATTAATGCAAATGGCAAATAGGAGCTGCTTTAGACGGTTGCATTCAGGTTAAAAAAGAAATGCACAAATTAGATGCGAGACGATAACAACGGTATCCGGATTATCATCAAAATCTGCTTTAAACTCTTAAAATGAGAGCAAAACATACAATAGTCATTTTTTGTAAAGAAACAAATATTTTGCATCACAGATGTTTTTTTGTAGTGATCATCCTTTTTGATAAAAAAAAAAATAATAATATTATCCTTCATTGGAACCACAGTGGGTTAATGTACAGGGTTACTGCAGCAAAGACAACAGTACAAAATAACACAAGCATCAATAGTAGATGCAAAATACAAAATAAACAAACATAACAAAAATTAAATGAATCAAAAGCTCTATTTTTCCCACTTCTGGAGTCACTCGATACACCATATTAACAATAATACTGATAATCAAAATTCAACACTATCAACGTATTGAGTGTTTTTTTTCTTCAATTTAATTAAATTGTATTGATTGTGTCGTTTAACAACAAAAGTTATCGCAGGCCACTTTACACATAGTCCAGGACTAGAACACGCTCCGATACGGTCCCATCACTGGTAAAAGGTACTTCCTAGGTGTCAATCAGCAAATGGGACGGTGAGGCGCTTGAGATTGGTAACACTAGAATCTGGTAGAAAGCTACGGAGATATGAGGCAGAATAACCCACATTCATGGACTCATCATCACTGTGTCAAAGGTCAAATGGATACTGAGCATTATGGGAAAACAGATGTAAACAGCTCCGTCCAACACATTGTTGTTGTTGTTGTTTGAAGTTAAAATGCAGAAGAAAAGGAGTCCGTAAAGACACATTAATGATATACCAGCTGGTTCTCCATGGCGACCAACTAAACACGCCATAGAATCACTGTAGTCTCCTTCTAGTAAACATTTGTTCAGCACAAATCTATTTTTCAAACCCCTTTGCATCGATGGATCTCTCGCCTCGCACCACAGATTGCGGATCACAGCGGCGATGAAGCCATCGGATCTCTGTTAGATCTGGTTTTCCCTCCGTCGGTCCGTTGCCGTGACGGCTGGTAGCGAGAAGAGATGTCGGCTGGGGGGGTTAAGGGGGTTGTGGTTATGCCACTATCTAACAATCACCAGGCTTTGCATGAGCACTGCAGCTTTCAGCAGTTATATAAAATGATTATACTCAGATTAGAAGCAGTCTTCATTGTTTGCCTCTGCTATTGTTTGGTTGGGTTTCGCTGTGACTGTTTCAATATCTTTTATACGTGCAGGTCTTCTTGCAGGACACGCTTGCATCATAGTTCCTCTTTGAAAAGTACAATGCGGTTGTTTGATGTACATATTGATTTATTGCTCAAAACTATTGTGTTCCCCTAGATCAACCTAGACTCAATATACAGTAATGATGCAACACGGCGCAATTTCATATCATGCTTTCCTCTGCAGCTGAAAGGGTCTTAATCATTCCAACTATGTGTTCTCCTGATGTTCAAGCAATGAGGTGGAATTTGTAGGTTTTGTATTCATTTCTTTCAGTTAGTAACTAAATACAAATGCAACAGAACACTGCTTTGAGTCTCTGCTGGATTTCTTACTCCAGTTTAGAGAACTTGGACTGAAACTAGGGCAACGACAACACAAGACCACCTGCATCTAATAGCTTCACAGAAGAAGAAAAGAAACGTGGGACCTTTTCCCCGTACAGAAGTATAGACTCCACTTGTGACGACTCCTTCAGCGATCACCTTCAATTAAACTATAATTTGTGTAATGCTCACCTGCAGTCTGGGTCTTTTGTAACCTGAAATCCCATTTAATGGGATGAAAAAAAATCCATATTAAAACTTGAAACAGGTTGGCGACCCAGAACGGCAGCTTTTGTTGAAGGGCGTCAGCTTTGTGCATGTTAGACCAGCGTGCTAAAAATGTAATGGCTTTCTTTTTTACGGAAAATGACCTATAAAATGGTCTTTGTAGTGTCATGCGGTCCCTGCAGGACTCCGGTAAGTTCGTAATACATTTATTATCTGATTATTAAGTTTAGGAGCTTCATTGTAACTGTTTTAAGACGGGAGCATCTTTAGCTTCCGTGATGTGGCCGAAAGACAATCATGAGGGGGATTATTTGATTAGATTGCCCCAGAAATGGGTGTGGCTTAGGGAGTAGAGTCGTTCATTGGCTCTGAGAAGCTGTTTACAAACAAGCAGCGATCTGATTGGTTTAAACCCCCCAGCAGGCTTGTGTGAGCCGGAGATACTGTCGACTGCAGTGAGGACGGTTTCTTTCCTTCCCAAAATACCTTAAATTTGCTTCATTAAGAAATAAAATAATGTCAAAAATGATTGTTCACACAGATCTGCATGCAGAAACAACCAAAGTTAAGTCCACGTTTCCGTCTTTTTGCTCTTCACTGCTCGTCCGACATTAATAGGCGACTATCTATTACTTCCACAGCATTCAGGGGTGCAAACCATCGAATCGATGTATGTTCACACCTTGGCCTTCTGGATGTTTGACAGAAGAGCAAAGAGGGATTTTGAATTATAGACTTTCACAAACAAGTTCAGCTTTAGAAGAGTCAGTCGCGGGGATCTCAAAGGGTGAAGTAATCCTTTTGGTTTAAACCTTTTTTTTGTGAGAATCCCATTGTGCCATTTCACGGAGAGCCTGAATAAACATGTTATGCTATTATTTAACAAAAGTCAGACACATATACTACAAATTTCTCCAACGGTGGGTCTGAAACCGTTTTACGCCCGCCTTTAGCACCGAGGTGTTGATCTTGAAAGAAAATTCCGGCTTTTTAGTTTCTTCAAAGTCATTCATCCCGAAAGTGTGACACTCTGAAATGTCTGAGACGACGATAAGCCACATGTGAGGGAATAACATATTCCGGGCATTAGCATACACGCCAACTGTCTGCCTTTCAGGTAAGCGCGTGAAGCCAAATTATCTCTTTAACATTCTGGATGAGCTAAAGCGTAGTGTTTGCAGTGAACCAGTTATTGGAATACCATTAACATAATTTATTAACGGCAGGCATCTTCAGCAATGGGCTTTGCATCCGAGATGATTTGTTGCCTGGTAGCCTCGGGCCCAAGGGGTCGACCACACAGCCCACGTCTCCCACAATGCAAATAATGCAACAGAATCTGTAACCATCAGGGCAAATCTGTCCTCCCGCTCTGCCACCGCAACAGCCTCTTGCATGAAAAATGGTTAAAGCGGTGGAATGTACTCCTCTCACGGTGTGGGTGAAATAACTACATGTGTGTTCTCTGGCAATGATGCTCCAACGTTGTACGCCTCCGTACTGGCGATAGACGGGCCGGAGGCATCGTGTATTTGGTCTGAACACAATATCTCCACACCGCCTGGAGGGAAGTTTTTTTAATTTGGTACGAACGTCCACTTGGACTCGAGGTTTAATTGGTTTGGATTTAGTGGTCCAACTGTGACCTCCAAAATACACTCTTTTGACCATAACTCGAGAATTCATGAAAATTGTACTCTACTTAAATTATGACAGTTTCACACACATGTTTAATAGGATCAAATGATGATATTTTGGACAGACATTTATATAAAACTGTAAGATGAAATACACGATTGCACCAACCAAAGAATTGTCAGGACAAGTACAATCAATTAAAACATTTTAAACTTGCATGCTTATAAATGTTTCAGTTTAAAATATCTCTGTAGCTCACACGAAGGTGAAAATCCAAAGATCTTTCACCTAAAACAATGTCATGACGAGGAATGACGTATGTCATTTATCAAGATCATAGATAAAGAGGCAGTTTGTGTAAAAAGACCAAATAACAAATAAACCAGTGTTCTCTGTGAAGGACAAACCAAATTTCTCACACAAAGTGCAATGATGTGTGTGTGTGAACTGCTGATAGAAGCATCACATTAATCATTTTTGTCTTGGTGCAAGTGAAAAACAGCATAGGTAGAAATTTGTTTTTGGAAGAACATATATTTATAATCCTAGAATCAATCAATCAACCAATAATTTACAGAATGATCTGATGCATATAATCGGCTGGCTTCGCTGACATTGAGGAGCGCATCATTGTTGTTTTTCCATATTTAGTACAAATCTCTGAGCAGCATTAAAAGCACGCTGCGGAAGGATGAGGCACAAGACAGAGTCGTCCGCATATAAATGGATTTGTGTACAAATGCACAGAATGATAACGCCTGTGATTGGTGGAGACAACTAAAGGCTCGGAGCAAGGAAGTTCAAACGGGCGCAGTAACTTCCCTTTCTCACCCTGAAGTCCCTCGTACGCAGATGTATGCAGGCTCGCTCATGTCTTTGCCTTGCGTGGGAGTTTAAAGCAACTCTGATTCCCTCAGCAGCTGGTGGTTTGCAGAGATAGGGGGGAAAGAGTCGAGACACTTTGCTAAGTAAGGTCTCCCAAGATGGGCTAGGGAGAAAGTATAGCATTCTGGTTTGTGATCTACAGTTACCATACAGTGATTTAAACCGTGTCATATGTTCCCTTCAATGCTCTTCAGGTTGATAGGCCCTTATTAAATATCGTGTAAAATGATGTTGCTAATTAAATTGAGCCAATGATAATGTGTAGTTCAAATAGGTCCTATAGGTCCATTATGTATGAATACAATGATAAGCCATTGTAATAATAATTGTTGACAGAATTATAGAACATCATTTTAATTCTATATTGGCATACATTAACATTTCAAAACATAGCATTTGTTTAAATAGGAAGATTTACATTTGCTTGTTATAGGTTGTGTTTAATAATGTGTTAATGTGTATTTTTGGACATATTTACATTTTTGTTAGAAGAAACTGAGATCAAATCATTTCGGGAACCCCCTGCAGTATCGCTGCGGACCCCCTAGGGGTCGCGGACCCCCTGTTGAAGATATCTGCCTTACAAGACATGTTGTAAATGATATTTGTTCTCATGGATGTATCATTTCGATTTGTTTTAAATTAGCAGCCGGAATATGAAAGGGATTTCTTGACGAGCTTTATCAGCAGCTTCACTGTATTCTCCCCCCACTGTTCCCTAACACGCTAATGTGGATTATGTGATTTCGCTTATCGTGTTCAAACATGGCTGCTGAGTAACAACAATTGCTCCGCCAACGTGTCCCAACATTAGCCTCCTTATTAAACACTTTGAGAAGTGCCTCGCATACTTTGCACGTGACACTTATCTCCACGTTCACAGTTCGTTGCAGGGGGGCTTAAAGCTTCCGGGGGTAACACCGCTGTGCACCGATGATTTATAACGTAAATACATTCCTGATTTCTTTGCATTTTACTTTCTTTTTCTTTTTTTAAAGCTTTTTTTTAAAGACCCCTGAGCAAGTGGAATTATTCAACGGCGTCACTGTGACCTCAGTTTCAGAAAGATAAAACGCAGACTGTCCTTGTGTTTTTCTGTGTGATCATACCGCATACCTACAGCTTATAAAGGTTATGGTACATAGAAACGTGGAGTTGTGTTAGCGATGAACCTGAGATGAGATAAAACTGAATAATTACAGTCAAAATGAGTCTGTAAGCCATCATACTGTACCTCCTCGTTTATGTCAAATTATATGGAGAGAGTTGATTTTATTAGGTTTTAACCAACATCGTAATTCCATGTGATATAAGTAAACGTTGGTAATATTCTTTACTTCCCATATCAGTATTAACTGTAACTATCCCAAATCACCACTTTGTCATTTTTAGTTGGGTTCTTCCGTTTTTTTATATCTCCCAGGCAGTGAATGCAGCATCGCAGAGGTTTCATGAGAAATCCAGATTAGGCCTGAAAAATAGGGAAGAGATGGAGGGGAAAGGAAGGGCGGGGGCGCTCGATAATCTGCACATTGACGTCACTCTGGTGGGAGGGATTGTGTCGTGCATTTTATGACACTAGATTATTTCCTTTTATGCGTAGTGACTCACGCCATAGAGAGGCTTTGTTCCCCCCTCGGGACAAGCGTCCCCACATTCTCCATCACCAAAAAACCTCATGAAGACATAAATCTCCGGTCACATGTTCAGGTCCTGGGGAAGATTCACAGACCCAGTCAGTCCAGCGTAAGATAGGATGAGTCCCCGCGTTCATCATGGATCGGTCATTTATGATAGCATTTATCAGCGAACCTTTGATCCACCGCGGAACTTGTCTCGTGAGTTGAGAGAAGTAATCTCCCGGCGCGCGTGACGTGAATTAAACCAAGAATGGAAGCCTCCGTCGCATATGGATCACAGCCTGCATTAGATATGATTATTTTACTTCATGATGGGGCTTAATATTGCGAGGGTGCTTCATCTTCCGGGGTGATTACACTTAACTTCTCGCTGCTCCCCTCCTACCATTCGGAATTTTCCTATAAAGCACATAGATGATCTAATTTATTCTTGCCCAATAAAACTGTCAGTGTTAATTTAACTCTGAAAGGGAGCGTGGCTCATGGCTTTTTACCTGGTAACGCTGATACGGTACAATGTTAAAATATGTTTGCCCAGAGAGGAGCTGTGGTTCCTCCTCACAGCTTGTTCTGCTGCTACGCCTGCAGGAATCAACCTGCACTATGAGTGTTTAAGATGCAGGTTCATGGTGTGATCCTATCTGGGATCTCTTGAAGCATCAATTCCCAAGCTGTTTACACTCGGCTCTTAACCTTAACGGGGATCTTTGCACTCATCATGCAAGGTCATCCTCAACCCTGAATGGGTTGGAGTTTCCGTTGTGTTTTTGGCTGGACGAGAGGACCGGTCCTATAAGTGGCTCTGTGGCTGAGAAAGGAAGGAAGGAAGGAAGTGAGTAACTGCCCGATAAAATTGCAACCAGCTCAGTCGAGTGATGTAGACCTACGATGTCACAAAATGTGTGAAGCTGCGTTCACAGGCGCAGAAACAGTCACATTCAACACTCGACACAGACAACGCTAGAGAAGTCAACGCATCTTAAATACATAGAAAACGTCTAAAAGCTAAAGAGCTACTCTTTATCAAAGCCTGAAAGCTAAATCCTCCACAGCAGCCGTAGCTACCTATAGCACAGTAGCTGTAGTTAGCGGTAGCTAACGTTAGCGCGCCTGCAGCCAATGTCTGAACAATCTAACTTAACCCCTAATAGAAAGCAAAACTCTAAGTGAAGCATCACAAACTTAATCAACTTGTTCACATGATTAAATGACTCATTGGAAGTGTGTTGTTGGAGCTAGCTGGGATGTTTACTGTGATAACTGTCTCTGTTAGCTTAGCATTTTTACTAGCATTAGCCAAAACTCAGCCACTAGATGTGCCTGAAAAATTCCTCACCAAAATGATATTAAGTCACCACAACGCTGTGTGACATTTATTAGAGTGTCCGACATTCTTAGTATGAAACCAGTATTTGTAAATTGCAGACTGTTATCGGGGGAATATCGCAGTATGACATACAGTGATGCTAGCACAGTGGTGCTGCTAACTAGGGTCGGGCATCGTTTGAATTTTAATGATTCTGATTCCGATTCTGATTCCTTGTTTCGATTCCGATTCTTTTAAGAGGCAGGGTAAAACAAGTTTAGGATACTTTAAATGAGCTAGCTAACCAACGGTCTTTCTGAATGAAATAGTCTGACCTTCTCCATCAATTTTAATTCTATGAACTTTACTATGAATTTCTCACAGGGCTGTTTTCAAGTACAATATAAATATCAAATCTATGAATTTGAATATAAATATAAATTATGAATACATTTTCACAGGGGTACACTTTCCTCAAGAGAGCTTTATTTTTATTTTTGATTGAAAACCTCATGAAAACACATTTACAGTGTATGATGCTGCAGGTGCTTTAGCATGTTACCATGCTCCCACTGATGGGCTAACCTGGTGCAGAATAGCAAATAAACAATAAGAAACAACTTGTAAAACCTTCCTTTTGTTGCACCGACATCTTCCCCTTTGCCGCTAAGGTGAACGCCGTAGGCTCAGCACATCGCGGAGTCGTGGAGTCACCAGCCTGGCTAACGTTAGCAATCTCAGGTCGTAAATTGTCTATGAAAAAATACGTGGGCTAATTTGTTAGCTGCCTCAATGTTAGCGCAAGACATATTATTTATCGTTTAACTTTCCGAATTCGGACCCAGACCCGGAGCCAGAGGAGGACGCAGCGGAGGACGGTCAGCGCGTCAAAGACGGGGCACACATTTATTTCTACTCCATGAACTAATAATAACAAAATAATCTTGTCGCAAGTGCATTTTACCGAGATTTCGTTGTTTTAAGAAAAGCGAAGCTACACTTTGGACCGCCGACGCACGCTTTCCATGCTCGACTCGCTCGGTTATGCAGACACTTCCGGTGGACGCTTCTTCGTTGGTGTTCAGTGGCTTCTTCTTCTCCTTTTGGCGGACTGGCAACAAACCGCATAAACAAACTAGTGCGGGCATTTAGGAACCGAAAAAAAAAAATCTAAATTCAAACATCTTCGTAACGGTTCCGGAACTGGTTCCTATTTGGAACCGGATCTCGGTGCCCAACCCTACTGCTAACGGAAGGAAATCATGTGATTCCTCCAGCCAGATACGAGGTTTCTCCTGGTCTTGTTTTTAATGATCATTCTCTCTCAGCTTGAATGGCTTCTGAATTCACATGCGGCGCGACTGCATGTAAAACACGTTGGCCCTTTTGTCGTTGCTCGAGTAAGACTGCCGGTGAGGGAACAAGCTCCTCTTTATGTTTCACCATAACCATCAGCGAGCACAACCTCACCATTTGTTGCTCTGTCAAAATAAAATCACATCACATTTTTCTGTGCGTGCACCGTTGTGAAGGCTCAGATATAAAGACCATCTGCTGCGTTGCTTTTTAGTTTGTGCCGACGTTTGAAAGTCACAAATTGTAACCCCCAAATGCATGAAATTAGCACTAAACTATCATCACGTTGCTTTGCAGAACCAAGGTATGAGGTGTGAGCGGACGACGAAAGGGTGTTGTGGTATTTTTCCTCGAGAACAGTGCTTGAATTATGTTTCCTACATATCATAATGTAAAAAATGAAACTGGCAGATGTGTTGGTGACGTCCACATCAGTATGTGTGGTGTGTCACTCAGCTCTGGAGATGCTGTACTTGTTCAGAACCTCAAGGGAAGTGCTTCTTTAGAGGGTCGCTTCAGCATCTCAGCACTTCCATCTCTATGCATTTAATTAATCGTTTAATCTTCACATTATTTCTTTTAATTATTGTATAATAATACTGGTTTATGTCACAGATGTCCAATCCATTGTAAGACAGACAGTAGCCCAAAGAGAATTCGCTACCCACAGATGCAATTTGATTTCTAATTCATGGAATTTGATTAATTATGATTAATCTAAAACATGCTATTATACCATGTTACAACCATAGTTTTATACTCTATTAATACAATGATATCGTATCCAGTGACGGAGCCTTTTTAAAGTTTTTTTTGCAAAAGGTCCATCAATATAACTTACAGAACATTGAACATCCTCTCAGAAACAAAAATCAAATGGGAAAAGTTTAATTAGAACAGAGACCTTTCTCTCTCTCTCTCTCTCTGTCTCTCTCTCTCTCTCTCTCTTAAAAAGAAATATATACACTTATACATAAATAGACTTAATTGTATCATTGCCCTACACTAAACTGCCATGCTGAGCTGTAAACATGACTTGCCATTAGCTTTACTGCTGTTGTTGATGCCATTATATTTACACTCACTCAGCAGAATGTGAGTGTGTGTGTGTGTATGTGTGTGTGCGTGTGTGTTTGTGTGAGAGAGTAAAAGTGTACACATAACAGCACTACTAGAACTGCTCAACTGAAATCATTATTAAAGGAAGGAAAAGGAATGTTTGAGCTTCCTACACTCACAAGAGGGATTCAAATCCATCGCATTTGATTGGATCAAATAAAAACAGTACAAACATTTTGTTAATTGTAATTTCCTTTGCATATATCGTTAAATGTGCAGAATATGACCCGAGACATGATCCAAAAGGGGGTAACAAAATGTTTGGATTCATCTCAGCTCGATCCAAGCCGTACACAAACAGTTACATAGCAAGACGGTGATTTCCTTTAATGGTTTCAAATACTTCTTCAAACTACTATAGAATACGGTTATTGCTGCCATAGCAACAGGAGAGTTTGGAGGTCATGACTCCGGAGACGCCTCCCATGAAAATGCCAGTGTTTAGAGTATGTGGATGACTGTGTTTGAGAATCATGGTATCTTGTAATCCCTCCTGATGATCGACCTTAGCAGAAGAGGGTGGCCCAAAAGTCTCCCCCGTGTTATTAGACCCCTCACCAGGTCCAGACTCCATCCAGACTGTAATGAAAGTGATGAATATGAGGTGGGAATAGGGAAAAGGAACGCTGGCGCAGAGATCTTTGGCTCTGAGGCAGCGGAGCAAAGTCAGCCCTCGGCCTTGGATCAAGTTTGTGCTGAAACCCCCCAACTGGATTGTGCTTAATCAAACTTCCAGAGCAGCATCGGGGGGAAGGGGGGTTAGGGAGAAAAACATAGCCTGGAGAGCTGTGCACTTTAAGTGTGCGACAAGTAGATGTCGAGGATGTTGATGACACAAAGGAACAAAAAACACTCTTTGTTGGTACATTTCAAAGCAGCCTTAACGGATTCGTGTTCGCTCGATCCGTTTTGTTCATTAACGAACGGCAAGTGGTTCAACGCACACTCGTAGACGGAGACATGTTGCGTTGAAAAACAATCAAGTGTTTTTCTGAGATATTTGGCATGTAAGTGCTGGAGATGGTTGAGGATTCTTTTTGAAACTCGGTAGAGAACTTTTTATTCATGCTGGGGAGATTAAAAAAAAGGCTTTTCAGACATTCCTGTTCCCGACTGACCCTTCGGTTTCCATACATATTACACAGAAACACCACAGGACAACTCTTTGAGGCTTTCTTGTAGCGGTGCAGCTACACTAATTCTACATATTCACTGTGTGTTCACTACCGTGTTTATGGAGTTGTCTTGTCAAGCCTGCATAATATTCTCATCATACACGTCGGTTTATGGACCTGTTTTGGGGGGGGGGGGGGGGGGGGGGGCGAAAGCGATGGACGAAGTTGAATTGAATAGCTTTTATTTTTGCTCCTGTCATTTGAAGCAAGTTTGATTTACGCACCCGCTCGGCAGCCCTGCTTCCCTTCGTGCGGCTGCCTCCTCCGACGGGAGTTGAATGTAAGAGAAAGCTCACATTAGTCCTCGTCACAGCTGGCTGAGCATTAGGCGGGAATTCTGCGGGATATTGAGACCTCCATCATTTCGTCGTCACACTCTGGGAGGGATAGGAAATGCCAGGATGCAGTCAGATTGTGGATTGTGTGTTATCAGCTTGTGTTTGCCATTTGATCTAATCCCCCCCCCCCCCCCCTTTTCCTCTCATGATGTCTGCACACGTGAACAATCCGATGCAATTTGACTTTTTTTTAGCCGAACGTCCTTGATGTCAGATGTTGGGCATCTGATGCCACAGCAACAAAACACATGTTACGTCATTAGAAGTAACTTCTTTTATATATTTAATTCAACCAGAACACAGAGGGTATATGTCGGGCAGCCGAGCATGAATCACTGGCAGATCATCGCGTTGCACCGGCTCTCTCTCTCTCTCTCTCTGTTATTTTGTTGGAGGGAAAGGTCATCGCTTTAGGTTCCCACAACGATGATGTCATCATCACAGTCGAGAGCAATGTCAGTAAGTACCAGGAACAGCTTTTAGAATATGTGGATAATCGACTTCCCGGTGAGATGGATTCAATTATCGGGAGATGACAGTTTTGTATTTCTTCCCAGAATTAAAGTGCAACGTGAAGTAAACATCTGTCACCCTGCGGAGACAGAGTCTGGCATTCTCCTCAATCCCAGCTCTCCATCGCATTCAGCCACTCTCCTGATGGGACCCGAACCGCCTCACAGCCACATTAAGGATAATAATCTCAGAATAAAGAGTGCAACGTATCGTGTCATTGGTAGTATTTATAATTCCTGCTTTTCTTCTTTTTTTTTAACCATTCCATCTGAGGCACAGTGGTTAATATCACTCCTATTGTTTAAGCCCCACCCACGAGGAGAGACATCAGCAGACGAAAGGATTACATCGTATTAAGCTGGTGAAAAAAAAAAGGATCCGGCCGAACACATTTATTCTTTTGCTTATGATAGTTAAAATAACTGTGGTGATGAAAACGCCCACGGGACATTCAAACACCACCTGCTCGTCCACTTTCCCGCACGATTTTCAACGTCACAGTTTGATATGACAAAAGCAGAGATTTGTGACAAAAGCTGCAGTAAACACAGTCTTGGTAAAAATCACATGTTGCTGCAGCACCACCAAAGTACAGGCACATGTCCCTCAATTCCACAGTCACACAGAGTTACAGCTTGGGAAGGAAGGATGGAGGCAGCCTGCTGCTTTAACTGTAAAACATACACTGTCGCCCATAAAGTTATTCATGCATAACATTTGTTTATGGCAATAAAAGTCAAGACATTTGCAAATAATTCCAATTTTGAAGGCTACTGTATATTCTAATGGATCACACTGCCTCTCTTTTTAAACATTCTTTTTTTTTTAACACTTATCGGTATCGGCCGATACCCACAGCACAAGTATCAGAATCGGTATCGGGAGGGAAAAATGTGAAAAACATCTCTATTAAAAAGTAACCAGAGATCATAATTATCACAATGTAAAATGACAATAATTAATTTCAATTCATAATAATGTTTTTTTATTGTATATTGGGGAGGATTTATTGATCTATAACTTAATATAAGTCTGAAGCCCCTGCAGATATCCATGGAGATACATTATTGCTTACTTTTTACCATCATGTTTAATTTAATAATAGAATAAAGGGAGTAACGATTGAATCATCTATGTATCTATGGATCAATATTCCCTCTCCGGTGATCCGGCGTTTACATCCAGACCAATTGAGCTCAAACAGATTTGCACACGTTTGCGGGTAAAAGTGCTCCGGTGTGGCCCCCGAGAAATAAGTTTCAAAAGGGCAAACGACTCAAGTTGGAGCCGTCGAACCCATCCGTCATCTCCGAGGTGTCATTTCTATACAGATGGGCTTCCCGGCATGAAGAATGGTAGCCTTCAATAGTTTTTCTTGATCGATTAACTCACTTCCCACCTTTCCGGTATTTCAGTTGGAGCTAATGGCCTGATCGTTGGTCAGTAATAGTCTTATCAGTGAGTCCACTTACGTGGAGTGTGAAGCGTCTTTATTGCAATGAGTGGTTTCAAAATCAAGTCCTTGTATATTTGCATAAATGTCCAGTAAGATAATATATTGCACCAACTTATTTCCATTAAAGCGATCCTAATTACATCATTAGTTATACTATACTAATTGTAATAATTATAACTACTTTGGTTAAATGCCTTTAGGAAGATGAATCCAGCGTTGATTAACTGCAAATTCTCCCCCCCGGCTGAAGGCAAAATTGTATTATCCATTTTGACATTATGGGTGACATTTGAAACTAGACTTGCTGCTGGTCGCCGCCGATGTGTTTACCTTGTAGTGCAACGCCATCAGCAAGGAGTGATATGACAGCTGCGGGTATTGTAGGGTGAGTATTGAGTGATAAGTGGTGGACGGGATTACAACATGTGACCAGTGCGCGCATTCACAGCCCAGTAAAGAAGGTTAAACCCCACAGTAGATTAAAAACAGAGAGGTTGTCAAGGACATCAAGTGATGAGATGGAGGAAAAAATGAGTGGGTGTAATTTTGAAGGGAGTAGCGAAGGCTGTGACTTCATCTCAATTGCCACTTTTGTAAAAAAGCAAGGTGATTTTATTTTACACCAAGGTTATTAAAGTGGTCGTAGTGTCCTAGAACGCCCGTCTATGTAACAGCTTGATTAAATATATGATGAAAAAAAATGTCTTTTTAATTAGTTTGCAAAACAAATATCATGAAAGTGTTGCAAATAATGACCTGTGCTGCCGGTTAAAGTTGCGTCTCTATATTTGCTTTTTTTCCTTTTTTAAAATTAAGACTCATTCAATTCATTTATTCATCGTATGGAAGTAGTGTGAGCAAATAGCTGGAGAGCTAATCAAATGTAGATTCAACAAATGAAACGCAGACCACCACTCGGAGAGAAGAGCGAGAGAGAGATAGTGGGAGTCCTTGATATAAAACGTGTTAAATGTGAAGGGAATGGGAAGCATTTGCATCATTAATGGTCCAAAATTATAAACACACATTTGTCAACAAAAATTGGTTCCTCCTCTCTCTCTCTCTCTCTCGCTCTCTTGAGAGTGCCGAAGCAGCCACCGCACAACCATTACATATGAACAGCACATAATAATGATAGCAATTACCGGAAACGTTGGGGCTGGATTCATTATGGAAAAAGAAGCTTATGCGTAATTGTTTTTTGTGTGTGTGTGTGTGCTTCTTAACAAGGAGTTTGGGGGAAATGAGATGGCCCAGTCTCAGAGGAACCCAACTGAATGGAGAAACATTGCAAAATGTACCTTATTTGTTATTATTTTCAAAACCATTCATCCATTCATATTAGAGTATGATGTGGCTTACTGTAGGTTTTCCAAGTTTGGCAGTTAATGAATGCTTTGACATAATTGGGCAGAAATATAATAATGCTTTTAGTGTAGTTTTGTCATTCATTTTAAATTCAAGTAGGTTTAAGCTGCTGTGTGAAATATGGTTCCCACCCATCAGAGGGGAAGGCACTTTGTTCCAAATTCTCCATTCCCCATGTAGCAGAAGGTCAAGGTGGACGAATGTATATTTTCTTTTAGCTGCGATCCGAAAAGGTACCCTGAACTTAACAATTACCTTTGTATTATTTCCTCGAAACCGTTTAAAGGCATTTTCCCCACAGCGTCTCCTACTTTTGTAACCATTAATTAATGTGATACATTTTTCAAGAAATTAAAAAAGAAAGCGGAGATAAGTCCATCTGCTCTTTCCTGTTTTGTAAGGTCCTAAAGAGGCATAAAGGTGATGATTTAATTTGGGTGACTTTTAATCACAAAATACACAATTTCTCTTCCTGCGGTGCATTAACATGGAAGGAGAAGACAGGACCACAGGATCCATTCGGCACGCCGAGAAATAAGCAAGTAAAATTGCTGCATCAGTCACAATAACAGCATCCTCGTCATTTTCAGAGCATGTTGACCTTACTCTGTCCATTTTCTGCCAAGCAAACCAGCCTACGGTGGTTCCACTTTCTGAAAACGACTCCTACACAAAGGCATATTATATATTATCACCTTGGGATTCCTGAGTGACATCTGCTCCATCAGCGCTGTCTGCCTCCTTCTTAAAGGCTCTGGAGTGAGTTTCTACAGAACCAGCTGCTCCATTATTCTCCCCATAAACTATCATTTCATTTTCGTTTGCTTATGTCATTCCTTTTTTTTCCCTTTTCCCTTAGAACAGCATTTACACTGCATTAAATTTTATGCACAGTAGATACCCAGATACGTTTGCTCAGGTGGAATTGCGGCGTTGTAAAAAAGTTTGGGTGTAGCTTGTTACTTCATTGATTAGGGTTTCTATTTCAGTATCACTTAACTGATTTTCCTTTGTTTTTCCGAGCTTGTCTCCACCTTCTGTAGACTCCACCGCTGTGTTTGAGCTCTGCCTCAGTTTGCCCCCAAGGCAGTCTTTTTTTGCTTAATTAGCTGCTGCCTTGGTAAATTAGATGCTAATTTCACACAGACTTTGGGCACAAACACCATGAAGACTTTACAGTGGCATCTTCTATGTACGGTAATCTCGCCCTTTATCTTATATTTACAGCCGTGTTTCTCGAGCACTTTCTTCTGTGCAGAGATCGACCCTTTGATTCATCGAGGGAGAAGTAGATGTTAGAATGTCCAAATGTGTTTTAACATTAGCTAGCTGACTTACCTACATTCCATGCACAAATTAAACATGATCTTCACCTCTGTCACTTCCTGGTAGGAAACACGTCTTCACTCCCATAACGTTTTGGTGCTTGGTCTCTCTGATATATATATAATATATGACATAGTTGTGCACTTCAAAAGTTATATGACAAATTATCTTTTAAATTGACAAATGTGTAAATCATGGCACAATGAAAAAAAAAGATCTCTCTCTCTCCATTAACTACCGTACATATTTTTTTCCAAAAAGAGGCTTGAGTTAGCCTCACTAGTGCTCCAAAACAAAAAGAATAGTTCTCAAGGACGTCCCCGGTGGGTATTTCCCCTCAGGGAGTCCCCGGAACTTTATGGTCCAGAAAATGCTTATTGACGAGGCTCCCCGGCGCAATGCATCCACCGTTTAGTGCGAATGTGTGTGGAAGGATACCGGCTGTTCAGAAAGAGGACAGGGTCCCAGCAGAATATAAAAATGTAGTTAAATTTGTAGTTTTTCTCTTGATCTGGCGCCTGTTCTGGAATCGTCTGGATGCGAACACTGCTTCTCACATTAGTGATTTGTGGTTGTCACGCAGCCAGACTTTGGGGTGAGCCCTGTGGTCATGGCGAGTTATCCTTATCAAGTGAGCAGAAAATAATTAGTCCAAAACCCTTCTGCTCTTTCATCTTGGTCTCTCTTCTGAAGCCGACTCACAGTTCACTCAGCGTGATGCGAGCTACAAAGTGGTTAATTTACAGTACGGCTTCCATACCGACCCGGCAGCAGTGAAGCAATCCTGATAAAAGGCCCTATTAAGGAGAATAGAACAGAATGTCCATATTAGTAATAGGTGTCTCCAACATATATAGACATATAAAAAAAATTAATGACATTAATATCGTGATTTGCTTTTACAAAAATACAGTGATTTGTGTGAAATTTGCGGATACCATTTTCTCACATGTTTATTGCTCCGATTTGCAGATGATAGACCGTTAAACTGCTATAATGAGATATAAATCCCATGTTCCGAGGTCTGCGCTCAGACAACACGGTGATGTATGAAGTCACTGAGCAGAGAAAAGGGCAGGTGACGAAGCTGAAGACTGTTTGATATTCAGAAGGGAAGGCTTCCTCAGACTGTCCTCAACGAGTAGCAAAGGCCCTCGCAGTCCAGTCACTGAGGGGACAATACAATGACACCATTCTGTCCTTTTTACAGTGATGTCTGCACTAGCTGATGATTTATTAACTGGGGGACTATAGTTACTTTCAGTAGTCAAACCAGAAAATGTTCATGGCACCGTTTGCAAGTATTTGGACATCCAGATTTTTGTTGTCAGTTAAGTGGTTTTTCAGGTGGCTTTGTCATATGGTTAGTCACAGACCTTGGTATGGTTTCCCTCTGCCTTCCGAAAGAATATCTCATTGAAAACTGTCCAAATTACTGCAGTCAGACCACAGAAAACAGATGATACAAAGCTGAGGAAAAAAGCATTTTTATATTCTTTTGAAATCTGTGCACGTCCTGACCATTGGGTATTCTTTAGAAAATTGCGTAAGGCACTAGAACAAGTGTTACTTTCAGTAAAGTGCTTTCAGTACAGAGAACACTGGTTCCAAGCCAAAGCTCCCCTGCTCGGGCTTTGTGGTCATGTCCTCGCTGCAGAATGCCATCTTAGATCCCCACCCCTTCTAAAAATGCTCGTCCATCCACCAAACGTATTTCTGCTGCAACCAGACAAAAAAAATCAACCTCTTGCCAAGTGCTCTGCAGCTAAGAGTCAGCAATCGGTAATCAATAGAGATTTCACAGGAGACCTTTTGCCAACCATCAGCGCATGACATCATCACCGTCATTTGACTGTACAAACAGCAAAGTTGCACTTCAGGATATATTGAGTTTTGACATCTCTACCGGCCTAGACAGTACGGGTGTTACCTCTTAACTATCCCTATCAGGTTAGTTAACAAGACACGGAGGTAAGATGAACTTCTACATGAAGTACAACAGGGGGACATTCCCGTCGTACATAAGGGACACGCTGGAAATAATTCCTGCTGCTTTATCATGTAGTTATGTGGTTCTCTTATAATAATTAAAAAAAAAAAGGGGTTCATTAACCAGATACAGGTTGGATCATTATCCCGGCGAGTAGCAAAATAATAAAATCGTTTTAAATTGTTAAGGTTGCTACTTTGGTGTGTTGAAAACGTGTTGCAGGTTTTTGTTTGCTCGGAAAAGGGTTGTGAAATTTGAAAATTGGTGGAGAGTGAGATAAGCGCTTCCACACAGCTGTATGTGGCGAGTTGATTAAATGCTCGATTAAACAGGCGGAGGAGTCTGGCAGTCTAATTCCAAATCACATGCAAATAGTCTCGTTCGGCAGATCGTCGCCTTTTATGCACACTTTCAAACAACCAAATAAGTGTGAAAAACATATATTCCATACACATCTCAAAGCACAGAGAGGGAAAAAGATCAGGCACTTTCCTTTCTGAGTAAAGTTATGCATCCGCAAAAACAGCTAGCGTGTACAAATTGAGCAAATCGAGTAGCGTCTATATAACCTGTACAGTCACGCGCAGAAATTGCTTAAGCACGGCACACAGCTATCACATTAGCATGTGTTAGAAAAAAGCTAGTTAACTGAGAGAAAAAAAGTAAGATAATCATATGCAACAGGCCAAATGAAGCAATTTTAGGTGATTACATAAGACCAAAGCCTGAATATCTATACTTTCGCACATGTATAGTGTTGAACTAAATGTCCAGAGATGATCAATAACCTTCTGAAACGTTGGAAGGGAAATGGTACTTCAGGGTGCTGCTTCACAGCATGAACATCACTGAGAAAGCACTGTCTTTTTTCTATCTTTTTTTTTTACATTTAATTGCAAGATACATCATTCAGTAGCTTTTGTCCTGCAATAAAATTACAAAAGCCTTTCAAGTGATGATTTGTCATGCTGTGTCACGTATCACATTTGCCAAGTCTGTCTCATTATCCGAGCCTGAATCCAGTTTGAGAAATCACTTTGATATACAGTTAACAGGCATGGATTTAAATGTGTGTGTTCTTCCCATTTTCACGGTAAGTTGTTGTGATTGGCTCTTTCCTGTCGGTACTTGGTGTTCCTCTTCTTCTCTACGCTTTAAGCCTCCTACTTTAATGAAAGCGGTTAGAGCCGTACGCCGTCGCTCTTATGGATAATCTTTGGAGAATCATTAGCTCTCATTGTGCCGTTGTGAGAAGTCACATATAAGGCTGAGGAAATGAGCTCGGCTCCCCTTCTGCAGCCCAAACAATAGTTCCTTCTGTTGACTCAGTCAATAAGTTTCTGTGTGGTCACGTGTTTATGTTGCATTGGGGCCCTGGACTGGACCATGCAAAGGCCCCACCACCTCTCCTGCGAAGGAGCAAGACAAAGTTGTTTAGCCTCTTTTTGTTGTTGTTTCATGTCTCTTTCTTGTTAATTTGTGTCACTTTGTTGTTTGTTTTGGTCGTTACCTTTGTCTTAAGTTGTTTTTCTAGTGGTTTCACATCTCTTTTGTTGAGTCCATTTAAAGACATTTTGTGTGTCTTTGTAGTAATTTTTAGTCTCTTTGTAGTTGTTTTGTGTCTTTTTGTAGTCCTTTTGAGTCTCTTTGTAGGTGTTTTGTGACACTTTGTAGTCATTTTAGACTCTTTGTAATTGTTTTGTGTCTCTTTATAGTCATTTTAAGTCTCTTTGCAGTTGTTTTGTGTATCTTTGTAGTTTTTTGTCTCTTTGTAGTCATTTTGACACACTTTGTAGTCATTTTTTGTCTCTTTGTAGTCATTCTGAGACTCTGTAGTTGTTTTGAGTCTCTCTGTAGTAATTTTGTGTCTCTTTGTAGTAATTTTGAGTCTCTTTGTCATTGTTTTGTATCTGTAATAATTTGAAATCTTTTTGGACTATCTGTGTGTCTCTTTATGATAACGTCAGTCCCCTTGCCCAGTGCCCTTTGAGTAATCCATCCACAAGTACATGGCCTCATCCCACCTTTGTGGATCTGATTCTGTTTTCTATTTTATATTGTCAGTTTCATGAAGGCTGTTTTATCATTGAGATTACTTTTTTCATTTCAATATTGCCATTAAATACATTTTGATTTATTATTGCCTCGGGCATATGGGTAATATGGTCCTATGTGTTACTGCCATTCACTCAAACAAAAATATTTTTTATATTTTGTGGCATAGAATCACATATTCATGACATGAAAACCATTTTAAATGATCAGTTCAGTGTTTTTCAGTGTAAATATGCAAAGGGATATTCTGGACAAAATAATTCAAAAGACACTTGATAAAATGTCTTATATAAACTCACTAAGAGCATAAAAGTGTGTTGAAGTCTGAATTCATAATAAAGTCTTCCAGCAGACCACAAGGACCACAGAGAGGCCAGTATTCTCCTTACTTACAGTATGTACAGATGTGGGGTATTAGAACATGTCCATGGCAACAGTGTATTTCAAAGATGACTTCAAAAACAGGAAATGTGATCGTCTCCTGGATACTGTGTCCTTGTAAACAGAACGACAGAACGACCAATGTCATAACAGATGACGGCAAAAATCATTGGAGCTCACATAAAAACAAGACGGAGGCCGTCTCGGCGCCGGAGCCGGGTGATTTGGCACGGTACAAAAATGTGTCCTCTGTAGAAGATGATTCAATAAACATAAAGGCTGCGTGTGAATACGTATCTCCTGATTAACCTTTTTTAATGCATCTTATATTTGATTTATCTCATTTTTGTCCATCTTCCCTCCGCAGACGTCTTTTTAGAAAATGTGATCCGAAGCTGTATTACTTCTGTGAACAATACGAGATAATGTGAACAATCTCAGAATATCTTTGGGCCAAGACAGAGCCGGATTCCTCTGAAACACAATGTTTAATGACTCATTATTGCGGTCAGCCACTGAAAATAGATGAGATAGACATTTTATCCTGATTAACGTGCCTAATGGGTTTGCCCATAAAAGCAAACTGTTCCTCCAGTGATGCATGCCGAGTCTCTCTCCCTCTCTCTCACATTTCTCAGGTCGATAATGCATACACTAATCCATCAAGATTGACTGCAATCATTAGAATAATAAAGAGAGCAGATATTTGATATTTTGTCTTGGTGGCTGTTGCCAGTCGAAGCAAATTGTCTGAGACAAGCCGGCAACCTTGACAGTAGAAGCCAATAACTCGGGTGGATATTCATCATTCATTCAAAAAAGTTTCATTCCCCGAGATAAAGTTTCCCATTTGCAAATAAATAGAGATATAACATGTTTTTTTTACTGACTCTGGCACACGAGCAGACACTTTTTGGGCTCCTTGCCCTCCCGTCTCAGCAGAAGCGTACGAGACTCCGCCACTGTTAATGCACTACCCATAAACAATCTATATTTACTAACGTGTTATCATCTCAGCGCTAAAGGCATAAACATAATTTGTTATGCAGGTAGCGAGGGCAAGGTGTGTTGTTCGACTGTGTGTGCGCGCGAATGTTGGCTCGAAAGCAAATATGCACGCGTGTGGCTCGGAATTGAAGTGAAGAGAGCTCACAAATATTTATATATCTCTAAGCAAGTTTTATTTTACCATCTCATTAAATATTAGTTTGCTGTGTACTTGCAAAACTCCGCCGCAACTCCGTGAACCGCTCGACGAAATTAAAACAACCTCCCTTTAATTGTGGGGTTCTGAGGAAAGCGAACATATCGGCTGAGAGGCTGTGATTTAGTTTGGATACTAAATGTAGTACCAGTGTTTAAATAGAGCCACAAAAGATCTGCAGTGGTGGTGCGTTTGGTACGATGGTGGGTCTAATAGAATCTGAGGCCGTTCGTCTCTCGAGTACAAGCTCTCAGATCGGAAATGAAGCTCATCATACTACAGATATAGCGATGAGATGCACTTTAGCTCGGTGGAATACTTGGGGGTTTAGAGAATGGAGAGGTGAAGGACTTACAGACAGCACCCAGTTTTGCTATTGCCTGCATGAGCTATTGCTACCGGTGAACATCTAAAAAAAAATATCACTCTTTCTTTTGCCTGTAATATTAGTTGTGTAGAGCTAAAGCACACACACACACACTGCTGGAATAACCTTCACAGACATTTCTCCGTCATGCTCTCTTTGTATGTTTATTGAAATATGCCTCACATTTGATTTTTGGTTTCAAAATTTGCCTCGCTGTCGTCAAAATTCAGATTATTTATTGATTATCAAAAGTAATGCAGATGACCTCAGTGTACATGGTTGGAGTTCATGGCACCAAACAGGCGACAAAACATGGGGCTTTGTTTTGAAATTACAAAAATACTCAGTTTTGTGTTGCATTGTCCAAATTAGTCATGTTTGAACAATATTTTACAAGCAATACATGTATAATTTATTATATTTTTCATTCTTTCATCAATTTATATATATATATATATATATATATATGTATACATTGAACATAAATGGTTCCATTAGTTGTGGTGAATTTTTTTTGGTTTTGAAATCCCAAAAATACCCTTTTTTCCATTTTTTTTTCATTGTCCAAATTAGTAATGTTTGAACAACTATTTACAACTAATATATGTATAATTTATTATATTTTATTTTTCATTCTCTCATTCATTTAAATGTATAAATGTACGCACTAAACACAAATGGTTCCATTAGTTGTTGTGCATTTCTTTCTCCATTTATTTAACACAATCTTTTTGTTTGGTTTTAGTTTTTATGACTGATGGTCATTAAGTTGTGTTGCAAACGGAAGACAACGCACTCCTGCCTGGTGTCAATTTGTTGATTTTTAAAGGAAAATGAATTTCAGGCCAAACACCAATTATTTGAGATTGTTTTTAAATCAAAAAATGTAATTTGCTAGTGCTTTGGAATATACATCAATTCCTTTTAAAAGAAGGTTCTAATAAGCTGTAATTGAAATGACCTTGGTGGTGATTCAGATAGCCTAAAGATACATTCTTATCACAGACACACACACGTTTGTTGCGTTTTGGATCAAGTGAATAAAAAGGTGTAATTTCAGGAGCGACTGCTGCTGTGTTGCACAAGGCTTTAACAGATAACGTGTTTTCCTCCTGAGTATGACATGCTGTTTGAAATGATCAAAAGACACGGCACATTTAAAAAATACAGACGGACGTGTCTTAATTAGTGATCACTGCCCTTAAATGATGAGCTATACTCTGTGAAATAATGTGGCATGGCTGTCCTTAAGAGTCATTAAATCCACTTGACAAGAACAGTCTATTTTTGAGAGTTGTTTTACGGTTCGCTGGCGAGCGAAACCATCGTTCCCATCTATATTCTGAAGGTTCCCACAGAGGGGTTTGTTCATATATCATTCATAGACTGATTTATGGAACATTTTATTCCTAAAACATGATGAAAATTGATTTTCTTTTTTAATGGTTTGACAGTACTTTATGATTTAAGGAGCGAGACATTTAGGAAACACGGTCCTTTGGCTTTACAAATATTACACCTTTCCTATGTGATTCCATGCAACAGACCTGAATGAAAATACCATCAACTTTACCACCAGTGGCATTTCTCACTGGTTATTAGTTCCCCTCGTATCGCCGGTCACTTGATATTAATTTGGTGTTTTTGCATTGCAAATGTGTTTCTTGATTTTTTTTAAAATGCAGCAAAAAGCTACTTTCACAATCTATAAATGATTTTGGTGTACAACATCGGCGTATGGCTCACAGAAAGAGTTTTCACATCAATGCTAATGATTGGCATTTTTCCACATTTTGCCCAAGAATAATGGCACAAGCTTAAAAGCAACCCATTTTGATCAATACATTTGTTGATCAGTAGTTTGCTTCAGTGCGATGCAAAACCACCAAGAGTCAGTTCAACATATTATTTCTGTGGCTTTTTCTTTTGCTGTTTATTTGCATTGCTCTCAAAAGGAAAACCCACACAGACAACATCTTACAATGACATTAGTGCATCATTGTCATTTTTAGCTGATACAGCTCCATCTATACATCATAAAATCTATACATATAATTCTCTATCTAAGCAGCTAATAGGTGCAGGAAGTGGCCAACCTATATACTTGCGAGCAGAAATAAACAACTCCTTCTGTCCAGTTAATGTTAGGAAGCTTTGTTGGGATTAGGAACATTTTAAGTCAGAAGAAATCAATTTTTTTACCACAACATTGTTTGGATGATACCAAGGTCAGATTTTTAAGCATCAAAGAAAAATTGGAAATAGAACTTTTTTAGATTTTTTCTTTTTTCTTATTGCTTTTCCTTATAGCCTGAGGATGAAATCCCTTTCCCACTTTATGCCTGCAGGGCCAGCCAGTTAGTGCAGCAGGTGGGGGTTAAGTGTCTTGCTTTAGGATACTTCCTTATTTATGGATGCACCATGGTCATGCTCAAGGCCCCTCGTTTGGAACATGACCTTACTAACCAGTAGTCTTTCCAGCCGGAGAAAAGAAATATCGATATCGAAGTTAAGGCGAGACACCCCAGGCAAAAAACATACTTCTCTCACTTTGCTTCCATAACATGTCTTCTTTCAGACAAGCGGAGAGCTAACATCAACAACAAACACATAAGCTTTCAGAAAAAATTAACACATAAATATCTCTTTTTATGTAAATAATCATAGGGAAATGTGATGGTAGATGTTACCTTCATATTTCAACAAAATGAACAACAATCTCAACCTGGCATTAATCCAATGTTCAGATTTCTGCTTTGGAAATGGATGCACATTAGTACAAATTCAAAGAATTGCACTCATCAGAGCACTTTTAACCATGCAACTGTCAGAACCGAACACTTGTGTATTGTGTGACTGAATGAATACAACCCACACAACTAGGCTGTAAGGCAACGTAAAACACACTACAATCAAACTACAAAAAACAAGCGTCGATAAGTCACCGTCCAAAACAATAAAAGTGAGCAAACTGTTTCCCTCAATGCGTCTCTGGATGCAGAGCAGCTAGGATTCGTGCAATCAATGGCAATAAAAAAGCAGACAATAAACCAAAGCTGAGTCACAGCATGAAGCCATAACTGGTCACCCAAAATAAGCAACTAATACGAGATCAGCTGTGGACGGACAGACAGGTGCACAATCACTCACGTGATCGTAGCTTCCATGTAATATAGACTCTATTATATTTAAGTCTGACATCACTCACTTATTCATTCCTCCTTGTTTTACTATGCAGGGAATTTTATATAGAGGACTATATAATGAGCTCATAAGTACAATATAATAAAAAAACACTTTCGGACACCACTCCGGTCATTTTCTCTGGGCCGTTAATTAGGTCAACGCTGTTGCACGATTAAAATGTAGCTGGTGGACCATCCGTGATATATATAGGCATACTTTTCTCTAATTGACACATATTGTAAGTTATTTACATTTATGCTGCATGTTTATGATGCAGCATAAATGTCTGGGGCTTTTATTGTGAAAGGTAAGAACAACAGGAGCGGCAGACCCTGTCAATATTTTCCTAAATTAAAAATTAAAAAAGGACTTTGTGTATTAAGTATATTATTTGAATGGACTTGTCTGATTTGATAGCACTGGTCTCTCCCTCATCACATTTTTACCTTCAGCGCAATGCATGATGGTATATAATACTCTGTTAGTTACCATCAGTTGTGATGAAATAATTAAAATATTTTTGACACGCAACTTATTATCTTTGGTAGTTCATTTTGTGGCAATATAATCCACATAATGGTCCAACAATCTGCAATACAATATACAATATTTTTGTATACCTGCAATCAAGCTACCGGTTGCTTTATTTGCCCAAAAAAAAAAAACAATAAAAAAACAACGACTAGCCTCCGATGGAGAGAAAAGAAAATGTTACCAGGGAAGAGTCTCTCCTCCTCCACTTGGCTCTACACCGACCGCTCGGTAATAAATCTGCTGCTGCAGAGAAGCTCCTTAATCTCACAGGCAAATAGGAGCGGAACGGTAAACTTAGTTAGATCATTATTCATGAACACAAACTTCTTCCTCAACCAGGTTTGCACACCTGCCCCCTGAAATATCCTCGCCATTTATTATCATGCAGCCTTCAAATAGTCGACGGAGAGAAAATGTCAAGCTCTCTCTCTCCCTCCCTCTCTCACTCTCAAAAAAACAAGTAAAGTCAGAAAAGGCCAGGAATTCGACTGTGCTTCCATGTGTCACATGCTGCTGTTGGGCCACCTCATTACACCGTATAATTGGAGCGGTTGTCATCGCCGACACGTATGAAATGCACACGAGGGCAGAATTTGTGCTGGAGTTTGCACCTCGTCTTCACTGTGACTGTCATCCATTTTGGATTTGGGGGGAGGGGAGGGGGGGTCGGACTGTGCTGACCCTTGGCTATCGTCACATCTTCACCCCGAGGCTCGTCACTCACCTCCGAACACGTCGATGCCTGGCCAACGTTGAGTGTGAGCTGGTAGGACAGGAAGGCCTGCGAGACGATCCGATCTGATTGATTGGTAGACATTCGTGTGTGGTCTCATGCCGATAAGGCCCCCCCTTAGACGTTCCAGCCTATTAGCTTTAGTTAACAGTCATTTCCTCATAGACACTGTGGGGAAAAGGATCTCTTGCGTTTTTTTTTGGCGAGTGAGCAGAGATGTCGAATTACTCAATTAATCAATCCCAGTGCCAAGTTGACTGCGTTTAGTGTATGTCGTTCCATCGTGGCTCTGCCACTGTCCTAAACGTGAAACCCAATTATAGGAAGACATTTCCCGATGCGTAAGCGAAGGGACTGTTAGTCTGCCAGGAAGTCGTACACGTGGTTTGTGTACGTGTTCTGTGTTCTGCGGGTCATTATCATAGAAACCGTGTGGAGGAAAAGCCACTGGGTTTCCAATGAAGAGCGGCCCCGCCAATGTATTGCATCGTTTCCGACTGGCTGCTCTGCAAACACGCGGTCCGCTGATGCTATTTCGGATAGTGAGCTCCGATGATCTGTTATGACCTCATTACATCCATTTGTCCATTTCGATGTAAACGTCGTGGCCCGATGCACAATTGGGGTGGGCGACATTTCTGAAGCAGCATTTTTCAAAAAGGATGCTTCTATGGACACATTTATTCCAAGTGTGAATAGTTATTATTTGAAAGAGTATGCAGTCAGGCTATCGGACGCCAGCACATCAGTCATTTTGGGTGGATCACCGGCCGGCCCACTGGATTATCTGCTTCAGAGTTTGTTGTTTTTCCTTTCCTGTAGCAGAATATATACCGCATAACCCAAGTTGCGACGGTTATAGATACATTCAATAATGTTCTACTGAAGTGGCTTACTGCATTAGACATTTTTCAGCATGCAATTGTAATACGCTATGGACTCCCCGCTGCAAACAATGATTATTCTATATGAGTCATGAGCAGCATCAGACAGCTTAATCTATCACAGAGTTCAAGCAACCACTCTCCTCCTCTTGGTTTCTGCCGGGAACTTGATTAATCTGTATTCCACCTTTTCCGAGAGACTCATAACTTACTCGCCTTTTAATGTTCAATTCTCACTTCGCAGGCCTCGTTCCCTTTTTGTTGTTGTTGTTTTTTTCATAGCCTTTGGTGTAAAGAATGCACTCTTAATATAGAGCGTTCAACAGCGATATGTCATTTGTTTTTGGTAATGGTGGAAAGCTCGGGCCGCTCCTACTCGCGGCTCATGCAAGACGATTACTTTTATCGCTCCATCACTTTTCGTGCCGGAATCCAGATCCAATCCAACTGTTATGCAATCTGTAAACTTGTATAATAATAATATTGTTGTATAATAATCATCATTGTAATACACTCGAGACGTAGATGGATGGTCGGATAGATGGGCGTAATCTCCGCTTGATGCAACTTGTAAAGTGTATTTCAGTGTTTACACGTGTTAAAACGCCCCTTTTCCTCCCACATTCTGACACATGTAGGTTAGCTTAGACAACAGCTACCGATGGTTTTCAGTTTGGTTTTCCTCAGTCCTTTGAAACGATAAGGCCTCCACCCTGTGCACATAATAGGTGGTTGTCAGAGAGCTGAGGAGGTATGCACAGGGAGAAGAGATGGCAAATACCAGACAAAATGATGTACCGCTCAGAAATACTGTTAAAAGAAATGACACTTACCTGAATTATATAAAACTGGAAACACCCCGCGCTGTGGCTATGAGACATTTTCATTATGCCAGCCCATGAGGAAAAACCCATTTCAGATATCAGGTATGGTCGTGCAGAGTGACAGGTCTAAAGAACACAAGCTGCCAAAGGTCTTTTAGACTTCTGAATATGATACGCCACTCACTGGCTGAACATTATAGCTCGCCACATTGGACTACAAAGCTCTGGCAAAATAAGACACAAAAGTCCATAAGGCACAACGAGATAACGTTAGTGTTTCAAAATAGATTCAACGTATTGGTGTCCAATGTGATGCCATTTGAGCTAAAGCCCTCTGCGGTTTAGTGTAGCATCATGACATTGAAACGATGACTTTAAAGTTTTGGTAATGAAACTACTTTGTTACTTTTACATAAAACATCGGGGTTTGGCTCAAAATAAGTCTGTTTTTAAATTTGCATGATAGTTACGTAGCATCTTGACATAACGTTGCCAGTAAAAAATCTGTCCACTTTTGGGTCCCCACTGAACATGAATGCTAGTCCCCAGAATCAAAGTCCTTGGAGAAAAAGAAAATGATGCACAAATGAGGATATTGAGATTCTCCTTCTGTTGTCCTGACTTTGCTAAATCAGAAATGGAGACAAGAAATATGGTAGCGGTCTGTCGTCTCCCAGAGACCAGACCAGACCATGTGTATAACAACAGGCTGTCTATGGTACAAACAACAAGGTCGCTGCCGTATTTGTGTCTAGATTATGTTATTTTAAGTGTTGATGGAGCAGCTAGTGTTAGCATAGCCTAGCTCCCATTGGTCCAAACTCCCTTCAGAAAACCAGCATTGTTGTCTTATCGTCTTGCAGACAGAGCTAACAAACCATGACTTCAGACTTTTTACAAATGGTTGTCATTATGTGTTTATTTCAGCATCATTTTTGTGTGTAGGGTTGTAAAGATGCATTGAAATCAACAACTATCAATCCCGCCTACGTTTGCTTATCTCCAGTATTAAAAAAACAAAACAAACCTGACATCAGTGAGTGTATGTGGGAGGTAAAAAGTACAGACAAGAGCGGTCTCACTGCTGGAACACGCCGTTACAACCCGACTGTGTGTGTCGGTATCAAGATGGTGAGGACCACTGCCCAAGCGTAGGTAGTGGAAGCCCTTGGAGAGAGTGTACCAGTGTGTTGTACGCGCCAAAAAAAACTCTATTCTCATTCGGATACCTTCCCTGAAGGTTCCTTTTCTCCATCGAGGCGTTGATGCAAACTTTAATAGATATCCATGACAACAGCTGAAGGATGTAACGAGGGCCTCTTAGGACCCGTTTGGTCCTGAGGGACTCACCAAAAGGTTCCCTCCTACAGCGCACGTAGAAAGCGCCAGGCACAGGGGTGGCAAGTTGCCGCTTGCATCCATTCATCTTGCCCCACAACACGGAGGCTTTTTTCCCCAAACTCATTAGAGCTCCACTTACGCTCTAATGAGGAAGCAGGAGGGGTGTTGGCCGACGGGGTGGAGACACACAGCGGTCATTTTATTTCTGTTTGAAGGTGACCACGGTGTCTAATGGAGACTCACCGCATGCGTGTGATCCATCTCCCCTGAGTTGTTAAACTCTTCATCACTTTTGTCTCTTTAAACGTATTGCCTCCTCGTCTCTGCTCTCTGGCTCTCTCTCCGTCTCCCTCCTTCTGTCATTCACTCACTTGTGTTTTCCTTTCCTGCGTCTCCTTCAGCGGCGCTGAGGTGCACGTTGGAGCTCTTCCTATCGTGAATAATGCACATCAACTGCAGAGGTCAAATGGAATGGGTTTTGCAAGATAATGACTGGAGTGATGGTACCTGGGCGCCACCAGATTGTGGAGTGTCTGAACTTGTCATAAAGCGACAGGGGAGGAGGACGCCGGATGCTCACTGTGTCCTTTAAGCGTTATGAATGTCAGAAAAAGGCAATGTCAAAATGATCCTGTTTTCATCCCGGCCCCTCCTCCCCTCCTCCACAACTCCCCCTCCATGTCTCCATCCGACAATTTCTTTGTCATTTTTGTCTTCATCCAAGCAGAAAAATCCCCCTCGGTTCAACGTTAGGTCACACATCCATGTGAAGTATTTACCAACTCAATCTCTGACCGAGCGACAGCCATATCGGACAGCTTTGTGTCATCATGCCGCTCAAACCTAGTATTTATTGCATCCGTCTTCTCGTCATTGAACGACTTTGAGGCCTCTCTCTTGCGTTACAGAGTCGAGGTCCCCTCCCTCTTTGCACCCCCCCGGTATCTTCTCCAGATTTACAGCTACGTTGACTGTTTCCCTTACTGCCCTTCTTCCGCTGCATTTAAAACCCAAGGAAACATCACAAGTTAAGGGAAATCGGGGACATCACTCTGTTGTCACCCTCCACTTTGCCGCTCTAAACACTGGAGTTTTAGCTCAAATTGCATCCTATTAAAAGTCAATGAGCCGTCGTCACATTATTACGGGGCCCGGACTTGACAGCTCACAAAATAATCTATTAAAAGCCATGACTCACTGAGATGCGTTTGTAGCTAGTGAGCAACATTAAAATTGATATTTGGGACGTCGGATGTAACCTGTCATTGGGAGCGCGGGACCACCATTGAATAATAATTCGATGAGAACTCAAATTAATAAGTGAAAAGAGAGACTTAGAAATGCAACACCATTTTTTATTCAGATGGCTGTATGGGAACTGTGACTTTGCAAAGAGAAGAGCAATTTGGGAGAAAAAGGGCCTCTGTCTTACTCAGAATACACATTCCACGCAGCTTTGCTCTATTTGTGGTCTGTGGCTATTACACATTTCAACAAATTTGAATGTGTGAACAATAATTACATGTGAGCGTTCTTTTATATCTTTATGTGACTCAAAAGTCAACCCGATAGGTATGTTTTGTACACACTTGTTTAAATGCAGCAGAGAGAAAACCTTAAATGTGCATTCTCTCTGCTGGCCATCAGGGGGCACCTACTCTGGTTGCAAATAGAAGTCTGATGGCAGAGAATTAATTGAGAAAATGAGCCTACTTCTCACTTGATTTATTACCTCAGTAAACATTGTAAACATGAGTTTATGGTCTCAAAGTAAAGTCTTCTTCAATCCAGCATGATGTTCATTTAGTCAATTATGGTCCATTTAGAGTCAAACAGACGATACAGCAGGGGATGCTTTAGGGTGGGCCTATCTTTTGATTGAAATGTACCTTGTGTGCGATCCACCCATCGCTCTGCACAGGTCCAAATATGGTCACTTCTGTTTACTTCTTGCAAACAATCCAAGATGCTGACTTTTAAAATGTTCAACTTAAAGCTTAAAAACCGAGTCACATTCCTATCGCCCCTGTGTCTGGAATCCCTGTGGATTGCTGTAAGTGGTATAACTATATTCAATAGAGATCTTTGCAAAAGTTGCAGTTGATAATGTTAAATCTTATTTCTGTTTAAAAAAACATTTTAGTTTAGTCAGTAGTAGACTGCATTCAAACATCACAAACATTTGCAACTTTGAAATGACACCGTGAGGCAATTATCAATACCCCCAAAATGGTTTATTGCGAAGGCCAGTAAAAGAGTTGCACTAAGACAATGTTTACCAAGTGGGTTGGCCTGGTGTACAACAAAATGATAAAAGGCAAGCTCTCTCTTTTCACTTATAGATGTCTGTAAGACAATTTATGTTTCAGTCTGCAGTTAAATTTGTCTCTCTCCCCTCCTGGCAGAGAAATGTAAATTGCCGTGCCTTATTTGTGCAAATACGGTGTATCTTCAGCATCTAAATTAGACGAATGGGCCAGAGCTCTGCTGCAGCCGTTCTTTGCCGTCTAGGCGAGGTGTTGATTTACATAAGAATCTTGCCTTTTGCAGCTTTTTGGATTGAACCTGGTTTAATAATTTATATCGTTGGATCTTTTAAATTAAATGATGCATGTGGGTTCTTTTCACAGGGAAGGTCAATATCAGATTCATAGATTTGTGTCTCGAATCCATTGTATTACATCTGTTCCCTCATCAAGGTCTTGACTAGCGTTGCTCTCTCAGCTTTTTGAGCTGCGGTATAATCCTTACTGCCTCGCAGTGCTGGAGCCTAACAGAAGTGCAGGCTCCTTTAGTTCCCTCAGTCTCCAAAAATAATGTACATTCCCAATAAATAAAACACTAAATAGCACACTCGCTTCAATTTTGTGGGAAAACATAGCTCCCAGTAGCAGTTTTTTAAAAAAGCAACAAAACTACTTTCACAGGAACATGAACAGCAGTCTCCTGGGTGAAAGTTCTGCACTTGCCCCGCACATCCACCCTCACCTCCTCTGTACAAGCACTATGATAAATAACACGTCTGTGATACGTCAAACAGCAAAAGCAATCTAGGAGAAAAATACTGTATGTTATCATCTTTAGAAGACCAGGCTGGATGTTCACACCTGATTGCAACAGTCTCCCATGATGGTGACCCAGTGCCCCCAGTGGGATAGCTGACCTTGTTGACAGGGTTCAGGGTTTTGCCAAGGATCCCTCTCGTGTTCCTAATTTAGACCGCTTCGCTAAAATGGGAAGTGGAGACGGATGAGTATCCTGATGCAAACACGCTGCAGGGACCCTGGGTGACAGCAGGGATTTCCATCATTTAGCTTTATACCTCCACAACTCTGCCTCCCCAACACCCATCCTTCCCACCGCTACTGGCGTGTGATTAAACAATCACACCAACCTCAGCAATATATAAATAGACATGCAGCGTAGAAACACTTCAAAATACACTGTCAAGGTGTAATACTCTTTTTTTCCACAGACAATCCTCGGTTTATTCCGATTTAAATGCATCAGTAACAACTTTTGACCAGGTGCAATGATTACATTACGTGTCCCAATTACCCAGGAATGAATTTACGCACATTTGTTTAGCACTGTAAAAGACAAGACATTCGCAAATGATTCCAACTTTATGGCGACCCTATAGTTTATTGTCATTGAATTTATAAATGTGAGATAATGTCTCTCAGGACCTGGGTAACAGACATAACATAATAAATATAAACTCTACCACAAGAGCTGTTCTATCTAAGACATTTGGACAAAGACATTGACGCAAGCAGCAGACAATGTGAAAAAACAATGTGCAAGAGGTACAACAATGAGTAAGAGGTACAACAATGTCCAAGAGGTACAATAATGAGTAAGAGGTACAACAATGTCCAAGAGGTACAACAATGTCCAAGAGGTACAATAATGAGTAAGAGGTACAACAATGAGTAAGAGTTACAACAATGTCCAAGAGGTACAATAATGAGTAAGAGGTACAACAATGTGCAAGAGGTACAATAATGAGTAAGAGGTACAACAATGAGTAAGAGTTACAACAATGTCCAAGAGGTACAATAATGAGTAAGAGGTACAACAATGTGCAAGGGGTACAACAATGAGTAAGAGGTACAACAATGTCCAAAAGGTACAATAATGAGTAAGAGGTACAACAATGAGTAAGAGTTACAACAATGTCCAAGAGGTACAATAATGAGTAAGAGTTACAACAATGTGCAAGGGGTACAACAATGAGTAAGAGTTACAACAATGAGTAAGAGTTACAACAATGTCCAAGAGGTACAATAATGAGTAAGAGGTACAACAATGAGTAAGAGTTACAACAATGTCCAAGAGGTACAATAATGAGTAAGAGGTACAACAATGTGCAAGGGGTACAACAATGAGTAAGAGTTACAACAATGAGTAAGAGTTACAACAATGTCCAAGAGGTACAATAATGAGTAAGAGGTACAACAATGTGCAAGGGGTACAACAATGAGTAAGAGGTACAACAATGTCCAAGAGGTACAATAATGAGTAAGAGGTACAACAATGAGTAAGATGTAGTACACAAGGCCGGTAGTTCAGAAGCAGCAGACAAGAATGTGATATATGGACGTCTTCAGAATTCCCAGTTCTGCAACATGCCAGTAATATTTAACAGTTAACTTAGTTTTGGATGAATTAATATAATATAATTTTGCATGAAAACATAGTGATTGACATGACATACCTACAGACGTGTGTTATAAACAAAGTTGTATGAATGATGAGTTGAAGGTGTCGTGTGTGTGTGTGTGTGTGTGTGAGTGTGTTGTTGGAGGGGGGTTTGCCGTCTTGTCACGGCGGTGAGTGACGGGCACACATGTGGCACTGGAACACGGCGGTGCCAAAGCAGGAAGCTGCCATCCTGACCCTCCTAGCAATTAGCGCGGTGGCAGAAGAGCTTTGCAGGTGGTTATTCAGAGGGACATTGTGTGCTTCTTTTTCCTGGCAGATTCATATATTGTTTGAAACAAATTCAATTATTTTTGACACTCGACGAAAAGGAAAAAGATAATTGTGTGCACAAACACAAGTCAAATAAAATAGTGGGAGAGGACCCAGAAAAAGTATCCAAGCATTTAGCAGCCTCTATATGTGTGACACGTGTACCTGTCTGCTGGGCTGAAATTCCCTCATCGCACTCTCTACACACAATTACGGCCTTCTCGCAGGCGTGAAAGGAGCTGTCAGGAATAATATTGTCTTTTGAAGTTGTTGTAAAGAAAGCTTTTAAGTTATTTTCTATTGGCCGGTTTACAGCCATACTCGCCCGAGAACGGGACAGTTGCATTTTGAGCTGTCCACGCTGTGATGATTTTCATTTTTATCACACCATCACACAATTATCGGCTCTACATTGTGTTGGTTGAGTCTTGCAGACATCGGGGCCTTTTTTTTTCTTTCTTGTATGTTGTGATTTGACAGAAGAGCACTTAGGGCCAATCTCATTTCTTATCGAACAGAGTTTACGAGGGGTAATGGTTGAGATCAGCCCTTCGAGACCCTGATACATCATCAGTCAGGAAAGTTTTATCTAAACAGACGCCAGTTATGACAGAATGGCGGTGCTTCTAGCAACACGTCTTTCTTCCCTGCCAGGGATGACAAGTTACATTGCGTCGTTACTGCATTCAATGGGTGGAAATGTAAGATCGAAACATGGGCTAGCTATAGACAACAAAACACATTTTTTATGCTTCTTATAAAGAAAAAATCTATACCACATTGAAGCATGCAACTAAAATCCTTTACTTACAAAGAAAAAATTCACTTTCATAACACTCACTTTGTTATTTGGAGAGCCACATGACCCTACTACATCCCCCTAGACCCCTATCAACATGAAGAAGGGTTCCCATCAACAAGCAAAATGGAGTGATGAGGTCAAGTGGTGGAGGAAAAGTAGCTTGGTCTGCTGGAACTTGAACCAGATGGTTTCCGGTATGAGTCCACACAAGGACCAAGTACGGACTGGCGACTAGTCGACTAGTTGCCGAGGTGCCCTTGAGCAAGGTTCCAGACCCCCCGCAAACTGCTCCCCGGGTTTTGTTCAGCAGGATGTGTACATGTGGGGAATCACAAATCTTAAGAAAAGTTGAAGGGGTGCATTGGGATTCGAGTTCTGCAGTGTTTCACTTTATTTCAAACTCTACTTTCATCGGAGCATAAATCCTCGACGCCTTAAGTACAGCGAGTCTAATATACTTGATTGAGCAGGTTGTGAGCTGCTAACAGCGTACGCGTTAAGTATACAGCATGTAGATGGATCACCCTTGTTTTATGACATAATACCATTTTGCTGCATGGAAATGAATTCGGCTCATGGAGCCTGGAACAGAAAACACTTCTCACCCCACAGTTTGACACTTGCAGCCATCAGTCTGCTCATCGCTTCTGCCGAGTTCCCAAAGGATCTCTGGTTTCTTGTCGAGCATCACTGTACCAGACGTATGGTGCATTGCCAGGCTCAACTTTTCAGCACTGGCTCAGCATTTCTTTAGTTTTGAGAAAAAGAGAGAGAGAGAGGGAGAGAGAGGTCCTTAGAGAGGTAAAGCTGCAAGCAGTTATTAAGTAGCCATTTTGCAATCAACATAATTGTCCCATTAATTCATTAATAAGATGTAAATCATCATCGACAGCGCCGGCTTCGTTGGCAAACGCTGATGAACATGGAAGTGAATAGCGAGTAGTTAGAATGGATTGGCTTCACGACGATACCTGTGTTGAGAGAGTTAACGAAACAATAATTTAATTTGTACCAACGTGAGTCTGACGGTGTGTGTGTGTGTGTGTGTGTGTGTGAGGGAGCCGTGCCGGTTGGTTGCATGGCTACAGGGAAAGTAAAGTCGTCTGGATGGCTTTCATATGACATATTGATTCGTCTTCTGTAGTGGTTGACAGAGGACTTTACCTTGGGTTTTCTAAAGATCAGTTATCTGCTCTACAATCAGTAAAAAGAAACACACAACCAGGTACCCGTGAGCTTGTGTACTGTTGCTGGTTTTCCCATCTGAACCTCAACCACCTGATGAATGGGATTTATTGCATGGAAGGATACTAAAATCGACAGCATGTTTAAGGATTTGACACCGCTCCAAACATCTTACAAATGCAGATAATTATTAGAAATTGCTATTTGAGCTGACGGTTGTTGTGGTTGACAACCTGACTGTTTGGTTATATTTATATGTCAATATATAGGCTCGCCCATGGAGTTTGAATAATTTGCAAATGTCTTTTATGGCACCAAATAAATGTTATGTATGAATTAATTTCACCTGGGTAATTGGGACACTTAATATAACTCATTGCACCAGATTTAGAAGTGATGACTAATGCATTTAAATAGGAATAAACAGAGGATTGGGTCTGAAATCAAAATATTCCAACTTAATGAGTAACAGTAAACATATTGTTTTGTTTTTTTACAGGTGTATATAGATATTAAGCCTTGGAGACACACTCACCGTACGTCTTCCTTGATCTCATCAACCTGGCGGATGTGATTCATCCACGGCCGTTTACAGCCGTGCATTAATCTCCCCTCTCCCGTCCCTAACGCAGTTTAGCCAAATTAACACAGTAGCTCTTTTACTAACAGTGCGATGGGGGAGATGTGCATGTGTCAGAGCTGCAGTTGGCCGCAGCCAAGTGCCCAACTAGATTCCAAAATGGAGGGACCGCTGTGAATACCAATGCTTCCTACTTCCCCTCACTCAAGACGAGTGATGGGTTGTGCTCTCTCTGTCTCTCTCTCTCTCTCTCTCTCTCTTGCGCTCTTTCAGACTGCCACGACTCTTTCATTCATCTATAGAAATACATCAGCCCAAAAGGAGATGAGAATAATAAGCCATTAAGGCATGCAGGAGTGCACGATTAGGAGAATAATTGAGAGGCATAATGGAAGTAGTGGGATTAGATGTAATGAATTTGTCTAATTTTGGGAGAGAAAAAAAAAAAATCGCTACGATCTCCTCTATTCAGTCTTCAGAGAAAACTACTAACGGAATTCTCAATCATTTTCTTCCTGTCTTCAGCCATCGCTCTTCCTTTTAAGGAACTTTAACAAGAATGGCTGTCCTTAAGGATTCCAGTTTACAGCAATGACATCAGGGGCATCGGCGGTGTATTAATAATCAGGGAGATGTGTGCTGCGGGGCCCAGAGCAGCTTCTCATTGGAGTGAATGGATGGAGTCACGGTGATCTACTGTAGCTTTTATCATCCAGTGCCATATAGATCCAAAACACAGCTACTCTGATGTGTCATCTCTGATCTGAAAATGTCTAAAGAGAAAGGAGAGACAAGCGCGGCTTGTTCGACTGTCCTACCTGCCGCTGGTCGGTGGGAGGAGGACGTACGGCAGAACTACACGTGTGACACCGGAGTTAATGAAGACTGATTAGCCCACGGTGTAACTGTAGCCCCGGGGGAACGGCGTTGAAGGATGATCAAACCAGTGTCTGTCTAATCAGTAAGCATGCCCTTGGTTCAGTCAAAGACGGCGGCGGGGAGCCATCGCAGAGAGCAACTGACATGTGATTGGCTTCCAGTGGAAAAAAAACCACGCCGCTTCAAGTCACACAATGCAGCATGAGTAGTGTGGAACGGTTCTGCAGTCGTTTCATCAGCCTCATGGTGCTTTGTTCAGCTTGGTGGTGGCGAGCTTCTGCACGCCTGCGCTTCACCTGATATGACAATGTTTTTAGGGCTGATAGGCGCTAGTAGCGCAGCGAGACTGCTTTTAATTACAGCGGTGCTTCGAGCTACATCAGAATGCTAACATGCCCATTGGTAAAGCACCATGCTAACATTGGCTAAGTAGCATTTAGTAAAGCAAAGGCGATGACGGTGCAATGAAGGGGGAGGATAACCAAACGGTTCATCCTGTTGGAGACGGAAGTTTGGATCAAATCTCATGAAGACCCACAAAAGACAACCTTGTGTTTGTTGAAAAGTCAGGGAATTACTAAAATCATTACGATTAAAACTCTGGGAGCCATTAATGCCTTTACAAAACATTATGCCAATATCACAGTGAGACATTTTGCTGGTTCACAGTTACTGTAGCTTTTAGACGAAGTGAAAAGACAATTATGGAAATGCACCCTGCAGTCATTAAGCATTTGTACAGTTACATCATTTCTGTTCATGCCGATTCCAGCACATTACACTCCTACATCAAACAATGAGTGAGACGATAGTTGGCTAACCTTCAGTATTTAAGGGTATTTAAGGCCAACAGCAGCTAAAGATTATTTGATGTATTGCTCCCCCGAACTTTAGGGTAATTCAGTGGATCCAACCGGGGAAAAAAGGTGCTGAATATGGAATTCAAGGCTATACTGCCTCTGCACAGCTCTGAACATGGTGACGGCTGAGCCAGCACCTCGCAGCTAACAGTGCAAACAAGGGCAACAGGGCTGACAAAGTTTATGTTGTTTACCTGAGGGGGAACCGGAGGGCGAGCCACGCTTCGATGCGTACAGAGAGACTTAAATCTCTGCAGATACGACTACACTTTATCTTTTATAGTTGTTTGCTTCCATTTTATTGCTCCGTTCCTCAGATAGAGAACCTTTAACAACCAGCCAGTACGATCTTCTTCTCTGGAGCTGAATCCACCTAAACAAATGTGTTATTGGCTCAAGACCACACCGAAGGAACAACATACATATTAAGCATGTTACACATGCACGTATTGATGCTTAAACACATTCACCCATTGGTCACGTAATCTTTCCAACCCTTCTACCGTCAAGTATACTCGCCGTGGCGTTTTTGCCGAATCCTTACCGCGAGTGTTTTCGGCGGTACACCTGCACACGGGACGGGGAGTCAACGCGAAGGTCACCATTTTGGCCAACAGGACACTCGATTCCCCAGAACAGAGAGCAGAGGAGCTGCAGTGGCGGCCTCTAATCCTCTTTAATTTGTTTTCAGATGGGGCTTTGGAATACCAGGCTGTTCCCTAAGCAGAGATCACATAAGAACGTGGGCTGGGACAGCTGTCTCCTCTTCTGCCGGTTTTTAATACAGGTCTGCTTGCAAACCCCCCGCCTGACCCAGCAATGGATCATTCTGGTGTTGAGTAGATACTTCATGTGGAGTTTTTCTAAAAAAATAAATATATGAGCGGCAATTATGCATCGTACAAAAGCATGATTGTGCAGCACTGGGGAAAAACAAAATTAAAGTGGCGGGTGAAGATAGTTTTTTTCTTTATCAGCAGTCACGTTGCCTCCTCCCTCACAAAGCAAAGCTTGTAATTGGGTTTGGGCGTGTCCTCGTTCTCCTTTGTGCAACGGTATACAAGGTTGAATTGTACGGGGAAAAAAGCGCCTGTGTACCTTCATAGAGGTGAATTGTGTCGATGAGCAGAGGACTAAATGCTGTCTCCTTTGCAGCACTTCTTTTTCTTGTTTCCTTTTTTTTTTATCCGGCAGTGTTTTCAAAGCAAGGTTCCATTGAAGTGAAGAAGCACATCTTGAGAGACGGAGGGGGTTTAAAAGCTGCTGAAACAAAGCATGCAGGCGCTAGGTTGGCGATGCACGCGGGGGGCTGCCAGTCCTTTAATCCTCGGCGCAGAGCTGATAAATCGGCATGCAAGTTTCATTTTTATCCCCTTACCAGTTTGCTTGGCTCTTGAGTGATGAACAAACCCCCATTGGCCTTTGAGGCCGCTTTTGATCTAATATCCAACCGTGGATTACGCCTTTCTCCACTGGGCCAGATTTGGTGCTGAGCAACTGGGCTGACAGGTGGACGGTCTCAGAGTCCAGGTTGGTCGGACAGCGGTCTAGTTTATAAGCTTCGGTATAAATCCGGGCTCTGTTCTTGTAATTGGACGACATTGAACCTACAGTATATAACATGAGCTCGATACATCTGAGTAAAAAAGGCCAGCGGTTCTCCGTCGATGATGACTTTGATCGCCCTCTGTGCCCCGACGCAACGCCTCGTATCTTCCCTAGCCACCATGTGCTTATGTGCCACTCTTTGAACATCCAGCCTGCATACAGAGACGCCTTTCTGGAGCCCTTCAACTGTAGTACTCCTCGTCTTCCTCTTCTATCCCCATAGCAGCTTTTGTCCCAGTCACACCTTGAACATTAGATGTGTGATTTCTCCAAAAAGTAGAATGATACCTCTATGGAGAAGAACTTGAAAAAAAAAAAATATATATATATATGTGTCCCTTTCCCTTCACTCTTTCCTACTTTCATTTACAAAACTGGTCCTCTTCCCTGCAGGCTCTATGATTGTGTAAGCGTACTTAAGATTATGCACTCCGGTTTTCATTACAGCATGCACATCATGACGCCTCCGCCCTTAAATGAAGTTAGCTACATGACTGAATCTTTTTTTTATATCTTTACTACCATTGTCTGATTTGAAGAGGGGAAAGAATACTTGGCAATGAGCAAAAAAAAAAAAACAAGTGCGACTCCATTTGGAGGCCACTAGATTTAATGGAATTATATAATAGCATGCCAGGTATCAGCTGAGCCCTGCAGGTTGTGTTACAGGCGGAATTGTCAAATTCTGAATTGAGGTCACTTAGCCAATAGTTCATCATCCTTTCTTTTTTATTCCCCGTTTTGGAACAACAAGGCAAACTGAGTCTCCTCTCTTTGCCTCAACACTAAAATGGTTTGAGTTAAGAAAAAGAAGAACAAAACTACAATAACAACACAAAAAGAAAATGCTGCCTGTGGGAGATTGTGTTTCTGAAGTGGTTGACTGAGGCTTCAAAGTGGAGAAAACAATAGCTAAAGCAGTGCAAAGATGTTGTGAATAGTCACTGAAGCAACATGAAACGGCCTTCTTGTAACTGCAGCGATTCTACGATGATAAATTGACTCTGCAGTTTATGTTCGCTGCATGCCGGATGCGTTCCTCAAATCTCCCCGTTTGACATTCAGAATGGCCGTCTCTCCACCGGCCCCCTCGTCTCCTCCCTCGTTTCCTGCCATTGCTCATGACCTGTGGTGATGCGGGGGTCCACAGATTGAATGCACAAGCAGTGATTTATACCCTCTGGGTTACCGGGACAACTTGCTTCCTTGGTAACAGCATCATGACTTCTTTGAGGCCTTTATTAATATGGCACCCGGGTCCTGTTTACCTTATTAAATACAGATTGGAATATCTATTTCCAAGGCTCTGTGACATTTCGTTCTTCTGAGCTCGAGAGAGTGTTTGTTGTATTAATTTATTTCCAAGTAATGGGAAAAAAATACAAACAAACTGCGAGGCGGCTTTCAGGAAGAGCCTCAGCTAATTTTGTAGATTGTTTATACAGTTTTTAAATGGACATAAACGCCTCCCCATTTTCAGAAAAATCACATAGAAATTGTGATATTAATTCCCAAATAAGTAAGCAAGCGCCCACAATTGTGGCATTTTGATGGGTTTCATGGACTGAATTTAAAGTGTGTTTACTTCATGTAAAACAAGACTCTTTGTACCACAGGCCTCCAAGGAAACCAGAAATAAAGAGTTATGAATACCATCATACAATGCTATTAGAAAAATGGCTCATATGAAGGATTGAAGCAGGATGCGGGAACATATTGTGCGTTTCCGCTGCAGGTGTTGACTTAATTGTCGAGACAAAAATGCACATTTTAAAGCGGAGCAGACGCTTTGGCCACTTCACAGTCCAGTTCCCGCCTGCTGCTGATTTCCTGAATCCAGATATGCTGGATAGAATATTACAAGACATTTTCCCTCAACATTTAACACCTACTTTATCCTGAAGTGGTGGAAAAAAAATGTTCAGCTTCACTTTATGTTCAAATCCCAGTGGAATCCCTTCCGTGCAGTCGCCTTACGACACGCTACGGAACCCAAATATCTCATGGATAAACAACTGCATCGTCAGCTAAAAACTTTATCTCATTACCTCCTATATGCACCCTGTTGACTGCCCCTCAGTGTGTCACCCTGCAGCACTGTGCCAGAAGGCTCTGTTTGCTCACTGAGCTGTGTACACCATCCACAGTCTGCCATGTTAAAGGTTCATGACATGCAAGTCTTCTTGAAACAAACCCTTTTTTATTGTTCACTGAGTTGCAGATCTGGTGGCCGAGCCACTCTTTATGCCCGGAGTTTACCCACATTGGGATATGCAGACTTTGCATTTTCCAAAAAAACAAAAAACAAACTGTTATTCTGAGGCCATGAAGGTGCACAGAAGTTAAGGGTGAAGCCTAGTTTTACAAAACGTCTTATCTTGTCCGAACACATTTTCGTGGCTTCTCCAAATAATCTCTCGCATTCTCGTGACTTTTTGAGTGCAGACATTTTCAAAAAAGCAGACATGTCCCTTCCCTCAGCAGAAATTGGTTGATTTCTCCTTGGTTATTGAGATTGGCAGCAACAGAACAATGATAACAAATAATTTCCAGCTACAATAATAACGAGAGAAGGCAGATGCATCTGTATTTATCTAGCAAGGAAGATGCAGGTTTGCAGAACTTAAAATGCATTTCTTTCTTATGACCTAACATAACTTCAGCTCTATTCTATCTAGTTAATTGACTAGATATGTCATGAAAATTCAAGTTAGCCATAGGCAGAGGGCGATAGTCACACACTGGCTTTGTGTGCATTGATCCAAAAGCGAGCAGACTTAAAGGAGACTCAGTTGTGAGTTAACATGAATTATTACATTAATTTGTTTTAACTGTCATGCCAACGGAGTTTCTGCGGTTGTCAGATCTCATTGTTCCAACATGTTAAGTTGCTTCCAGTTGACTGTCAGACCTCAAAAACATACGTGTAATCCGGTGAGTTTGTTGCTTTAGTGTCTTTCGCTGGCATCTCACGGCCACAAGGGGACATTTTCACATGTTGTCGGACCCTCAAGCATGCCTGTTGTAAATCATACCGAGAGACCGCAGGGCATCCTTCCTGTGTGTTGAGCACTGCTGCTGCTGCTGCATTGATCTTTTTTTAAAGTCACCAATTTTTTTCTGTCTGCCATACACTCTGAATACATACTGAATAAACAAATGCATGTCTAACTCCCCACACTGATTTTATTAGGCATTACAAACCTCCAGAGGAAACACACAAGCTGATGGGACATTTATCTGTGTACATACAAGTTCCCAGTTGGATATTCTACACCAGACTGTGTGTGTGTGTGTGTCCTTTCGCCTGATGGCGTGGCCATGGAAGGTCTGGCACGCGGACTCCCCTGGGGGGCCTGTTGCTTGCTACAGCAGCGACCATCCTCCTGTCTTTATCACGAAGGCCTTGTGTCACTTATGCCAATCGAGTAAAACCTTGTAACTTCTTCTTCCAAAATATTAAATATGTCCACAAACATGAATACAACCTATAATAAGAAAATATAAATCCTTGTCAAATGTTATGAGGCAAAATTGTGATGTGGAAATGCCAATATAGAATTAAAATATGTTCTATAGAAATATGAATCTGTCAACAATTCTTATTTTAATGGCTTAGCATTGTTTACATACATCATTACAAAGTACTTTTATATATGGCACTATAGACTGCACTACACACTATTATTGGCCCAGTTTAATAAGCAACAACATTTCATACGATACTCTATAAACTACTATAATCCAATAGAGGTCCTTGGCCTGAAAACGTTGAAGACCTCTGTTTTAATTTATTGAGTGTCTCTATTAGTGAGAATTTGTTGCAGGTTTCTAACGCGATTTGTCGCCGTGAGGGTCATGACACTCGATCAGAATTGGAATCTAAGCTATTCATTGACTTGCTGATTCTGCAGCGCTAGTCGATGGCGGGGGAACATTAAGACGGGGATAGAAAAGCCAGAGTTGGATAGATTGCCTTCTGGTTGGCCGGCTTACCGCGGCAATGACACACAACTGGATCTGACTAACTCCAACGTGGGCTGCATTTACTCCCTGGCTCCAGCTATTTTTTTTTTACCGCCAATGACATGATAATTCGGCACGCCTGAGGCCCTTCAGAGCAAGCGCCCACTGATCGGGTTCCTTGTGATTGCTATCCACTATAGCTGTACGGGGCTCGTGGGAGGGCAGTGGATTACGACGGGAAGGATGCTGACACACTCAAAGCTGAAGCATGTCATTAAACAGTAAATCACTCTGACGGGGGAAAAAAACTGCAGCAGCTCCAGGCTTTTTTCCGTTAACAAAAGAAGACCATCTCCACTGGGTTGTGTTCTCGGCCAAAATAAATCAACGGGGGCGTTTGTTTCGGATTCTCCTTCCACGTAAGCGCCGCTCGCATGTACAGTTACAAATCACCACCTGAGATGTGTTGACTTTGCTGTGCAAGAGCGCATTCATCCACGGTGACTGTTGATACTATTTACTGAGTGCATTTTACTAGTCATCACTGCACAACCTTCAACAGAGCCCTGATCCCAGTGCTGCAGCGTCTGATCGAATAAATGCAGACCATAAATAACCCCCTGCTAGCGTATCAGACATGTTTTGTGCTCCTGTAACGGACACGCTCCCATTTTAAATCAGCGGAGCCGTCTGCGATGCCACCGTGCAGCTAACCTGCTGCTCGCTGTGAACCTTTTCATCTCGGGTGTTTAAGGCTTCCTTTGCAAAGGAAACCTGCTGTGTGATTCATTCCGTTAGCTGTTAGCTCTGTTGGTTGTATTAGCCCCATTAACCGTAAGTTTCTGCTAGCTAAACGCACCGCGGGGTTCTGCTGCCCGTCGGCTGCTAACAGCTAACTAGCTCGCCACCTGTCGTCATGATTAGACAAGAGCAGTCAGCGCCCACTGTATTATTGTCTTCTAAGTGGCAGCTCAACCTGCCAATATGGTTTTCCTTCGGGCTAACTGTGACGGATTAATCGACTAATAATACAGTAGGTGGTTCATATCCAGAAAAGTCTTGACCAATAAGACACCACAAGCTGTCATAACAAATCGCCCGTGTGCCGGCTCGTAAAGCTCGGACTTCCAGAGACGCCAGAGGCCACATCTCACCCATGAAGCAAGACTATAAACTTAAAGTAATGAAGGGAGAAATTATTATGAAAAATAAGGCCAAGGTTGGAACATAGATGCATTTTTTGGAGGTTTGCACACAATTTGCCTTTTTAAAAGCTTGACTTCATGAGTCAGAGAAAAAGTTAAAGCCAATGAACGTCATCAGAAATCTGGTCATTTCATCTGATTGTCATTTATGAGGACACACATTGGAGTTTTTGGGACTTTTTTTTTTTTAAATGCAGCAAATTCTCCTGATATGTTCCCGCTCAGACATCTGCTTTAACTATTCCTAACCTTCTACCTCCATTTAATCAAACCCGGTGATGGGACCGTGAATCAAGAATTTTCAGAAGTGACTTTTTGGCTCCCATTATCCTTATTAACTTCTATTCATGTTCGGAGAAATAAAAGGACGAGGCAGTAAAAGGTACTTCTATAATATCCATCTGGCTCTTCAAGAGCTTTAATAGCCACTAAGTTCCTCACTTAGTGAATGTTTTTTATTAAGAATAATGTGAATAAGATATATAATGTGTGCCATTTACATAATCTATACCCGTTGCTTGCCTTAGGCTTCTAGAATTAGCAATTTTTCAGAAGGGACCTCAGAACATTGAGTTAATGTAAAGATTACAAATGCAGAGATCATCACTGCCAAAAAACATGTGAAGCATTAATATGCCGGCCACGCTCCCGTCTCATTCATACAGCCGCACTGCTTCACTCGCCTTAAGCTCCCGCTTCGAAGCAGTCACAGCTGAACGTATTGATTACCACACGTGTCCACACTGCTGGACTTTCTTACAGCAGCGGAGAAACTTTATATATATATATACGAGGCATATAGCATGCAATTAATGTAAACTCTTTGCTTTGCCAAAGACATGAACAGAAACATTAATCAGGGTTTTGTATCCATGAAACACACTTGAATTTGAGTGTGGTGTTTTCAAGGTTTGAACAGGATTGGAGAATAAAGTGCTTGAAGGTGCTTGAAATGTGTGTTGTATGTGATGACATATGATGTTACAGAAAAAAGAAGATCTCCATATTTGAGGGACTGAAAGCATGAAAAATGACTTTTGATGATGAAAATAGTTGGTGATTATATTTCTGTGGATCTGTTAGTGGAATTAGTTTTCCTTTCATTTGTGGTCCTTCTGTAAAAAGCTGTCTCCAAACATCATGTTGGTTGTTTAGAGGACAATAACATCTCATTTAATGTGATGAACAAGTGACAGAATAAGTAGACTGAATACTGACCATTGGATGGATATAAATATGGAGTTTACCACAGCTGGAAGGGGCTGGAAAAGCATGGAAATGCACCTTGAAATGCTTGAAAGGGCTTGACTTTGACTTCGGGAAAGGTGTAGGAACCCTGATTAATGCAGTGCTTCATTGGAGCCACGGCATCTTGTCTTTGTTATCATGAGAAACTATAGTCATGCTCCTTGTTATCATATGTGTACTTGTTTCCCATGGAAGTTGTGTGTTTTTGATCAAATAAATGAGTCTTGGATGCAGGATGAGTCTGTTGTTTGCAGTCAGAGGCACAGCCATCCATTTTTTCCTCACACATTTAGTTGCACTGACATCCAAGCAAAGGTAAGCCGCAGCCATAAATCACAGGAGCACAATAACGGGGCACATTTTGGACCGGTCCATCATTGGCTGTGTTTTGTTTTCTCATTGCATCTTGGCAAATTGCTGTTATTAATGGGAGAAAGCATGGTTTGCAGCCCTCATTAGATGTTGTTCCAACAGCGCCTCTGATGGATTAAGACAAGCCGGAGGCCTTGTCTGCCTCCACAACCAGCTAATGTGAGCCAATTAAATGCCACGCACTCTCTGGCCACTTCACACTTGCTTATGTGGCCGGCACACAACCGTGTGTAAGTATTCTCCTTCATGGCCAAACAGATTTTTTCAAGTTTCAAGATGATTCTCCGCACAGCTGAAAGCTCTGCATCGCATTCCACGATAATACATTCTGTCCCTTTTCAAATCTGTTGGTTTCTCTCCGAGGAGGCTCAACATTTTTCCTTTGATCAAGGAAGTTTTAAATCTTCATCCACCGTTTTTTTTTTTTTTATCTCTTCCCTCAGTAATTGGAGCTATTTGTGACACAAGCTGTTGGTTTGTAGCAGCGACGCGAGTCACCCACTGTGTTTTGGAAGAGCTCAATTTCGAGGCAGAGCGCCGGATTCGTACCAGGAGAGGCTTGTGGGTAGGTGGCCTGCAACGCTGTGTAAATATACCCGAGGCTTCCTTTTTGGAATGCAGGGCCTCGGAACACAAGAGGATCGATATCGGAGCATGAGAACAGAATCGGGGTCTCTCTTGCTGTCAGATTTAAGCTCGGCTAAACCAACAAAAATAAATGTTCGCGCTGCCAGACACGACTTGTTAGTTTCCTGGATACATCGGGCCCGACACTTATGTACCATTTCCATAAACAACTCCAAATGTCACACTATTAAAAAGAAAATGAGTGCATATTTGTGAATTCAAACTCATTTTGGGAGACTTTCTTTCTGCACTGCTTTTTCACAAATTGCTGTTTTCGTGGATTCAAAAAGGAGAATAAAACACTGAAGTGAAAACAAAAGCTGTAAAGTGTTGTTAATTAAAGGAGGAACTTCAAGTTTTGTTTGAGGTCAATAAATGTTTTGTCTTTGATGAATATTTTTCTGCAAAATTTAAATGCGTGCAAATCAAAACATGACGGATTGTGATTGTGAGGAATTCAGCGGTTTTATATTTAATTACGGGAGCATCTCTGTTTGCTGGAAAAAACCCCCACTAAAAACCGGCCATATTGCCTGCGAGAGCCCAACACACAGATTCAATGTTGATTTTTCCATGATTGGAGTTGACAGTGGCTAATTGGAGACTAGTGTGTCCACTCACAGCGGATACAGGGGGGGGGGGGAGCTGTCTAAATGATCGCAAGTGTTGAATTATCTCTGATGGCCGATGACTTACACAAACACTTGCACAGTGTTGATTTGTTTTACTCTCAGTGTTGAATTTTTACAAATGTGCCCCCCCCCCACACACACACATTAGCACCGGACCCTCAACAAGGGCATCGAGCATAACGAGAGACATTTGCCTCATTGGAGCGCTTTCAACGGAGAATTGGCAAATAAAAGAAAAAAAATGTGTCTAATTGCAGAGTCGTTTGGATGACATTGGATGGGTATTGAATTTGCGCGGGAATCATGCCCTCGCGTCTCGCTGTGTGTGTGTGTGTGTGTGTGTGTGTGCAGCCTTCTGCTCCAGTTTCTCATAGGGATTATTTGAAATGTGAACTTCCCTGGCGCGAGTGCACAACCCGTGTAATTTGCTCTTTTAAAAAATCCCCCATCCCTCCCCACACACGCTCCGGAGCATTTCCGCTGTCATCGGCCAATGCTACATTTTCCTCTGTGCCACATGAATTAATTGTTGCACAATTAATCCCTGTAAGCAAACAACAGGACCACCAAGAAACAACTCGCTATATTATCTTTCATTATTTTTGTGCATACGGTGGATGGCACATGCATTTTCCCGCCACCTCTCCAGAAGACTCACACAGCGACGTTCACGAGGCCACGGCTGCTCCTCTCATGGGTTTTCCGCCGTTAAGTGCTTCGGATTTTCTCTAATAGCGACAGCTCCGTGTTAATGACATGCAGTCTCCGCAAAGGTTTATTCGTTCAATTTGACTCTGGAGAGAAGATCTCTTCAGCCCGCTGATTAAATTAAGATTCGTTAATAGGCATATCTAGGTGCGCTGACACGAGAGACGTTCTGACGCCAAAACTATCCGTTGAAGGCAAGTGACCCTGAATTTCTGCAGTGTAATGTTTTGTGATTTGCCACGACACAAAGCCACAGAAGTGTTGTGATGAGATTCTTATTTCTTTTGTTTTGTCTGATTCACTCTGTTGAAGCAGTCTGGTGTCTGTTTATTGAAACATGAGCTTCAAGTTTTAAGAGTTGTATTTGTATGTGCACGATGTACAAACACTGTCATCGGCCAACAGCATTATAATACCCTGGTCAAGTAATAGTGAAAAAGCATTAAATATTGCAATACTTTCATGGTGTCACCTCCTTCAAATCAGACATTTATTTAAATGAAAACCTTCAATATTGTGACTTTAAACATACACAGCACCATTGCCTTGCGATAAATTAATAAATAAATGAATACAATTAAATGCAATATACAAAGTAAAACAATTAAAAATGAAAAATATATCTTAAAAATACAATTAATAAAAGAAAAGGCAAGAAAGCATTCAGATTTTTCAGATTCAGTTTACAAGGTATGTCATCTTGGAAATGCAAATAGGCCTACTTGTTGTTATTTTTGGTGAAGAGCATTATGTAATAAATCCATTTTGGAAGTCCCCAATCACTGGTCATGTTGGTCACATCCAGTATTGTGTGTCTACACCGCATGCCATCAATATTATATTTGTTAAATAAAAATCTTTGCTGAAGCAAACAAACAAACTCAGCAGTCGAGCTGAAGAGGCACATTGGGTGTCATTGTTTTGGATTTAAGAATTTCCAATTAAGTGCTGACAGAGAGTCACATGTTACATAACAGCGAGGGAGCATGCTGTGCATTTATTTTATTATTTTATTCTGTTCTTTGATTGAAATATTATTTATTTTAGTATAAAACCCAGAATGAGGGCTTTAGCTATTAAACATTCAACTTGAATCTGATCATACTGCAAAGCCGAACTCTTCTTTGCACTCGCAGAGCTCAGCGAGGGGTTTATCCTCTTTTTCCAACACAATTATTGGTCATGAGGTCCCTTTTTCTTTCTTTTTTTACACTGTTTTACATTTTCACTGTGATATCCATCTGTTTTACAAGATCCAATCTCCTCATTAAATCCCGAATGTGTTGGGCAGTTATCATGTTGGGCAGCCGGTCGGTGGATCAGAGCCCACGCACCAATCTCTTTGCCAGAACGCCGGCATATTAAAGAGATGCCCTTTTCACTTATACATAAACTCTACGTATTCTAGATGGATATCACAGATGCACGCTTGGGCACCGCGTTGACATTACCTGTATGCATTACCTTCATCCGAACGTATCCTCCCGACCATCTCTTCATGAAATTGTCTGTGGATGCATGTGGATTTTTTCACCCGAGTCCTTCCTGGGTTTTTTTGGGGGGAGATTGGATCTCGTGCCTTTGCTGATACGCTGTTATTATCACCTTGTGATTGTGAGAAACTGCACCTGAGGGTCCGTGTGAAGCGTCGCAGATGGTTTCGGAGAGCGTCGCAGATGGTTTCGGAGAGTGCTGATGATCGGGAGGTCAAGAATCCATCTCGTACCTGCTTTTAAATCCGAAATGATATGTATGAAGAGGTTTTTTAAACTCGGGAAAACAGGCTAAAAATAGTTGACAGACTCCTTTAACATCGCCAGTAGACGAGTTGGCCTTTTTAAAATATTTTTACTTTCTGCTGTGTCATATTCAACATTCAAGAACACTGTACAAAGCCACATGGAGGCCAGGGAAAATGTTATTTAGTCTTTAAACTCGGTGCCGACTACTTTGGAATGGTGTCCGAACGGCTGTATTGGCGGAGCTGGATGGGATTATTGGCTGGGATGAGAAAAAAAAGGACGACATTTAGAGGGAAAGTTACTCAGTTGCGCAAAAAGGAAGTTGATTTACCTCCAAAACAAAAAACCTGCTGAGTCACAGACGTCTCTTTCCCAACACAAGGATATGGGAAAAGTCTTTTTGAGCATCATGCAACAGACCAGACGTTGTAATTCCACGTTTGACCACTATGTCAAGTTGGCTTTTACGTCCAATGCTCTTCCAGTTTGTCTGAAACTGTACATTTTTACTTCAGCACTGAAAAGTGGATCTCTTTGGATTGGACACTTCTTTTTCATTTGTTTTTGTTGTTTTTATTGGCGTCAGTTTTTAAATGAAAAATTAGAATGTTTACAATGATTTGACAATAGCCACTGCACGGCACTAATAACAGTTGATTTTCTTATTTAGAAAACAAATGTGAAAAAAATGTTTGCATACAGATTATGACTGAGCCAACCAATCTTAACACATTTTCATAATCAACCTGAGATTTCTGTTTTGTCGTATTTCTCATTATCTTCTTTCCGATGAATGACACTTGATTAACAACCCAATCTCATTCATTCATTCGTTAAACAACTACGGATGAATAGATGCTGGGAGGCTTTGTTGTTACGTCCATGGACATATTGTGAGAATAAACAATGTTTTGAAATCTTGTAGATTTTGCACGTTATTTTCCAAGGAAAATGGAAATACTGCATATTGTGCAGAAATAACTGAGCTCTGTGGCGTCTTCAGACATCGGAGATCGTTCTAAACTCTTCACCCCCTTAAGTAACGACGACTGAAGTACTATTTACTGAGATACTTAGCCTCCATGTGCGACTGGGCTTTTTGTGTAATTGCATTAAGATGAATCATGGGAGTGCCGGTTATCTCATGTTTTTTAAAATGGCCCGTCCTGTAAATTCATGACTACTTTATTGTTGATGTCCGACATGTATATTTGTTTTACGACTGTAATAAAACTCTTTTTCTCTATTTGTTTTTGCAGGATATTTGACAGTTACCATAGAGCCGCTGCCTCCGGTGGTTGTGGGGGAGACCGTCACTCTCAAGTGTAACTTCAAAACCGACGGACGGCTTCGAGAGATCGTTTGGTACCGGGTGAGTAGCCGAAAAGCAGCGTATTCGTCTCTGGAGGTCGGTGGTGCCGCGGGTTTAACGTCGCCACCAAACCACCGTTGTTTTGGGAAAACAAATCTATTATTCCGGGCCAGCTGTACGGGGAGGCATTGCTGGCTGCCGCTTGTGGAATTTGATCTCTCAATCTGCTGGTCATCACCATCATTTCTTAATAGTTCACAGCTGGCGATTCTACAGTTATTAAAATCCCAGTTGGTGTACTACACGGCCCGAGTGCTGCCAATAATTAGATTGCAGTTTGAAGAACAACAACAAACAAAGCCCTTCGTATGTCCAAGACGGATTTGATTTGCTCCATAAAAAAACGGTGCGTTTTGAAAAGTTAAAACGCACTGTGAAAGTGAAAACTTTTTTATTTCGTGTCTGCCATGTGTCCTTTTTACGGAAGCAGTCTGGAGCAAATTCATTGAAAGCTGAGTTGAGCTTCAAATTTGCAGAATTTGTGGGAAAAGTTGTATTTTTGTGTGTGTGCACTTGAATTGGAAAGCAGCTCCCTCCGCTGTCACGCTCGTCCGAACGATTGTTTTCCACCAGAACTCTCCAATAATTCCTGAGTGCCGTGCAGATTTGCTTTCACGAAGGCCGAGTTGTTTGGGAAGTCGCTGAGCGATGACTGGATTGGTATTAATGTAGATCCTGAAGCGGTATCTAACCGGCGTACGGTAGGCGTTCCATAAAGCATACCTTTGCTCCGTCTGTTCACGGTACTCCTGATATAATCAGAGACTGATGGGTTTCCCAGACAAACAAACGCACGGCGCAGACGGAAGGTATTGCGAGGGGTGCTTTTGCGTGACAATATACTAAACAATGTAGTTATGATTTCCACAACAATAGATGTGAGTCAGAGCAGCAACTTTAAGCACAGTTTGCTTATCGGCCTCTGAAAACGGTTGTATATATTCTGTGTTTGTTTGTATCTGTGGTTTTGGATGAAGCTTCTCAAAGTCTGAAAAATGATCCCGATCTCCTGATAAGGTGTTACTGAGTTGAATTATGGGAAATGTAGGACCACTAGGAGTCAGGATCTCTTGGCATATGTTGCATCAACTTTGTTTTTTGTCCTCTGTGTCAACAAATAATAAATCACAGAGTACTAAATGAGTAATTCACTATTATGTTATTAACATCACCCATTGGTGATCGGCAGTGACCATATTTGGGCTGCGGAGGAGCGACGGGTGGATCTGGATCCATGTGGATTCTGGTGTGAAGCTGTTAAAATCAGCATTCTTTAATTTGAGGTAGATTTTACAACTAAGGGTTGAAGTCATTTTAGTAGCTAGATGCATTGGGTAGCGTGATAGCAAATGTCGCGAATCCGTGGAAATGACCTGGCAATCACAAGGTAGCCCCGTCCCTCAATCATACCCTGCTTAATGGTGTATTTTAATTGTAATGGGACCATAATGTACTAAATGAACATCATGCTGGTTTGAAGAAGACTTGAAACTAGAGATTGAGACCATAAACTCATGTTTACAATGTTTACTGAGATAATACATCAAGAGAGAAGTAGGACCATTTTCTCATAGACTTCTATACAACCAGAGAGGAGTCCCCCCCCTGGTGGCCAGCAGAGAGAAGTAGGACCATTTTCTCATAGACTTCTATACAACCAGAGAGGAGTCGCCCCCTGGTGGCTAGCAGAGAGAAGTAGGACCATTTTCTCATAGACTTCTATACAACCAGAGAGGAGTCGCCCCCTGGTGGCCAGCAGAGAGAAGTAGGACCATTTTCTACATAGACTTCTATACAACCAGAGAGGAGTCCCCTGATGGCAGGCTTCAGCATGGCCTTCACTCTTTAGAAGTTCTAACCTGATCTTACGTGTGATAAAGGTGTGTTCACCTTGGCTTCACCCTTTGCTGGAACATTTTCATTAACGCCTGAGCGGCAGTAAGGCAGGTCTTTAGATTAGCTTTTGCTTTTCTCACCTTTGTTCTCGTGAAATGAAACAGTGTCTTTGGACTCATCCTAGCGAATGCTGACCTTTCAAGGTAGGACGAAAAGAAAAAAAAAGAGAGATTTATGGCACTTATACACATTCACCTCAGTATCATAGATCACTTTCATTGCTGTGACAATTCATTTAATCAGGCAGGGATTGCAGAGTGTTGTTTTGCTTGTATTATGTCAGATTTCTGCAGCGTCTATTGATGGCTGTAGTTTAAATAAGCGCTGTGAGGAAAAAGCTGCCCTTACTAAGTGTTCTCAGGAGAGAAAGGAAGGAGGTTGCGGCAGAAACTGGCCCCCGTCTCTCCAGTGGCTGCTGCTCAGCACAACCGTTGTTAAATTATAAATCAATTACCCACACTAGGCTGCCAAAGTTTCTTTAATCTCTGCCTTTTATTTGGACTAAATAATGTTGACTTCTCATTTTACCTCCCGTTCAAGTAGAAACCGGGGTTGATACTCGCCCAGGGAATCCTCGGACGGAATCGAAGCCTCAGCCAATCAGACGAGGGGCTGTGTAAACGGCAGCTAAGTTTGTGCTGCTGGATATATATTTTGTATGCGTCACACGTCTACCTGCAGTCAGAATTAGCACGTAGGATGTACTTAAGATAAACCTGTCCCCTTCTTTAGAGAAGCTTTCAAGTCGCACGGAGATTCTCCACAAAGTTATATTCAAAACCGGAGAGATAAAAGTAATGGATTTGATATACGTTACACCGCGGTTTCTATTCTATCAAAGCATCTTGGATTTTCTGAATGATGAATTTGCTTTTTTAGGGGACGAACAAATATTATCACTACAGAGAGAGATAGAGTGTGTATGATAAAGCAACACCCTCCCTTTCATTAAGACTTTTTACTTGACCTTTCCATATAATTTGAAATATTGTCCTACCTTCTACCATCATTGACTTCATTCTTTGCACAATGTGTTATTCAGCTTATAGCAGCAATTAGAGGCACTCTTGATTCAGGAAATATTCTTCACTTTTTGATGTTTTGTTGCCTTTATTCTCTCATTGTTTGGCATCTCACACCCTCACGCTGCTGAATGTGATTCATTTAAAAAGAACAATGTCAGGAGAGTTCAAGTACTAATCATTCCCTGTACCACAAACTTGGCTCACAGAAAAGAAACTTGATAAAAAATACACTTCCAGTATCTGTTTTTTTGCGTACATGACAGCATTTGGAAAAACACGTTTAAAAGTGCAGTAACGCACAAAGGAAAGCAAACGTGCCAGCACCCCGTGGTCGGCGGCGCCCTTGAAACAGCTGTACTGTATTTTGAATGCCGATAAAATTCGGTAAATAGCTAATGTCGATTAGACGGCAATCTGCGAACTAAAGAAAGGAAAACGAACGGTTACAACCATCTGCTGAAGTGATCGGTTCGACCCTGACAGACGTGATCACGGCGAGAGGATTCCACCGGATCAGACCAAATAAGGGCGCGTTTCAGTTTGTCAACTTCAAGTTGTGAAGCATTAACACACGTGAATTATTGATCAGCTAGAAGTCATTTACAGACAGAGACATTTGCACTATTGAGCTGTTTAAAAACAGTTAAAGACAGTTTGCAAATCCGTAGTACTGCTTCTGACGCACCTTTAAGTAAAAAAAAAAAAGTCTGAATAAAACATCATCTGACCCTTCGTTTCATGGCCGTGACCCAAACCCATGATGATAATCATATGGATCGAAGCCTCTATTATACCTCTCATTTGAGTTTACAGGAGATGATCAGACAGACAGGCAGCGGATGGACGACGGGTCCTCGGTAATGGATGCTGTGTAGCCCTGCAGAGCAAATGAATGAAAGCCTCTCAAGTGTGTGTGGTTTTGTCGTTACAGGCCACGGGAATGTTTTTTAAGTGAGTGAATCCTGCTGGGCCGCGGATTAATCATACATCAAGCTGTCAATTATGCTTTAATAGATTATATCGAATAGCAATGATGAAGCATTTTGATAGGCTGGTGCTTATACTGCCGTGTTTGGGAGTCACCGTTTTCATTCATGTTGTTTATACATTATATATATGTATGTATGTATACATATTGGATGTACGTCATACACAACGTTGACGGCGGCGGCTCCGCCTATCAAGGACCGCCTCCTTCCTCCCCAACATAACTCTTCCGGCATCTTCTTTCTCTCGCCACATATCTTCCCCAAGACACTTCCCTAATGTACCGCACCCCCGATACTCATCTCATCATTCAGCCGTGTCCACCTCTGTCCATTTCATTATGAGGATTCAAACTCACCTGTTTTAATAATCCTGCTCTCTGCTGAATTGCACCCCACCTCCCTCCCTCCCTCCCTCCCTCCCCCAGCCATGTGCATTGTGGGTACAACGCTGTAGCTTGGCGAGATAACACCAGACATCAACGACTAAAGAGAAAAGACATTAATTATGTTCCAGAGCCAGTTTGTGTTCCTCGTGTTAATAAACTGCGGCGTGGTGTTTGTGGGTTATGGTGAGCAAAAGTCAGCAGACAACACTGGAATTTTGGTCTCCACATTTTGAACTTATCATAACTTGTTTTTTTTTTTTAAGACTGCGGGTTGGAGAAAGAGCTTTTCAATTTCAAATATCTCATTCAGACGAGCTTAGAAAAAAATGCTTATCACTCTTCTTTTCAGAATTGGGAACAATGTTCCACTTACGTCAGAACCCTGAACTGTGCTTATACACTCCAATATTCTCCAGTCATCTAATCTTTTACTTCAATCACAATCGTGCTCGTCTTTGGTTGTTTTATTGCAAAGTACATTCTCAGCTGCGGACAGTCTCAGTGGACAGCGGTGATATAAGGCAGTCAAACTCCACAGATGCACGTTGAGCATCTTTTCATCACCAGCTCGGTCATAAATGTTTTAACTTGCAACACAAATAACAAACACTGTGGTTTCAAGCATAATTAGCTTGTGAAATACCAGTAACATTAACTCCCCGCCTGCTATGAAATCACGCACTAACCATATCCTGAAAACCATTATTGTGATCCATGAGTTATACAGTAGCTGAATATATACAGTATATATATATATATATATATATATATATTTGATAAAACGCTGGGAAAGAAATAATGGTTATCTTGTCATTTAGGGCTTTTTACTTTAAAGAATATGTGATGTCGGCTCTTCTTCACTCTCACGTGGGTGTGTTCATGCGGGAACAAATCAATAGTTTAGAACGTCTAGAAAGGACAATAACCAAGGAGTCGTAAATCTCAATCGTCGGCTGAACACCTTTTGAAGGCTTGTCAAACTTTAATGAAGCCATCTGCCTCCACAGATTCTATTCAGAGCTTCAGGAGTTCAACAAGTTATAGCTTTCCAATGCCACAACCCCTCAGGCGACGGCATGTTGGTACAGAAATATAAAGCTTTATGGTTAAAAAGTGTGTCAAGTGCCAAACGGAATGATGCTACAGTGAAGCTTAAGAGACAAATACATCAAAAGTAAGAGACCAGAGTTTGTGTCCATTGACTTATTTCAACGTATTATGAAATCACTCTTTTTGCTGTGAAGTGCACTTCGTTTACCCTTTATTTTATTGAGTGTGTGAATGGATGTATGTAGATGTATCCACTATATAATATGTACAAAAAACCCCACAGTGGAATGAAAGAAGTAGTCACAGTGGCAAGTACACTGCTTCCTTCTACAGTAGCAATCCCACAATGCAATCTGCCCAGACAGATCCAGGTCTAAAAACATCTAGGTCTCAAAAGTGAAGCCAATGCAGGAGTGCCTTAAACTTGCATTCTGTCTAATGGACAGCGGGGGGTGACTGGTTGCAAAAAATTGATTTTATGTAAATCTATGAGAAATGTATTATCTCAGTAAACATTGTAAACATGAGTTTATGGTCTCGATCCCTAGTTTCAAGTCTTCTTCAATCCAGCATGATGTTCATTTAGTAGATTAGCGTCCATTTTTATGTAAATAGCCCATAAAGCAGGGGTATACTTTAGGGGCGGGGTTAGCTTGTGATCGACAGGTCGCCACCACGTTGTTTCCTGTTTATTTTCTTGTTTGTACTTACACCCTTCAAAGTGTTTTCTCAGTCCATCCTCAGTTATTCAGCGTTCGGTTGTAGCTCCACCCTTTATTGCCACATCTGGAAGCAAAAAAAAAACAAAGATGGCAACAGCCACAAGATCGCCATGGCTTCAAAACGGCAGTCCAGTCACCATTGAATCTGTCACAATTTATAGATACAAGAATTTGAAGTATGAAGTAAAGACTCACTACGCCTGCAAAGTAATGACACATGTCAAAAACCTCCTTGGAGTGTTTATTAGGGTGCCCTGAATGAGTGACTGATCTCAGGTCGCCATGACACCCATCCCTCCCTCTCCAGTGCGGTTCTAGTTGTGAAAATGTAATTGTGACATCCATCATCGTTCTCCGTCTCTTCAACTCTGATTTCAGCCGTTTCTTTTTTATTATTATAATTTTTTTTTTTTAGTGGCAATTTCTACGTTTCTGCTTGGATTTAAGTGTCTGAGTCTCATCTTCCTAAATGATGCATCAACTCACAACCATGATGTTTGCACATCACGAGCAGACTGCAGTCCGCGGTGACTTTGTGGGAGTCCTCCTATCCGGAGCGCCGCATTGCACGCTTTCTTGCATCCTCGACATATTGCCATTTTCCAAGCGGCACAGAAGTGCCGTACACGTGTACTTAAGTGTTCGCCAGCTGTGTTTGGACACAGGCCAGCTGCCTTTTAGATGCTTTGAGGAGAACATGAGGTTTATATTTGGAAACATGAAAATAGATCTGCACATAAAAAAAGTGACCCGGCTGCGACTGTGCAGTCGAACTTACAACAAGGAAACCGATTCCCCTGTTGCCCCCCCAACACTTACATTGCCACTGGTTGTGTTTTTCCAGATTTACTTGTGGCCCACATTTTTGACAAATCCCTTTAAAGCTGTTGACGATGTCAAAGCATAATGTAGCAGCTATGCAAATGACTCGTCACAGTCAGCCTCGCACTATAGGAGTGCATTGCATTATATGCATTATACGACAGTGTAGTAGCCATATGTTACCTCCAAATCCCCACGGAGACGTGTATCGGACACTTACAATGTGCAGTGTTTTGTGTTTTTTCTCGACAGTAAGCCTGTTTCTTGAAAGTGGCACGACACAGGAGGCGTCATATGTTAAATCCGAGTTTAAAATCTTCCAAGACAGGGTTGCCTGGGCAACTGGAATCTGTGAGTACAGAAGAGAGAGAGCTTGCCGAGTGTGTGTGCACGCACAGCTCACTCCTGTGGGGTTTTTGGGTGTCTAACTTCCTGCTGTTTAATCCCCTCGAGTGTGATGGCGTGTAGGTTCAGAAACGTCTCGTCTCACTTGTGTTTTATTGCAGCGTATAGTCGTATATGAATAATGTGTGCAGGCTGATGCATAAATTCTGTCTATCCAGCTATCCATCCGTCTATCTATTTATCTATCTATCCGTCTATCCATCTAATTTACATTTAGATTGGATGTGCAACACAAAAGAAACTCTGTGGGCATTAATTTTCACTTTCTTCACTTTCTACTGAAATCACATCATCACAATCACGTTTATTGTTTCACGTACACGATCACACGTGCGGTCTGACCCGTAGTGAAACTCTTTTGTGCCTCGCCCGAGGAAAAAGCAATCACCTTTATTTTATCACCTTGGCTCGAATTTTTTTTTTGACACAGTCTCTAAACGGAAAGTGCAAAAAGTCACAACTGCGTCGTGGGACATCACGGCTCTATTCCGTCTCTTCAATCCCTCCAAGCCTTATTGTGTCGGTGGATCGGCAGATGCCAAAATGAAAAGCTCTTTTGTCGTCGTTTTTTTTCCAAACTCGGTAAATGCTGAAAGACCGGCAGCTTCCCGTACTTTACAAGAACATATAAACAAGACACCTCTGTCGAGTTGGACTGGCCCAGAACACCTCTAAAACGAAGGTGTCCTGATCAGACCCCTGAACCGCCCTAACTGGCCTCTTTGGATGCGAAGGATCTCTATCATCCAAGCTCCCTCCTCAAGTGGCCTACTTTGGATGCGAAGGGATCTCTATCATCCAGCTCCTCTCCTAAGTGCCGGACTTGAAGGAAGGGAGCCTCCTTCGGGCGCCCTCTCTCTAAGCCCCGGAGGAACGGAATTCTGCAAACTCATTCTTTCGGTCGCTACCCAAAGGTGGAACGTAGATGGATCGATATATCGAGAGTACGAGCCAGTCGGACGCTGACTCCGCCTGTCCATCCAACCATCCATATTACCCAGAGATACTTGGGGCAGCAACCCGGATGGTACAGTTCACTGTCGTCCGGCAGAGAACCATGACCTCAGACTTTGGAGAGACCGACTTTCATCCCTACTGCTTCACAGTTTGCTTAAGGCCACGTTCTGAAGGTTTGCTAAGTTTATGAAGAAAAGTCAACACAGAAATATGAGACGTGCATTCGTATGGACACAGCAGATTTACTGCGGCAATTTGTTACATGAACAGAAAATTCTCACTTTATTTATTGAAAGAAAAAAAACAGTTGAGCCAAAGCCGAAAACCGAAAAAAAAGAAACAACGGTCTCTTTTTTTTCTCCTCCTGTTGCCGAATGAAGCAAACAGTCAGGTTGATGTGTCTTGACATGGCGAGAGGCAACAATATCCTCAGTTTCTGAATCTGCCAGCTGTGAACATAACTTCTTTTTTTCGAGATAGAAAGCTGTTAGTGTGACAACAGTTTAACTTTTCCTTTTGGTCTGCTGTTAGGGCTCATGCCCAGTGAGTTATTTAGTCAGCATGCCCTACTTGGCAGGAGGAGTTTGTTGCTCTCCTCAAGGCTCCTTTTTTGATTGTCGCATCGTTAAAATGTGTCAGCAAGCCCCCCCCCGCCTTTATTTCGCTTCTGCATTTGGGTTAAAATCCTGACTACGAGTCCATCAGAAGGAACCCTGAACATAAAGGAAAATAAAGGAACTGGCATCTGGATATAAATATGTGTAAATGTGATATATTCAGAAAACTATATGTGCAACTACATCTCCTACATGTCTCCTTCTTTGCAAAGATGTGTCATTTTTTTGTTCCTTTCAGTGAAAGAACAATGCGGGTTTCAAGTAGGCCTGCTAGAGCCACATGCAGTGTAACGATAATACATTTTGTGATCAATAGCCCAAGTAATTACCTCCCGATGTGGTCATTGTCTTTTTGAGTTTTGGTTCCTCAACCAAATCTAATTTTATTGGAGAGGGGAACTCACAAGTGAGCTTTCATATGTTAAATTAATATAGCATTTCAAGTGCTGCATCCCAGTATTCTTTTCTCTCGTTCCCTTTGGCTCAATTCTTTGAATGATATATATATATATATATATATATATATATATTCTCTGAACAAAAACTTACAACTACTTCAATTTCTAACCCCTTTCTTTCATCGTGCCATTGAGCCATCGCATGAAAAATTAGCCTTATGATGCATGAAAGGTCAAAGGTGATTTGTGACACGTAAATCATTTCTCTACAAATACATACAAATGTGCATGTCACTGTGTTTTTACCAGTCATTTTGCCTGCAGTTTTTTCCAGGGTCAACTGTCACGCTTCAAAAAAAAAAAACAGCTATTCTCAACCGCTGAACCACTGGCACTCAGAGCGCCATCTAGTGGGGTGTACAAAAGTCTTTTTGGGGGAATAGACAAAACTGGATGTTTTAATATCCACATGTGCTCAAGACTTCCAATGAATACAAATCGTGCATCGTTTTAATGCACCACGCCGCCATTTTGCCGCTGTTAGCAGCTAACCTTCTGTCGGACGCAAAATGAATCATTTTCGGAATTAGAAACTGATGCTCAAAGCATATGATGTGGAAGTATGAAAACATTACATTTAGGGTTCATAACGGCAAGCAGTGATATGAAAGGTACCCAGAATGCATTTATGAATGTATTTTGGTTGATACAGTTTAAAGTGGCATTACACATTTTTACGATTTTATGTCTCATTTATTTTGGAAGGTGGTCCTTTTCAGAATTTTGAAATTTGCGTGGGAATGTCGCCACACACATGGAGATACTATTTCTGGGCACTTTACCGTCTTAGATGACCAATCTGGGATACCATTGGAAATCTGTTTATACGCCTTTGTAAAAAAACAAACAAACATGTAATTTAAACAGAGACACAAGCCTCGTCTTTATTAGCCTGCTGCTATATGCCAAATGTGCAGCCCCAGAGAGGGGGGGTAAGGTGATATGGATCACTGCACTGCAACCTTCCCCTTTGCAATGCCACCGGGAAAATAAGCAACCTGTTATACACGGCATGGTAATTACACACTTCTATATATTCGTGTCGGCAAACTAGGAGATGAGTCTCTTTTTAGCAACAGATTCTGATCATCACCGCGCCGGTCTGAGAGCTTGTTCCACTACTGGTGGAGACTGTGACAACAATGGAATATTTTGCTTCCATGCTGCTAATAGTGAATAATGCCTCCTCATACAATGCATCTCCTAGAGATCCCCAGGTATCTATCAAAAGCGCACTATGTATCTAATTAATTTGGTAATTCAACAAATGATTATATGGGGACAAAAAGAGAAAAAAACCCTCTACAAGATCGTTTGGATTTTCCCCGACTGCCTCATTTTCTCTCCATGACAAAAGGATTAAATACATTCTAATTATCACATCACACCTTTTCATCTTTATGGTAAATGTGAACTTCGGGGTGCAGTTTATCACAAACGTGTTGCACGGCACATTTATGTTTCAATCATACAGAGAGATTAAACAACATTAAATGTAATCACGATGCTGGAGCATCTTTTTTTATAAGAAGAAACATGACAGTTGATTATATAGATCTCAAAATGTTTACTTCATTATATTTAATTAAAAACGACCATCTGGGAGAAGATTTTTATTTTATTTTGAAGTCAACACTTCAGTTTTTTTTCCAAGGCTTACTGTAGCTCTGCCAGTTCTTAATATTTCACAGAAGGATCAAACAAGACAGTGATTATTTGGCGATTAGGAGTGGATCACAGCCTCTTTGTGACATTTGCATCAGAGGAGGAATTCATTTTCATGCCAGGAGTCTTAGCAGTTGCCCCTACTGCACCTCAACCCGACACACTGTGGAGGTCGTCCAGGTCCACGAAAGACGCAATTACTTATTTAGCTCTTTATATATTCATTTACTTCATTGTGTGTTTATTTTGTACATTTTAAATGTATTCTAGTTGCAGTAAGAAGATGTAATCCAACATGTGCTGGTAGAATATACAAAGTTTTGGTGGCATTCTTTTATTACCCCAAACCCATAGCCCAACTTCCTGTGAGTTTTATTATGAAAGGTTTGCATTTAATAAGCATATATTGACACGTTGTCTCTCATACGTCCAGAACCAACAGATGGTCATTTAAACGAGATTTGTTAAACTAAAATAAAGGTATGTAAATGGTGTTGGCCTGTACCTTCGATGTAATTGCATTCAAATAGAACCTTAATGGTCCATGATGCAACGTCAGATTGGGAAGATCATATAGAAATAGGTCATTACAGTAATATTTCTGCATGTGATGAGTTTTTTTATCTATGTAAGCTTCTTTACATAACATGTAAAAATAAAATAATAAGGGGAGACCGTAGCGTAACCAAATTATCCACTGATTGACGCTATCTAAATTCGTCCACGCTTTGCCAACAAGGGGGAAGGTGTTCGAGAATATTGATTGCTATCTACACATTTAGACATCAGCACTTAGCACAACAGTTATTATCCATCCATCTATCTTTCCACGCCTGTCTGTCTCTTATTTTTTTCTAATTCTGTATCAGTAGGTAGTTGTTCTGACATCCTAGCATAGATTAAGTGAACGGCGGTGAAATATCCCCAGATATGTCACCACTGTATCGCCGGGCTAATTGGGGCACTAGTTATCAGTACTTAATAAAAACCGGGAGATAATTGGGTACTCATTAGGGTCAATACTTACGGGGGCACATTCACTACATCTTTAGCTGGATACAGACAGTATTTTGCAATCCTGAAAATAAATGGAATTATAACAGCAATCTTCTTTTCGAAATCAAATGTCACGTCTGGAAAGTGAAACATCTTCAGCTGAGAGAAATCAAATTAAAAAGGAAGTATTAATAACCACCAAGGCTCCTTTTTATGCTTCCTTTCCCAGAACATCTCAACTGTGAATTGCAGAAGGTCATATTTTTTTTATTGTGTAAGATAATCAGGTCAGTCACTAGATGTGTTTTTCTTTTTGTTGATTTGTTCCAATGAGACTTCGGCCCCCATTGAAACGTATAGCCTGGGGCCAAACTGCCAAATCACTCTCTCTGAAAAGCTGATTTTCTTTGGCAATCCATTATAAATTGTTTACAGTGAGCCATCGCTCTGCAACCTTGCAGCAATACGAGTAATATAATAACAATAATACTGCAATCCAGGTATTGTTCCATCCCTTGGGTTGCCATCTAACCCCATTAGGCTGATTTGAACAATGGGATTCAAATCAGACATCGTGGTCACCTTATTGAACCAAATCACAGCGTTTCCCATGAATGGATAATTGTGTTTAAACACAACTATTAAAACTGCTGTTGTAGCAAGGACAAATCAATAATGACGCCAGGACAACGTGAGGGGAATCTCAGTGCTGATAGGCTTTACCGACACGCCGTCACGGAATTCTGCAAATTGGCGTCTTTGCAATAACTTTGTATGCAATCACGGCCACGCGGAAAATTGGCTTGCCGTTAAAAGTTGTAAGATAAAAAAGTTGGACAATAACTGGCGTCAGTGGCGGCAACAGGATGTGAGGAACATGTGTCTCATGCCATCTGAGCAATGGAAAAACAATTTTAAGGGCAAAGTACTTTCCTCTAAAGAGCAGGTTCCTCTCAGCCAGTCGGGTTATCCTCCCACTGAGCATTTTTCACTCTCCCCTACACACACACACACACACACACACACACACACACTGCAGCAGGCAACAGTCAGGATCTGGACACAGCATGGAAGTGGGTTTCCAGCACCATGGTTTTTCGAGGCAGCCTTCCCATCCGTAAGGAGCAAACACTCGCTCCATGACGGGGGTCCAAATAATGCCTATAGGTGCTCTGCAGACCGCCAATGCCTCCGCTTGTGGAGCTCAGCCTTGGGCCGCGTTCCATCCCTGGATACGTGGATGTTCAGGCTAATTTCAAGGCGTTGCACGTGCAGTGATGCGCCTGCAAGGTATGATGTCGTGGTCTCCCTGAATCGAATCCGGAGGTCTCCATCCAGTCCGTTGCCGTGCCCTCCTCCACTTGGCTGCTAAAAATAGCCAGGAGCCTTCTGCTGCGGTCTCAACAAGCACCTGCTCTCCATCCGAGCAGTGCACACCTGGGTTACGCTGTGACGCTGCAGACTTAGTGTCTCACGGGGGTCCGTGGAAACCGAGTCCCACACTGAGGTGTTGTGGGTTAGGGTTAGCGCAGGCGTAGGAGGATGCACTCTCATTCCACTACTTTGGCCTGGAGTTCACGTTATGCATTTCCCACAGCTCTTCTGATTCGCCGCCTTTTAGGAGACTTACTATCATTCTGGTGGCTCTCAGAACACTCAACTGTGTCACGGTTACATACCATGGTGCAGCTGCATCCTTTTACTACAGCGCATTTCGTGGTTAGATGGTGTGCTTTTTCGGCACTCTGTCTCAACATACCTTTCAACGTTTCCAGATAATGATTCAGCAGTTAAAGTGTAAGCAGCCATTTTCTCCCGACATGAAGTCTATGCCGAGAAATCATGATTCCAAGCGAAGCGCCTTTTGACTTTGTCAGGGATTTACCACTGGTGCTGCGTAATCTTGGGGGTTCGCCCTTTGAGCCGAAAGCCCAAATCTCTCAGAAGATGCTATCTCAGCGGTATTGCGTCCCAAAAACACATAATTTTCAACGCACAGCGTTGTTTTCCACAACAGAAGAAAGAAAAGGGACATTTTTCATAATTTGAAGAATTCCAATCAAAAACTGCTTGGATTCCTCCAACATCATAAAGTGAAATATACTAATAGCCACACATCAGGTTCAACTCTGTCTCCTATCAATTACATTCATGTGTTCAGGTTTGTGAAAGGTTGTGGTTTCAGTGAATTGCTGAGTTCTTTGAGTCACTTCAGAGGTTTTTTCCGATGAAACCAGAACCACGATCTCTTGAAATTTCTCATGAAATTAAATTAAATACATGCTTATTTTATTTCACATTCTTTCATTCAGTCTCTACATTTTACAAACCCGCCACATTACTTTAATCACATCAACATTTTCTAATTATGTTAATAAATAACACAACCCAGGTGACATTACAGTGCTAATTGCTTTGTAAACAGTGCTGATCAGTGTTTTTTATGGAATATGAGCGACTGAAGGGGGAGAAAGAAATGACAATCATCCTCCAGACAAATTGGCATGAACACAGGTGGCAGCCGTGTGAATGAATGCTATCAACAAGCTTCTTCCATTTCTTCCCTTGAGAAGCTGACCTTTGCTCGAAGGCTCGAGGCTTCTATTCACTCATCCTTCCATCGTTTTTTTGTTCAGCTTCGTATTCAGTTTCAAACGGCAGCTTCAGTCTCTCCTTTGAGAAAAATCACAGAGAAAAACATGCAGCATTGTGGAGTATGAAAAGAGCACACATGTTTAGACCAGACGTTTATATGAATTTTAGACCCTTTCTTGCTTCTGACCAGTCTAGAAGAGTATAACTGCTGGTTAGAAGGTAGGAGCACTCTGGGTTTGTTCTGACTTTTTTGAGATTTCCATTTGGGAAAAGTATTAAATTCACCTCTGGGCATTTTTTGCCCTTTTTTTTTTCTTTCTTTTTTTAGATAGTTTGTAGTTTTTTCAACTCTTTTGTTAGCCACACTCTTCTGGGGGATTTTTTAATAGCTCCTTTGCACTGAAAACCCTATAATACAACCATCCCGGCCCCCCAAGGTTACCAACTAGATGGATCCGCTGTAAGGACCCCAAACAGGAATAACTCAAAGTGGCTAAATTTCCTTCCTTTTCACAACATTCATCGGTGCAAATTATAATCAAAATGCAAGAATCATGGAATTTAATTCTGAAGGAACATTGTGTACAGAACAAGATGGTTGGAATAGAATGTTTTTTTAGTGAATTAAAATTGAGAAATGTGCACCATTGCTGCCATCAGCGCCACAGCCTCCTGTTTTCTTGTTCTAAGAGCCCGCTGCCACTGCTTCCAGTGTAACAATTTGCCAGAAAAGCTTTTCAAAAACGGGCATTTCCCCCTCTGCCATTTCAGAGTGACATGTGAAAAGCCAAGAGAGCCACTTGAGTCTTTTGTCGATTTCAAAAGAGACCTCGGCGTGGCCTCGACCGGGATTCTTTGTTCTGTGGAAAAGGCAGAAAGGGAACGAGAAAAGGCACGTTGATGAACATGTTGGAGAACCTCCTCTTCAGCAGGTACCTTCCTGCCGCTCCAATATAGAAGAGCAAATGTCAGAATAGGTTGCATAGGTTTGGATTGAGCCATTTAGTTTGATGAAAAATCAAACTTTCAAAAGTGAATTGTTTCTCCACAGTTCCCTGCCCTCTCCTGCTGCCGAGCTAAATATAAGCTACATTTGCAAAAAAGAAAATCACCCGCAGGTAAGATGGTGGGTGTGAGAATTAACTGTAATGTGTTTGTAAAATTGGAATGGTTTCCTGAATATATATATACAGTTCATTCTTGGTGTCTAATGCTAATGCAAAAGGCACACACACACACTCCCGGACATTTTGAATAACGCCACACTTTACATGTGTAAATGATGGCTCTGAATGACCCGCTCAGCAATCAGAGACATTATATGGACTAGGTTCACTCGCGGCCGGAGCCGGCGCCGCAGCCAAGAGAGGAAAAACAATTAGAGGAAAGCTTCTCTTTCCCCAGCGGGTTTAATGCGAGCGGAGAGATGGGTTTTGTAATAGATTTTTTGTCCGTGTAAAATGAGACGCTGACCTCCAGGTCCGAGACTCTCAAAGACATCAAGAGGAGTGGGGACAGCGCACACTCCCAGCGGGGCCAAAGGAGATTCATCCGGGACATCATTCTCGCGCTCGGCGTGAGTCACGCCAGCAGCCGTGACAGCCGCCATCGCCAGAGAGCCTCGGAGGCTGTTCGAAAGCCAGATTGCATCTATGCAATCTTTTTTTTTTTTTTTTAATGCGACAAGACCCCAGCAATGGACGCCGGCTTGTTCAGCTCCTGTGCAGCTTTTTAAAGATTGTCGTAAAAGCTAGTATTCAGACATAGTCAAAGAACACTTTGCAGACACAGGTGCAGACACAGAAACAGCCTGTTCTCAGCAGAGCTCATTTGAGCAACTTTTAGACAGCTGAAATTCAGGACCACGGATGGGTTTGGGGGCAATGTATATCGAATACAGTGCTGTTGGACCTCTGACAGCTGTGTGGAGTTGAGGAAAAACAGTATAATATGGGACCTTTAAATCAGACATCTTCAACAGGGGTACCGCAGAGTAACAGCAGGGGGTCCCTCCACCGGATCTTTATAGGCCTTGGGGGTCGCTCCACCGGGTCTCTATAGGCCTTGGGGGGTCTCTCCACCGGGTCTTTATAGGCTTTGGGGGTCCATCCACCGGGTCTCTATAGGCCTTGGGCGTCCTTGGCCTGTAAACTATGAAGAATTCTGCCTTAAATGTCTGTCAAAGTTCTCGTTGCTCGTTAGAAAATAAAGGTTTGAATCTCCCTAAAAGACTCTTGCGACTTCCATTTCTTCCTCAATCTTAATCCGATCCGACATATGTTATAATATTATTTATATTTCTTAGTCTAAAATAGATTCCTTTGTGTTTTACTCGTTACAGAAGGCTTCTGAAATATAGAACGACTCCTCTGTGTAGTTAACAGCAGTCTGTGATATTGTTCATTTTAATTTTTCTTTTACTTTAACTTCGATTCACTTTTTGTCTCTGACAAAAGACAGTCTGACACGGCAGATCTCAATAGGGCCATTATAATGTTCCCAGCTGTGTCGGGATCCCATCATTTCCCATATTCAAAATAAAATGTGGCTCCTCATTCGCAGTCCTCCAAGTTAAAGTTTAATTTTCGGTCAGTTGGGAAAAGTGAAAATGTGTTGCTTCGTGTGTGGAATAAATCTTGATAAAAGTATTCATAACAAGGAAGAGTTGTTTAATCTACACAACTTAATGCATCATTTTATTGTGTGAATGTAGAGCTTTAAAATGTGTCCTGTCATTTACATTTGTGTCTTAGTAAAATATTTAAAAACATTTTGCTTTCTAATTCAATTGAATAATAACAACAGAAGTAACCTTTAAATACCTTTAAATTAATCTATATTCAAGCCATGAGGTGACCCGCTTCTCACGGGAAACCAGCAGTCATTTTTAGTCAAACACAAATATTTAAAATGCTACTATTACACTGTTTACATTTACTGTTTAGACATCAAAGGACATCCCACACATGCATTATTCCCTATTCATATTCATCAACCAATCAATTACCTTTGTTTCAGCTCGAGAGACACTGAGGTTTCCCTCATTTACAGTGGCAATAAACACAATTACAAGGATGACAATAAAACAGAAAACAAATATAAAATACTATTATAAAATAGAAAGAAATACTAAATGAGTAAAGAGTTTGATTAATCGCGTGGCGTTTCGTGTTAAAACCAAGGGTCATCGTAAAATTAACTTTCTTATTCTGTATATTTAACAAAAACGCTGTTCTGAGGGCTGCAGTCATGTCCGAGAGAGCGTGTTAACTTTTGTTACAAAGTTGTTGCTTATTTTGTGGATGTCAGAAGCTCAGTGGCAGTCCTGGCAGTGATCCTACCCCCCCATGCAGCGACAGCACAAAGCCTCTCTAGCTGCAGAAATTAGAGACATTGGCATTAAGCTAAACGCCCATCACCCCTAACCCTACCTGCCGTCTAATTTATCTTGATCAAAGCTTGTGGGCACGATTAGCATAAAACCCTCAGACCTCTCAGTGCAACACACAGAGACAAGGGCTAATGCTGTCTGCGAATGCTTTGTTTGCACTCCATCTTAATGGAAGTGCAGGAACATTGTTCTATGAGAACATTAGAGAACATTCATCAGCGATACATATATATATATATATATATATATATATATATATATATATATTCTACAGACTCCTGGTAGAACACAGCCAATAGATATTTTTATATAACAATAATGGAACCTGTGTCAGAATCGTACAAACGGATTCGTTCTTAAGTGGTCTGAATAAAAGGATACAGGGGAAGATGCTGCCCTCACCAATTTTCTTGTATTGTGAATTTTCCCTAATTTCCGCGCACACAGCTGACATGTGGTTCAGGCCTCAGAAGTCGTGTGCAATTTCACTGCTGTTATCCAAGTTGTTCAATAATGGACTGTATTGTTTGAAAACTCTCTATGAATTACACTTTTCATAATTGTGTTGATATTATCCTGTGTGTTTATACGTTTGGCATTATAGGGCAAAAGCGTTCTGGATTCCGACATCACCGTTAATTGGCGTTGGCTATTGATGTTAGTGTATAACCCTGCAGTATCAATGTGAATGTCTTGAACTGCAAAAAACAACTTGGATTATTTGACACCCTCTCGTTGCAGTCAGTGATCGTTTTTCACATCGAACCATCTGTTCTGGAGCGACAGAGCCACCGTCGGCTGACGTGGCGGGTCCCTTCACTCCGCTGCCGACGCTGGTTGGGTTAGATATTATAGACTATTGACAAAGTGAATCGGCTCGGCACCAAACAACAGACACATTTAGAGACGAGCGGGGCTGCACAATTGATTGAATATTAATGAATCACGATTTTTGGCTTTCCACAATTAAATTAACATGACTGAGTGCGACGTTGACGTTTATAAAGCTCATAGAATACTCGATTGGACCACATATAAAATAGTAGAAATGTGCTCCACCTCCGTTCAAATGCTGCGTGAATACTCCATAACAATATTCCAATATTACGATTCTCAAAGAGGCTATTCTGTTAACCTTTTATACCTTGAGTACATTTTGCTGATCCTTTTACTGTGAAATTCTTTATGCAAGTAATTTAATTGTTAGTATATCTGTAAAATACATGAATGCTCCCACCACTGTCAATACAATGTGCTGTTAACAGTCACGTTAATACTGAACGGTAACCCATTTAAGACAGTTTTATTGTCTTATCAGCTGAGGCACACTTCGCTAAACCCGCCTGGATCATCTCCCTCTTTCACGCCGGCGTCCTGCTCCAGCACCCTCTGATTTACAAATTGAACAGTTTGTTTAATCCCCCCCCTCCTTTATCCCGATGTGATCCGACCGTTTAGATTTAAAAGCCAACAGAGATATCTGTGTAATTTAAGTTTGCATGGACTCCGTCTCCCCTGCTGATGCAGCACAAACGCGTGGTGGTGGTTGGTGGACTCTTGATCGATGAGCCACGGAGGCAAAGCTGCTCACGTATTCTCCCTGGAAAGGTTTACGGCGCTGTGGATTGGTCCAGCCATGTTTGTTATTGTAGTATTAATAGTAGATGGATGGTTACAAAAGAAACTTGATAATCAAACAGCAGAACTGCACCAAAAAACATTTTCTAGACATGTGAAGGGGGTTTGAGATGTACACATGTAGAACATTAGACTTACATATTTCACAGCCATCCAACTGTATGGACATCGTTTGTTCCGCCCGAACACAACGGCTCTGTTGGCATGAAAAAGTATGCAATGAATAAGGATGACAAATCCTGCTGTTAGTGATGTAAGGTTCACACCCCATGGAGGAAGGTGTCCTAGTTAAGATAAAAGCTTGTTTCAAGGCCTTGATTTTGGATTCACAAAACTGGGAAGTTTTTTTTTTCTCTATTCTTTTTATGTATGCAGCACCACTGTGGTTGTAAAAAAAAAAAAAAGAAAGAAGGCCTTTTCGGAATTGTTGCTGCTTTGGATGCAAGTGGTGCAGCATGTTTCAGGTTATTTACCCCCGTCCAAAAATCTGTTACAGCCTGAATCACAAAATTGAAACCCGGCTTTTAGAGTAGAGTTGATTTTTTTTTTTATTTTGCATTTCATGCAGCACCACATACCTCCCGAGTCTCCTTGGCATTAGAACGGCAGTCTTTCTGTCGGGGTTTGCTAATGCCCGAACCAATCAACTGTAAAATACAGTTCGGTTAAATGCCAGGACATCCTCCGAGCTTTGCTTTCTTTAAAAGGGAGTAAGAAGCTTCAGAACATTGCCAACTGATGCATTTTATGACGCTAATGAACTCGTCAGCGTCTGGATGATGCACACCACAGAACGTGACGGTCCGCCTCCGTTCAACATGCCTTTTCTTCCCAAAAACACTTGAATATTAAGCATATCTGTGTGAAATATTATCATTACAACACATTCTTTCATTAATTGCAACTGGGATAATGATGCTCTTCAGGCAACCACAACTGCTCCTGCTTCCTTTTTTTATATGGTCTTTATTTTTGGGCATTGTGCCATTGTAACCGTTTATCCTTAATAGTGGCAGACCAAAGGCGTTCCTATCTTATTTTCGTCACTTTTGAAATACGCTATAAATCCAAGAGCTCCCTTTCATCTTGGGGCTTCCTGATAATTATTGAGAAAGCTGTGATACTGGGCTGCATTCGGAGGCCTGCATCTCAGCCTGGATTGTATATGGTCTGGCTAAACCCCTTCTCCTCACTGAGCAAATAACAGAGCCAGGCAGCATCATGCAAAATGCCTTTTTTTTTTGTCTAGAAAAAAACATGTTTAGATTATTTGCGTTTGTTTTGAGCATAGCCTTAATTTGTGAACAAAAAAGCTTACTGAAGCTCCCCCTTGTTGACGAAGTCACGGCACAGCGAACGCCGCCAGAAGTGCAAAGAGCACAGAAATCAGAGCCAAAAAATGTCTGGCAGTGATACAGTTTCACTGAGCACAGTCGCCACGTGAGCAGAAAAAAAAAAAAAAAAAAAAAGCATGAATGCAAGTTAATGTCTGTTCCCTGCATGTTATCTAGTAAACTGCTGAGAGCCCAACCTTTAAAACATGTACGGCAGAGGGCTGACGTCATTTGGCTGCAAAACCACGGAAGTTAACATTGCAATAGTTCCCTCAATAAGAAGCCCAATTCACCCCCTTCAATTGGATTTAGTGCAGAAAAAAAGATGACATTTACAGGTTTTGTTCTGCAAGATAATCCTCCCAAGTTAACACACACTTCATGACTTTGGAAGTGTAAATGCAATCAGTTGCAGGAAAAAACTTGCATCGAGCCGAACCAAAAACCCATCAGAGACATTGACTGACCATGAGGAAAGAGAAACTGTAATTGGGCGCATTTCCATTTCCTCTCATTGGTTCCCAACATGGCCATGCATCTAAGGCTGCCGATGGCGCTAATAGTACAAACTAGGCCAAACGTGTTGACAGAGCTAACAGTACTACCTTGGGGAGGTACCAGGAGGATGGGTGCTACGTTCCGCGACTGGGCCGGTGTTATCAGCTGTTTCCGCCGTATGAAGGCGGAGAGCTATAGCCTGTAGGGCGCAATCACATGCATGGACGTGCACTAAAAGAAAGCAGGACCTGGCCGGCCTGCGTGAAGCTCTCAGGGAGACGTCCCTCCACTGAATCTCCACACAGCAGCAGTATTTTTGCTGCTACATCGACGCTCTGAATGTCACAAGCTGCTCGTTTTGATGGATGAAACCTCATCATGTCCGATCGGCTGCCTGTTTTGCTTTAGATGTCCTTTTACCCCGCTGAAATAATCACCGGAGACACCGTGGAGCACACACGGGGGTTTATGAAAGAAGCTGCCGGGCGTCTGCGAGAGAGAACGCCGTCGCAGGAGTATTCTCAATTAAAAGCTACCCATTCTAATCTGGTTTGACGCAACCCTGGCGTTGCTGTCCTGACATGTACACTGGAGCGGTAAATCACTCACGGATAGACTCCCAGAGACGGCCGACTCCACAGACCTGAGTCCAGATTACTTTCGCCGCTACACAGCAAATATCAAGACTATCAAACAGTTTTAACAGCAGAGCAGATGCGCTGCGGCGTCTTCGTCGTAGCAGTCACTGTGACATTTCAAACTTTTTTATGTAGTTTCATTTTTAAGTTACCTATGTGCATAAACCCTCCGTTAAAGTGTATATCATGCCTTTTACTAAAAGCATCAATTTGATTTAAAACGACCCGGTTGATTCACATGCAGTACAGTTCCTTGCCACCGCTGGATCAGGTATTTAAAATGTCCCTTTGTTTACTGGTTCAATTACAGCGTTCAAATGGGCACATAAAAGGCAGGGATACATAAAAAACAGTTAGAATTTACGGCATTAGATAAATCTGTCGCGGATGCTTCTTTATGCATCTTTTGGAAGCTGTTAAGATATCTCTGAGGCAAGCCGTTTTCTTCCAACCAGCAATCGGAAAACACGCAGCGAAAGTGCAGCTCAAAACGAACTCCCTGATAAATTGAGTCGAGACCGGTGACAGAGAGATAAACTGAATTGTAAAGCAGCTGTGCTCGCGTTGATAGAGTGCTCCGACACCAGCTGTCCTTTGGAAACATCTCCACCGGGACACTTTTTAAAAGATAAAAACATCTGATTGGATCCATCAATGTGGCTTAAATGCAGATTTGCAACCCCCCTCCTGCAAGCCTCCCCGGCAGCCTCGCGTTTTTGATTGGAACATTTGTGCGCCTTTGAAAGTGTGTTGATGCGTCGACACACCGCGCGCCATAAAATGCATATGTAGAATATTACGCCATAAGTGAAATTAGCTGAGAGAAAACTTGGCGACTGTGTGGCCACGCTGGGATCCTGCGAGCTCTTTCTTTGTTCCCGATTTAGCTCAAATCTAAATACTTGTGTGGTTGTTAAAAAAGAAATCCAGGGCTTCTGTTACAGAAACCCAGAAGGGGAGCAGATGATTTGTTTTCTTTGCTTTCAGAGCTAAACGCTACCCCTCTCCGCTGACAAAAGGTCAGGAATGAAAGTATTCCTTTCGCCTTTTCTCCCTTTTTTATATATGAGCTGTCAACAAAATTATTACTTATTTTCCCACCAACTCTACCATGAAAGAACGGCAAAAGAGCCACTTCAAGCCCTTCAAGGTGCTTCTTCTTTCTCGTACTTAGAAGTCTTGTTGCCTCGGATCGTCTGGACAAGCGTTGCGTTAAGTGCAGGTGCATAAGATAAGCGCACGACCTTCAGTCCATTTTCATGACTTTTTTTTTTTGCAGGATTCCACCGTCACAGGGAAAGGGTCTGTGTGGCACACAGTTCAAGTGGCCTACATTATTATTAACAAATCGCTGAAATGTTTCAGGCGAACCCTGTAGACCCTTTCATCGTTTAAATCCCTTCGTCTCCGTAAAGAACTCTTAAGTATTTACATCCCACAATTAACAATGACCTCCTCAAAAGAAGCATCCATCAGTTGGACTTGCACTAGCCCCCCCCCCCCCCCGTCCCCTGTGTGATAAAAGAGAAATAATCCGCGGTGTTGTCCCCTCCGGTGCCTCCCACTGTTGGTTTTCACAGCAGCCGTCTGCGACTTCACTGTACACACTACAACGTTTTCCCAAGGCCTCTCTCACTAAGGAAACAATCGCTTGTTTCCCCTCCACACATGCGTTTGACAGCTCTTGCTCACAGCAGACTTTTTTAAGTGATGTACACATCACACGGAAACAAACTAATGAGAGGAGATTTGTTGGATGGGGGGAGCAGAGGGGCAAGAAAGAAGAGACGGATTATTTTCCACTGCACACGGCTTCCCTTTTTTTGTGTTATAATTGTATTCTGCTTTATTAGACCATGTTGCTTCACCACGCACGCCTCCAAACCCCTCAGCCCCTCACAACGTGATCCAAACCTCCTTTAAACATGCTTTAAATTGCTTTAATCCCCCCCCCTTCGTGTGATAACGAGATCTCGTTGGCACTAGAACCCGTCTCCCCTTCCTGCTTGGCGAGGCTGTGGTGGTTTCGTTGCTACAAGCAAGTAAACATTTTAGGACTGACATGCTCGCGTTGTTTTCACCCCTCTAATTGGAATCCATTGTATTCGGTGACTCAGAAGACTGGTTCCCTTTTCCAGATGAGCCGCGCTAATGAATAGCGTCTCTTTGGACCGCAGATTTCCTCGGACTCGGGAGTGGGCAGCGAGTACGACGGCTTCAAAGCTTGCGAGAAACACTCTACCTTTACAAAGTGCCTTTGTGTGGCGCCGTTGAACCGAGATGTATCTTGGTGTTCGCATTAGGGGCCCGATGAGGGTTCATTGTGAGGAGAATGTGCCCAGAAGGAGAAAGGACAGAGATCAAATAGGCAGCTAGTCTCCCAAATCGTGTCTGATTAGTCGTTCTGTCCAGATGCCTCACGCTCGGGTCTGGCTTCAGCGTCCATCTCGGCACCAAGAATGATGCAAGGCGATGACATACGCTTCTGAAGCCCGGGGGGCATCATTTCCCATGCTCTTATCATCCGCTGAGTACCCCAACATCACGGACCAGGTAATCTCAGAAGCTGATCGTGGGGAGCCGCGTCTTCGTCTACCTGGCCCAATAGGAAAGCCAGCGGTGTACCCTGTTCAGTGCTATCAGAGTCTTTCACAGATGTTGGTATGAAATCCAAGCTGGAGGAAAAGCTAACTAGCATGCTTACCCCCGCTTGGAATCAGATCAAAAGGGTGAAAATATCAAAGGATCTCTGGGATCTGGTGTTTTTAGAGGCCGTAGACATCAGCATACCTCGGCCTTTGCTGCAGCAATTTGGACTATTCTTTGTAAACGGCAGTCTCTTCTATAATATTTCATTGATTGAGGGTCACAGACTCAACTGAGTTAAATTGAATAAGCAAGATTAAACCACTTTTTCCTTTACAAATGTACTTCTTTCCTTTTCTTCTGGCGTTGTAAAAAAACAACCTGTAGAAGTATTGAAGATACTGAAGGTTGAAGATTGCCATGAAGCAATATTTAGTATTACTTACATTATTGAAGGTGTAATATATACAGGCTTGGAAGCATTTTTATTGCCTAGCTAGCAAGCCGGCAGTTCGCAGCTGACGATGCTAAAGGTTGCTAACAGTACAAACTATGGCAAACTGACCAAGCTAACACTGTTAACACCCGAGGACGTGGGCTCCACGCTTTTGTTACAACACTGTCGGTCGGCATTATCAGCTTCTTGCATAAATAAATATTACTGGGTAGAAAAATAATAGACACATTGGCTCAGATTTACTCACACATGGAAAAACTTCTAGTCACATTTATGAATGTAAATGTATTCTGCTGTGTGGTGAACGTCAGCAAGCTTTACGGAATTTTAAAATCATTTCCATACAATTTTGTTGCAAATTCTGGAGAGTAGGTAAATATAACAATGTGTTTTTGTTGTTTTTTATCCCCTGTTATTGTGATATTTCATTCAGTAGTATAGCAACTCTTTGTCCCTTTAACATCTCTGGTTGTGGAAAATAATAATAGGAGAGGATTTCTTGGATCACTCTGATACTGGTACCTTGAGTTGTTATTTAACAAGCCAAAAGCGTGATATAAATATTGAAATATTGTGATATCTATCTGTATCACACATCCCTTGTGGTGAAGTGCACTCTTTTAATTAAGAGGAAGCTGCTGCAACATCCTGTATGTCGGTGGTACCCGTTGTGGGGGTCGGGACCCCGCCAAGGAATGGCGAGACAAATCCCAGTGGTTGTGAGCTGGTTCACAGAACAGCAATTAGCAGAGGCAGCAAAAAAAAAAAAAAAAAAAGATTAGCACCACACAAAAACATACCTATTTTTCTTGTTAGTTATCAGATATTTCTTTTTACCTCTTCCTGCATCTGTGTTTGATGTTGTTTTCAACTAAAACAGGGAAACAAGTCGGTCTTTCTCATTCAAAACCATGAATCTAGAATCTGGTGTGAAGCTGTTAACACGTTTAATAATTAAAGGTCAAATTTGCAGCTACATGTTGAAGTCATCTTAGTAGCTAACTGCATAGGTAGCATGGTAGCGACCTGTCAATCACAAGGTAGTCCCGCCCTAAAATATACCCTGACTGTAAAAGTATTAAATGGACATCATGGTGTATTGAAGAAGACTTGGAACTAGAGAATAATACCATAAACGTGTTTACTGAGATTATAACTCACGTGAGAAGACTTCTTTTTGTAGTCTTTCACCCCTGAGAATGCAAAGTTGAAGGCACTTCAGGATCGGCTTCACTCTTCAGAACTGGAGGTTGCTGCCTGGTTTTAAGGCAATCACAACCCACTAACTACTTATGTGTTGTCGGGCAAGACACCGAGTCCCTGATCATTATACTCACAATGTGTTCATGCGAGCATGGGATATCTCAACCTTGGAGCAATTTAAAATCAGGCTACTAGGTTTTCACTGTTTGATACCACACCAGGGAATGGTAGCAAATGTTCTGCTTGGCAAAACAAACTGTTATCAACAGGTCAACATCCAGAAATTGTTTGAAATAGCATTTATTCAAGATGACTCACTGGCGGCAACACGACAGGTGGTTCTGCACTCAAAATGCACCAATATCAACAGTATTGTGGTGCTTAATTAATGCTTCGTCATAATTCCCCCCGAGGGTTATAGTGGAGTTGTGAAATAAATTTAGATTCAGAGTACAATAAAGGTATCAGGGTGCCGCCAAATCCTGTTTGTGCTGTAGACACAGCAAGACAAAAAGATAAAGCAGTGGAACATGAGATTAGTCGTGTCGACTAAATGAGAAAAATGGAGCGACTTGATATTAAATTAGAATTTTTTTTGTTCCTCAGTACTTAGCTCAGTTGAATGAGGAGACAAAGTCACCCTGGAAACAAGCATTAGGAGTAAATAATATGAGCCACTGTCTGCTTCCTCAATTTAACTCAAGCATGTCTTATTAAAAATGGAGGAGAAAAAGAGGGGCCCATGCCATATTAAGGATTAGAAATTTGTATTTAACCATGAAATGAGCCCTATGCTGAACGCTGTGAAGCCCGATACATGATTGGGCCGACCAGAAGACTGTGAATTTACATCTAACGCAGGATTTCTTTTGTTCACATATGAACATTAATCCCCCCAATAACCTGTGTTAACACTTTGCAGCTTTGATGAAGACATGAGAACAAACGTGGAGAGAAAAAAAAAAAAAAGGAATTTCCAAAAATGCTCAGAGAGCAGCTCTGACATTGACTCTGTCCAATCGGCTGTTTTTGAAGGTGAAATCAATCATTCGGTCGGCTTTAACCTTTTTAAATTCATCCTTGCAGTAATCCCGATGTGAATTATTTTGCTTTCAACCGATTTCTGCCGGAGTTCTGTTGCGGTGATGAATTTTCCTGTGCGGGATGAAGACAGACAATGCTTTATCATAATAGACTCAGTCACATAAAATGCATGAAGAAAGAAAAAACAACCTTTTATCTATTTTGCAGTCTGATAAATTCAGCATTCTGTTGTGCACTTGCAATTTATGCTTTGAATAAGACCCCCATATATATATATATATATATATATATATATATATAATTATATCCAACAACCAGCACATGCAGATGGTGGCAACAATAATCTAGAGGATGAGGAATAAGAAATTAAAAGGGGAGAGGGGGGGGTGTCTAGAAAGGACTGTGAAGCTGCAAACATATGCAGACTCTTAATGTCCACAGTGGCCCTGATGTCTTTTAAGACCATCTGTTTTCCAACTTGTGTGCCCTTGTAAGAAAGAAAAAACCCAAAACATCTGCAACGTAAAAAAAAAATGGCAAAAAATGTTGTCTGACTTAACAAAACCGCATCATTAATTAGACAATAAAACAATAATTCATCTCTTTCTCTTGTATATAATTCCCTTTAACGAGCCGGGTCGCGCTCGTAGCGGCACATTTACTGTTTGTTTGTGTTTTTCTCGTTTCTAACAGACCGCTCACATCACGACGGCACAGCAGCATTCTTGTAACTAGCTGTGACCGATGCCGCACTGACATGTAGAAACCGCCTCGGGCGTTTGTGGCAAAGAAAGTAACACACTTCCACACACTCACAAACACACATTCGTGCACACCGTCGCCATGCATTAGCTGCTAGAGTTACTGATGACCGCTGACAAGTTCCACTCAGCAATTATGTGTCGCCCGGCCACGTTTCCAGTGTAAGTTGTTAAGACGGACCGCGCCGTTGCTCACTCCGCAATTTAACGTACGCAGCGCTGCCGCTTAATTGCGCGCTGCCACTCGGCCCCCCTGTCTTTTCACGCTCGTGTGGGGTTTTGACGATACGTGCAGTCGCACTTGTTTGTGTTTTGAGCTTTGTGAATTTGCATATCAGACAGCGTTGCGTGTACAGTAGCGGCTCTGGGTGAAGCAAGGCCGCGGTCGCCGGGAGGAAGACGGGGCTGAGCGGTGATTCAGGAAGTGGTTTCGATGGGGGGGGGGGGGGGGGAATTGAAAAATATGTTAAACAGAGTAAAATCTCCACAGCTGTTGTATTAGATACACATGAAGTTGGAATATTTTGTCGGAATATTTTGTTTTCGGACACAATCCTCTGTTTATTCCTATTTAAATGCATCAGTCATCACTTTGGTCCAGGTGCAATGATTTTCATTATGTGTCACAATCGCCCAGGTGATATTAATTAATGCAAAACTATTGTTTGGCGCTATAAAAGACAAGACATTTGCAAATGACTCCAACTTCATGGGCGACCCTGTATACGTATGAATTGTGACAAATACATATTTAGGCGGCTGTTGACAGATGGTTGTGTCTGCACCGTTTTCATTTTTTTATGCTTTCCTGTGCATTTATTTAAGGTGACTGTGTGTGACACGGTGATGAATGGGAGAACACAAAACGGGGGTGGGAGGGGTTGATGTAAGATGTGAGATGCTTAGAAACCCTTACATCACCAAACACCACATGGCAATACAAAGCAAGCCTTGCAAAACCTCAGAAAACACATAGCGGGAATTCATGAATCAGATTTTTTTCCTCGTCAATGCAACTTGAAGTTCGTCTTTACGTCTTCTTCTGGGTCTTCCTCATTGTTCGGCTGTCCGATAAAAGGCTGACATGGAGTCTCTTAATGCAGATTGATCAAACAGATTAAGGCGGACGGCCCCACAATGATGTCCTCCGCACGGCTCCGCATCTCATTACCTGCCCTTCTCTGATGGAACCCTGTGATACGTAGCTGGAGTCGCCGTATCACACGACGTACCGCTAATTGCGAGTTATCAACCCTCGTACTTCTGCCTTTTAGAAAGCGAGGCCTCATCGGAGGCTTTATTCAGTTCCAGTAGCTCTTTGATTGACTCTCTCTTTTCTTTGTTTCCAGGTGTGTCATCGATAGCGTTCTTAAAATGGTTAGCGTTTACAGAGGAAACTTTCTCTATTGTTTTCCGCTGAGCAAATTGGTTCAACGCGCTTTGCTCAAGGGCATCTCAATAATAACCATCGAGGTAGAGGAGTGATTGCTTTGCTCTGATCTTCCACTCTTTGAATATGAATGGCCATACATTCTAAGCTCTAGCACCACTTCATTTTTTTCTCAAACCTGTTATCAGGCTACTATATGAAGCAACTGTATTATAATAACCAGGCTACTGTAGATCAGTAGTCTCCAACAATAGGCTGACCTGCTTTGATCTCATCACTCCCTCACTCCCCGGCCTGCAGACAGCCCGTCTTCATCACGATGACAGCCATAATAACCATCTCTGGATGGCCTTGTCTCGAATGGCTTTAGATAACACACTTGCATAACGCTTAACTGCCTGAATTTATACCCCCGGCTGTGCCTGACCCTCACCCGGCTACCTCCAGGGTGCAGCTGGTCTGTTCCTGTCCGTGGCACAGTTTTTTTTTTTTTTTTTTTCACCAAGATCTCTAATCCCCGAATGTAATCTGGCATTTTCCAGCAGAAGCGGCAGCCAATCACAACCTGTTTGTATTCTGTAATATTGGAATGAGAAATGCCTGACAGCAGAGCGGGGAGCATGTGACACCAATAACAGGGCCAGAGGAAAATGTCCACTGTTGCGATGCTTCCCCCCCTCGGCGTGCGTGCATATAGACGATGATGCTGAAGATGAGACTGGACCTTACATCGTCACTAAGGGATGTCAACGTCACACTGAGAAAACAATATACTGTGGGAAACCATGCAAATCTTCCTGAGGTCACAGATTTTCATTATATTTTACAAGAGGCAACAAAAGAGATAATAATAACCCTGAAAATGTATCTCTCTAGTAAATGTCCTAAAATCGGACTGATTTAACTGTAGCTCTCACCGAAGCAGCACTGTGTGTTGCATGTGGACGTTCAAGGCTATGCACATAGCAGGTGACTTACTTTATCATTGAAAATAAACATTGCATTATAAAGAGTATAGCAAGCAAGAAAATCCTGGGTTTATCGGAGGTGGATGAGTCAAACAAACATGACTTTCACCCAGGAGGCTGCTGTCCAAGTCTCGCGTAGAAAAACAACAACAAATAAATGTTTGTTGCTATGTAATGTTGCTTCCGTTGCTCTACAAAGGGTCGGGGGTTACAACGGATTGTTATTCATTGTCTATTTTTGTAATTGGGTAGTTTTGTTGCCTTAATCCAACCTATTGTTTCACAAAGTCAAACACATGGCATTGTGTATTTGTTCAAGCTCGATACGAGGCTGATACATTTACATTTAGCAGATGCTTTTGTCCAAAGCAACTTACAATAAGTACATTTGTCAACAGAAAGAAACCACAACATATCATTGCCGATAGAGTAAGAGCTAAAAAATAGAAACAAGTGTTAGATCCTCGTCTGAGAGAAGTAGTAACTGATACGAAATGTCCACATTCAACGTATCCAATGGAAACATAGGATGCCAACAGTTTGGTTTCTGGCGACTGGGTTAGATAAAGCCAATTACCCTCTAAAAGGTATTGCTAAAGTCACTTTCCAGTGAATTGAGCATCAATTTAAATCAACACAGCATTATATGATGGGTCAAGCATGAAAAAAGGTAGTGAACATGCTTCCGGTTCCCTGCTGAGAGCAGTGACGGGCCGAGGGAGGAAGGTTTGAAGCATGAAATCTCTCTTTAACCATGTTCTCTGTCAATTAGCAGCCAGTACGAGGGGTTGGGGGTGGGGGGGGGGTTAAGAGGCAGGGCCAGGTCTGCTTACCGAATGAAGATCAACATCACGCCTCCATCACTTACGGACCCTCTTCAGTCAGCAGATGCCCCGTATCAACACCTCAGCGTTCCCCGCTAGTTACACTTGGCAGCTCTAAGTGCTGCAGACTAATAAAGTTAATACACGATGCACTTTTATCCTGCCGCATCGTATTTTGTTTGGTTTATTGCAGTTTCTTTTCCCCTGTTTTTTTTTTTCCTCTTCGTCACAGCACTTTGAAACACTTTCTTCCTGCGTCGTCCCCTAGTACATAATGCTTTGTGCGCCATAAAAGCAATGACAAGCGAAATTTCATCTCTTCCCTCACTAGGGCACGGGCGCATTATTGTCGTACCTTAGCACTCCCTTACCTCATATACTGCATATCTCCCAGCGTGCAGCCTGCCTGTTCGTTACAGTATAGCTGGAAGGCTCAGCGGTGGCTTGTTGTTCCTCTGAATTTAATGGAATGGAAAAGGTCATGCTTTACCACATAACGTCAACCATCATTTTATCTCTATTCTAAATATATATTTGCTTATGTTTTATCATAGTAAGTGCATTTATCAAGATATTGAACACATTTATCATTTACAAGAGGTTGCCAACAAGGTTCTGTCAAACCTAACAATTCAGAGAAGAAAAAACATCAAATTCAAGATTCAAGAGATTCAACATTTTCATTATGAAAACGCAGTAGAAACATGAGCAATGACATTCTTATTTTGCAGTTTCCCTTCTCTCCATCCATCCATGGTCTACCGCTTATCCTGTATTCAGGGTCGCGGGGGGGCTGGAGCCGATCCCAGCTGTTATTGGGCGAAGGCGGGGTACACCTGGACAGGACGCCAGTCCATCGCAGCGCCTTCCCTTCACTCAGTGACCTCAAATACTGTAGAAAATACCATAGAAAAGGATAAATATCTAAACTAAAAGGTATAAATGTATAAAAATATGTACAAAAGAACAAAAAGTATGCCTATTGTCTGTGCGGTTTAGTGGTTTAGAAGATATAGCCATAAACAAAGAACATAAGCAAAAAACAACATAATCATAGTTACAACACTTATTTCACGAGTAATAAATAAACGTTAAGTTTTGAACCAAAGTTCTGTCTGACTCCCGAGACGTGACGTCTCTGTCTTTATATTAATTTTCTTCTTGCATGCAGCAATTACACCAATTTAACAAGTAAGACAAAGTCTCCCGACGCGTCCGCCCCCGTTTCAAAAGGACACTTTGTGAGATAATAATATTAGGCAAATTAGCGCGGATATGAATTAAAGTGCCAAGCCGGTTCGTGACAATGCTCTGATCGTCCTTTTGTCGCTCCTTGTCTAAGTCTTTAAATGAGCGACTGAATAAGAATAAATCTCATTAGGATATTATTTGAAAGCCGCGCTGATGTTTCGTCTCGTAGAAGAAAGGTTCGACTTTGAGATCCGGATCGCAAAGGAAATGTTCGGAACATTTGAATGAGCGTTATATTAAAACTCCTTTATATGACGTATACATTAAGAACATGCGGTTATTGCTCAGCCATATCGTTATTATCTGTGTGCGTGGAGATTAGGATATCTTTACAAAGGGCCATGCATTTCATACTTTCCTAATAGACTATTAAAAGAACCGCTGTGGTGATTCTCTGTCTGCTGCCTGAAATTATGAGGCAGGATTCAGGTTGAATCTCTCACAGATGGCCTGCAGTGTGTTAGCTGCATTTCCTCCAGTGGCTGCTGATGCAGCTGCAGCCTATAAATAGGCCCAGCCCCAGACAGGCGGAGGGGGGGTGGGGAGGGGGGATTTGGTTAACCCCTGAGACCCAGTCCTAATCTGACCCCAATAATAGGAGGCATCATTAGAGTGAGCTCAACTGGTTGGCCGGCGAGGAAGCAGGACCCCCCTTCTCTATGTGGAGCCACGTTGGCCTCATCCCGTATCAAAGAGGACCCGGTTCTGAGCACCTTCAAAACCAGCTACCATTGTTAGCTACCCGACACAGACTCGTCTTTTTTTTTTCTTACCCTTCTGGCCATTCCTCCAGTCCGCTATCTGCCACAACGTAGCTCCCCTCCCCTCCCATTCATGTCCTTTTTCTCATATCTCCAGATGGCCGAGTGTTGGAAAAGATTCCCTGCCTGGATTCAACAAAGCGATTGTAGCAAAGCTTTTGCTTCCCCCAACGGTGCTTTTTTTTCTTTTTCTGCAATCAAAGAGTATTCATCTCCCTCCAGTCTTGCCCTCCCTCTCGTACAGATGTTTTGGCACAGTTTGAGTCCCCCCCCCCCCCCCCCCCCCTTCCCATATAGTCATTTTTACAAATACTTCCTGCGTGGGGAAAGCGGAGACACACTCACTGATGTGTGGATTCTTTGAGATTTATTACCCCGGGGTTTTCGGGTCACTCTTAATTAAGAAGTGACATCATTAAGGGGAGATAGATAACGAGAGGCTGCCACGGAGATGACCGGATCGGAGGCAGAAATCTCCTCTCTGGTCCTTGTAGGCTTCCAGACAACCAGAAATCTGACATTTCTGCTTTCCTTTTTTTTTGGACTGTGAGGAGACAGCTAGAAAATGTCAGTACTTCAGTACTTCCGGGGGGCGGCAGAGAATATTTTCTTGTTGTTTTTATGGAGTGTCGTATAGCTTTCAAGTCACCTACAAAGTGTGTGGATAGAGGGGGGGGGGGGGGATGAGCTTCCTTGCAGGGGATTTGTCAACCATTGCTTGAAGTAGATGTACTTTCTCGGCTGTGCAAACCAGCACAGTCATGCCCCCCCCCCCCCCGTCTCACCGTCGATTGATCACAAGGGGAATAAATGACTTTGAAATACTGATGTGAACGCAGCATGTAGTCTTCACTTGATCTGAACTCATGATCAAACTAATAAAATCCCAGAAACGCTATTTCCAATCCCATCTGAAGAGATAATCCCAGCTCTTATGTCGTTTCCCCCCCAGTTCTTCATTGAACCCCCCCCCCCCCCCCCACACACACACACACACACACACACACACACTTCCAGGAGAGTTGTTTTGCAATTAGACACACTCTGATGGCCTTTTTTTCCCCTCCACGTTTGTGCTAATAATGTTTGAGTTCCCGACTGTAGAATGCTTTGTCTTTATTTCAGCTCTGCTAACTCAGGTTATCACCACTCGCGCTAACTACGCACATTTATTTGTGCCAGTGGAGAAAAAAAGAAAAGAAAGAAGCTTTCTCTACTGTGAATAAAAGGATCTTTCACTGGAGATTACCTTGCAGCTTGCACTGGGTGGTGCGTTGGTGGTTCTGTGTTTTACAAAAGAAGCTGGCAGCATCTGAGGTGTCTGCTACAGTGGCAGTGAAAAGCTTCTCTTGTACAGCAGGTCAGACCGTATTAAAGGTGGGTGTCATCTCAGCCCGGCACCCACACCACAATGAGAAAGCACCTTGAAGCTACCAATGTCAGGGCCGAATCATGGAACATGCTCGAACAGAGCTCAATCTCGATATATATATATATATATATATATATTGGCAAGAATCTCACGATACGATACGTATCACGATATCACAATATCACGATATTGCAATATAAATAAAGATGAAAACACAAGTACCTGTATATGTACATCAGATGATATTGATCAGAGTCAAAACTATTTCATTCAAAACAGCCTCCATTTTATTAATTCCCATGAAATTCACTGGAATAAATATTGAAAATAAAATGAAAAAGGATAAAGTACTGCATTCACAACGTGTCTAAACATGAATCTTTTTTTTAATCTATCTTTGGAGTAATATTGATATATATATATATATATATATATATATATATATATATATATATATATAAATATATATTTGTGCTATAATCCCTATGTTACTGTCTGGCTTCTTCTTTTTTCTTCTTCTTCTTTTTTCCATTGATGGGTTCTCCCAGCAGGCTATTAACTAATCATTAGTGGTGGGAATCATCTGTCATTTCACTATTCAATTCTTAAACGATTCTCTATTTTGGATTGAAATATAATGACAATTTGTCCTTCAATTCTTTCAAACCAATTCCTATTTGTATGATACATTATATATAATGACAGCTGGGATCAGCGACCCCCCCCGCGACCCTGAATACAGGATAAACGGTAGACGATGGATGGATTATATATATATTGTGGAAATTACAAAAAAAAATGAACATGTCATTAACATGATGTGTTAACAAGGTGAACTGATAAAATATTCATGTTGAAATAATCCAACATGGGTGAAATGTGCCTTAAAGTCCCGTTGCATGATGTTCAGAGCCAACGTCGCCTTGAGGGCTGAACACTGAGGTCAGCTGGAAGGATACGTCGATGTGCAGAATGTGTACGTGACCAACAACATGCGATGTGCTATGTTGAATGAAGATCATGTTTTTTTGCAGTGTTTCCCTGAGAATCCCAGTTTGATGTGGTTCTGTATTCCTTTGATACACTTCCCCCCCAAACTGGATTCAGATGCCAAATGCGAAAGTAAAAATATTCCACAGCTGCTTACATGTTCATGATCCATAAAGCCAAAAAACTAAATTTGACTTTAAGTGGCTGCTCTCGCAAAAAGACTTCAGGCTGCTCAAAACAAACAGGCGAGGAAAATAATGAGCATCAATAAGAACTTATTTGACTTGATCTCTAGTTGTTTATACTTAGTGGAAGCAAATTATTCCCGGGACTGACGGGAACATAAGCAGATATGGGTTTTTTTTGGGAGGGGGGGGATGCAAATTGAAATGAAGAAAATCACTTTGTAGAACGGAATGATATTTGATTTTTTTTGCTCGCTGGAGCGCTATTCCTGTGTGAAATTGAGAAGGATGGAAAAGGAGGAACTGGAAATGAACCATTCCAATCACACTGACAGTTTTTTTCTGCATACTTTATCTTTATTAATGCGTGCCCCATAATGTGCTAATCTGTAATGCATATCACTTTATGTCTCTGTGACATGCCGTTATTAATCCACTAAAAAAGTGCTGTCTCAGCGTTTCCTATAGATGCCATACATCAAACAAACGGAAGAAAAGTTGGGTGGCGCTGTTGCTTTAAAGCTCTGAGTCACACATGGAGCCGCTAAGGAATGCCGCTTAATGATGTTTAGAGAAAAAATAAATGACATTACTGTAACCACAGTGGTGGCACAAGGCTGGATGAAAAGCACAATTTTCAAACACGACTTTGCTTTTAGCTGCTGACCCTCCCCCTCCCCCACCGGCTGCAGCTCAAAACGAAGCCACACACAGTCGAACGGTTTGAGCCCATATTAAAAATGAACAATATGGTTGTCAAAACCTTTCTGAAGCAAACGGTATCACAAAAGTCTGAAATGAAGTGTTTAGATCTGGTCTGGGACCCCTAGTGTATCCCAAGAGTTACTGCAGGGGGGCACGAAATTATTTATCCTGAACTTTGTCTCTTCCAAAAATGTAAAAATGTGCAAAAATAGACATTAACATGAATGCAATCTATAATAAGCAAATATACATCTTCCTGTTTGTTAAATGTCATGTTGTTGAATTGTGATGTAGAAATGCCAACATGGAATTAAAATATCTTTAATGAATTTGTCGAGAATTATTGTTTTAGTGGCTTAGCATTGTAAAAATACAGCATTACAAAGTACTGTTATAAGCTGCGCTACACATTATTATTGACCGGTTTAATAAGCAACGCAATATCATACGATATGTCAGCTATAGTGACCTTTTTTTGATGTTCTAAATCTGTAAACATTCAGAAACCTCCTTCTTAATGGTTAAAGGTGATTTATTTCCACACTCCTGTATATTTTATTTCTCCGTCGTCTCAGCGTTGCCGACTTCCCAGCGTGGCAGCATTTAGCGAGCTGAGCCCGAGGCGCCACGCTTCCCTCCAGAGGCGAGAGGTTATACGAGTTACCCCGCATTCACATTGTTTGCTTATATAAATACAATTTGGCTTTGTCTCGTCGTGGCGGCGGCGACGTGTACATTATACAGGCTAATCATGAAAGGCTTTTTTTTCACGTTGTTTACCTCACCGGAGGGATCGGATTGGATCAGAGAGATAGCATCTCCGCTGGCAAACAAAGAAGGATCCCTGACAATTCCCCTTCTTCAAAAGCAGCATTAGTGGCTCCTTTTTCAAATCCTGTCACCCCTTTTTTTCTGGTTGTGGCTTCCAAGTGACTTTAACACTCCTGTGAATAGAAGGAAGTAAAGAACTGTCATCTGCCACACACACACACACACACACACACACACACACACAGACACCAGTTTTGAATCCCATCCCCTTCTACCTCTGCAGTATCTCGTCTCGAGCCATTACCTCTGCAGAAAGCAGACTGCTCGACACGCAGTACATAACGCTGCACCGTGTCAGTCTTCGTTAAGGCGGAACCACATGCTAGAACGCGGGGGCCTCCCTCGGAGACCGTCATCCTGATTTTTTTTTTTTTCAATCCCTCTCGTTTAGACATGATAAGAGACGATCTCATCACTGCTGCAAATGAACCAATGAGGCGAGAGCGATATCTAAGCTCGCGGAACAACAGTTGATACGTCGGAGGAGGGGCAAAAAAGAAAAAGGTGGTAGACCCCCCGTTTCATCCGTCATTATATCTTAATAACTGACTCTCTTGTTTTTGCTTCGCAGGTCACAGACGGAGGGACCATCAAGCAGAAAATCTTCACCTACGATGCTATGTTTAATACCAATTACTCTCACATGGAGGACTACCGCCGGCGCGAGGACCTCGTGTACCAATCAACCGTCCGGTGAGCCTCGCCATCCGTCATTAAAACTCTCACCTGCTTCACTCTCACGGCCTTTTGCTCCGTTGTTTTGCAGAACTATAGCGAATTGTACTTGTACCAAATGTACTGCGATTGAGATCAATGCATTTCAATGCTTCCAATCGACTGGATCCTTTGAGTTTTACTACCAAGACACGCAATCACATAATTCCTACCCGATATTTTATTACAAAAGTGCTTCAGAAAAGTGTGATATAAAAAAAAGTTTGCATCTTTTCAAATCCCGGTATCTGCATGAGCCACCTCGGTACATAAAGATTAGAAAAACAAAAACATAAATCCCCCTGCAGTGCATTACAAGTGTTCTGTAATCTGCAAAATAGGGGTTTTTTTCCACACAGCAGCAGCAGGGCACTTTTACATGAATCAGACTTTACATGAAGTTAGTTCCTCCTCCGACTTTGACCTGGTTTAAAGTTGCAGCGCCTCCCGACAGGATTAACAACACCGTGGTCGGTAAATTGACTTCTTTTATTTATAGAGCAACCTTTTTAATCCTTCCGACCACCAGACGCCCTTTTTATACCACATGTCAAAATTCACCCACGCACATTCATACTCTGATGGCATCCTTGCTCCTGTCCTGGTGAAGACACTTTGTCACGCTGCTCGGCGTCCAGCGCCGACCCACGAGGCGACCTTCAAGTGTCCGTATGGGACGAAGCTGTCACGATGTAAACCCGCCCACGCCAGTAGGAGAGGAAACGCTCTGCAAGTGCGATGACGTGGTAAGAAGAAAGAAAGGACTCTCACGGGTTGGTGGACGGATCAAACACACGACTTTCAACCAGGAGACCTGTGTCCAGGTCGTTTGTGTTCCACCTTCACTTAGCAAACAGCTGTTCATGTCCCGAAGGACGCATTGTTGCGTTCACATCGTTTTAATCGACTTCGTGCCCTTTGAAATCCCTTAGATCACGCCACCTTTTAAACGCGGGTCTGATGTTGACGGGCACCGTCGCCATCTTTCTTTTTTTCCTTCTCTTCCACCGGTGTTTTCTTCTCCTTGGTTGTTTTGGACCTCCTGGTTTCGTTTTTTAACGAGGAATAGGAAGCCTGTTGCTACTTCCCTCCGCCTCCCCCCTGTGGTACGACCCGAGGGGGGAGGGGCTCTGTGTGTGCACGAACACAGCCCAAACCGCGTGTTTCCTGCAACTTTAGTAGAGCGCCATCGTTTAACGCATAAGTGCTACGCAGGGTCTTAGAAATGGACGCCGACGAGCGTTGATATTTGACGAGTTCAGATTTAGAAAGTAAAACGAGACTTGACTCATGTGGTGATGTTCCATCTCCTCGACTCTGTGATGAATGCGCCGAGACGAACTCCTTCTCAACTCCGTTCCCAGCCATCTGCCGCCGGTGGGACCGGGCCAGCCTGGAGTGTCGGGGCAGAGGGGTCGCCGCGCTATTACATGGAGGACAGGCGACATCGAACAGAGCTCTAATCAGCGGCTCCACTCGGGACGAAGACTTCAGCGTGAAAAGATTTACGCTAACATCTGGCCCAAGGCTCCCCGTTATTCCCCCGCATACGTACACCCAGGTAGCTCAGCGCTCCGCTTGGGGAGCGTGTAATGTAATCGTGGAGGTGAAACATCTCGGGAGTCTCCATGATCTGCAGACAAGCCGGGCCCCGGTGTGCATGCATTAACAGGTTTTTCACTGAGCTGGGGGAAGAGGAGAGGCTAGTCGGACGAGGAGTCAGCTGGCTCCGGTCGGCTTGATTACATCCTCGGGAACCGTCTTCCTGTTACCCCCCCGGGCCTCAGAAATACTGGCTGGCAGCTGTCTTGCCCATCTCCTCATCTCTTTGCTCCTTCTCTCCTCCCACTGCAGAAACCTCCGTGTGAATGTTTCGACAACACAAAAGGAAGCACAACACTGGAATACCTCTGCATTCCTTTTGTAATGATCCTTCTTTCATCCCTTCATCTCGTCCTGCTGCATTTTTTTGTTGATTCTGCTCATGTACATGTTGTTCTCTGTGTGTGTGTGTGTGTGTGTGTGTGTGTGTGTGTGTGTGTGTGTCCACCCCATACGTGTGGAGTGGCTGCGCAGCTGAGGATGATTTATCTGGACAATCCTACTATCCCGTTGGGAAAGTAGGCATCATCACACGTAGAGATGGAAACACGAGTACACACGAACAGAAAACACAACCACACACACACACACACACACACACACACTTTTCACATGAATCTGCATCAGTTGGTTGCTACCTGCGCTGACCTGTATCCAGATCTGGATCAGAATGCTGGACCCGGCTTTCACCGCGTAACACAGAAGCTCACTACTAAGAAATGCAAAAAAATAAAATAAATAAGTCTGATTTATTTTTTACTTGCTCTAATCTTCCATTTCTACCTGAGAATGGTAAATCTTCTGCACAAAGCAGTCTGACAAATCCACTTGTAGAACCAAAAAATTCCTCTGTATCTTTTATAAACTCAGTGCATTTTGTCGGATACTATATTTTCACCTCACCGCCATATGTGACTATTGTGCCATAATCGAGAAACAGTAATTCTTCTTCCTCTCATGCCGGATTTAGATTGTTAGGCGGATTCAAGAGTGACTTTGATATCGACTTGGTGTGCGTCTTTGACAGCTCCTCACAAATCTCTCAAAGACTGGAAGCAGCTGTAAACGTCTCTGCATGTGTAGATTAGTCCTCAGTACCACTAATGATACATCTACATACAAGCACACTTGAAGAAGGGAGGACCACCGTTGTTCAAGCAGATCAAATTTATTAAAAATTAAATCTCCCATAAAGGGACGTAGGTGTGATTTTTTAATAATATATACTATGAAGACTTGTTAATGATCACGGATAATAAAAAAAAATCTGCAAATACAAATTTAGTTTAATTTGCAGGTGGGAGTTTAAAGCACCCGCGACCCTGTCTACAGGATAAGCGGTAGAAAATGGATGGATGGATGGAAGTTTAAAGCCTCCGAACCCCCACACAGGCGTGTTAATGATCAGAGCCTTTAGATCTGAAGGTGGGCCGGAGCTGTGGTGGGAATGTATTATGTCACAAATCTTAATCTACCAATGAGAACGATAACGGTGTAATTTGTTTCACAAGAGACTCGGGAAGACGTCCCTGAATGAGTCTGCACACGGAGCCCACGCCGTCCTGAGGACTAATCAGCCACATTAAGTGAAAACACCTGTGTGGGTGTACGGAGGCTTTAAACTGTTACTTTGCGTTGACATCCACAGTTTATGGCTGCTCGTGGGAGAAGAAAGGAAAAAAGGTGCAGATTAAAAATAAGGCCAAAGGATAACAAAGATGGTGATTTGATACCCTTTTCCCTGCATTCAACCGGAGACTGTATAAGAAGTGGACTGCCACGGTGACGTGAACTACAATGTTGAAGCCTCGAGTTTGGCTTTTTTTGCCATTACCATATTGGAATTGTTGCAGTGGAAGGAAATTACCATATTTGGAGTGCAGAGGAGCCTATTTGGATTCTGGTTAGCTTCATTATTCAAGGTCAACTTTACAGCTAAGCTAAGAAAGCATCTAACTGCATTGGTAGTGACAGTATCAAGGCCGCAGTAGCGCCCTGTCAATCACAAGGTAGCCCCGCCCCTAAAGCGTTGGTTACATGTCCCGAAAGTCCACATATGCAAATGTATGACTTTGCAGTTACTATCAGAGAGGACACTGAAATTCAATGTCTCCTTCAATTCCCCTTGTGACTCGTCCACCTTAATTACGTTATTAATATTTGAATGAAATCATTCATTTTAAATCATCTTAGTGAGTGAAAACTTTATCTTCAATTGGTTATGAATAATATGCAAGACGTCGTGCACAGTGAATGAAACCTGAGTTTCCAAAATAAATGAAACTTCTCTTTGGAGCCTATTTTTAACCTGAAATTGTTATGTGCTTATGTTTAATCCTAAACGTTCATTTATATAGTTTTCCAAACAGGTTTGATTTTCCACGTTCAATCACCTTCTGATTGGTGTTTGTGCACTCAGAGCCGCCGTAAACGCCACTTCAAGCGCGCCTCCGTTCGTGAGCAAAGTAATAAAGAGTACAGGGATGAATTTATAGATATATTGTGTGCAGAAGAGCTTGGAATCAGGGATGGTTGATATCGATCGCACAAACAAAGCATGAATAAAAAAGGATTGGACGGTAGTGATTTTGGACTCGCAGTATTTCGCACCCACATAATTAATTCAGGTTTCTTCTTGCAAATTTTCCCAACAAAAAGAATAATAAAACAGACTCAGTGTGCTAAACTTTCTGTGCATAACGATTTTCTCCCTCGGATTATTGTAAAAATGAGCCAAACTTTACCTCAACGCTTGTTTTCATCATACAATGTATTTCCTACCTATTTTATCGCTGAACTCTCTCCTCTTTGCACGTACTATGACGTAACCAGCCAGCACAAAGCCAATCGCACCTCTCTCGGCTCTCAGGGAATCGCAGCATTATCCTCGTCATGTTTCGTGCTCATTCCTTCAGGAAACACACGGGTGACTACAACTCCCCCCCGTCCTCCAGGCAATGAGGCCTTCCAGTCGCCCGTCTCCACTCATCCGCCCGTTATGCTTCAGGCCAGAAAGAGTATCTGACAATGTGCTAATGAATCTGATGCCGAGATTGACTGGACGAGCCATCGGACGGCACTCCGTCAAGACGACTCTGCTTGGCTCTCCATCTCGTGGGCCGGTTTGCATTTGCTTTTGCATTTGCAGGCAGGAGGAGTTCTGCAGGAACAGGAAAGCGCTTTCAGATGCAACTCCTGGGGGACGATCGATCTCTGTTTGCGGTGTGCTGTTTTTGATGCTTCTCCATGGGGGCCCATTGCTATCGATCCCTCCCACCGTGTGTGTGCTGTTTTATGGCGTACGGTTTGTAAGCGTTGTTGTATGTTCATTCAACTACATTGCATATTAAATATTAAATAGAGGTGTAACGATTAATTCGATGCATCGATGAATCGATTGTCAGTCCTGGCGATTCAACTAAATCAATCTGCTAAAATAAATGAATAGCATGAATCGTTTCGGCTTTACCAATAATCGATAAAAAAGCATTTAATCGGATGAATCTTGATTGTTTATTTTGATTAATGTTTTAATAAGTTTTTATTTTGCTAGACTGTGGAAAAGGCGGTTTCCTGTTTGCCGTTTTTACGGTATCATTATCTACCTCGATTTGCTTTCGCCCACTAATCGGCTTTTGTAACTCGCTTATGAACAAAGTCCGTAATTTCAAAACAAAATAAAAGGACAAAAGGATTCAAACATGAACAAATTAGAAAAAGACAGTAAATAACAGAAGAGGGGATTGGGGACCCTGCAAGTAGGGTAAGTGGAAGTTACAGAGGGAATTGTCTGGTAAAAATGTGTGAATTAAAAAAAAAAAGGAAACGGCTATCCGCTAGAATCATGTATTGTTATTTTGTGCTTGGATGCATTTGTTACTGCAGGACTCAAAACCCTCATAAATGCATGCTTAACAGTTTGCTTAAGTGCTCTCAAAACTGCTTTATACTTTTAATCACATAATAATAATAATTTGTGTGTGGCACAGTTGATGCTACTCCTGATTTATCAGGTTAATCAAAGCAATGCTGGTGATGGTGAAAGAAAATAATGTACTATATGTGAGTTATTATGATGACGAATGGGAGAAAGCTGTAAAAAAAAAAAAGTAGTACTCTGATTCACATGTTCCATTTTTTTCTCCGTGAGCAGATTCTCAATGGGTTAGCACCTCTGAAATGCATGACATCAAAGATTAGAGGGGATGTTAAACAATTAATTCCGCCACATTTAATATTTAACCGAACTCTCGCTGCGAGGAGTCGCTGCTTTCCTCTTCTTTTCCTCGCCGAATTCTGATGGATGCGTCTCACTGGCGAACGGGTGGAGAATTCAGAAGCATGCAGCCACTTAGAAATGCTGTTCTCTGTGGCCTCCTTCACCCCGTCTTCCGGGCCGATACTTCCACGCTTTGAATTATCTTACCCGCGGGTTTCCCTGCTCTCGCCTCGGTTTTGGATCCGTTGAATTGCAGCGGTTGGGATTGAGCATCGCAGAGCTACGGCTTTGTTTGTTAAAAAGACACAAAGCAACGGGCTACATAAGCGTTTACTGTAATGTTGCCAGTCAAGACAAAGACAATTACCTCCCCCAGCCGCCACCACAGTAAGATTCACTGTGCTATTCTCATCATTTTGCACTGCGGTGGAACAAAAAGAAGGACTCACTTGTTTTATGCTTATCCCTCGAGGAAACGCAGGGGGAGGAAAAGCCTCAATTTATATCTTGGAGTACTCACTTTTTTTATACGCATACTTTCACTTTTCCAAACATTTGTTTATGATTCCTTGCAGTTCAAGTTCAAGGATACTTCAATTAAATAACATTATTAAACGTATCAATCCAACTGTCCCTGGCAAGTTGGGTTTCATTAAATATTTTAAGATTTAATAAAAGACCCAAGAGAATACGAATAGATATAGAAGGAAAGTATTTGTCTCATCAGTAGTGTTAGGGAGGAACGCATCGCTGTAATTTAGCTACTTGACCTCTGTGACTAATTCACATTTTAAAATTAAACAATTTTAAAAAAAGTTGTTGGACTTCAGGATTGTTAACAGATACAATACTTTACACAGGCAACACTAGGGATGAATCAAATGTACTCCAATGTACTTCAGTTGAGGTTGAAGCGCCTTGCTCAAGGGTAGTTCAAAGACATGGAGAGCCACACACACTCAGTCGTGTTTTCATGACTTCTGGGGACATTATGTAACCGTAACCCCAAGTAATTTAACCACAACAAGCCTAATCCGAACCCTAAACCTAACCTAAAAACAAGCCTTCACACTGAAATGGAATGATTTACTTTATGGGGACATTTTGTCCCCACGATGTGACTTTGTAATCAGATGAATGTCCCCACAAGAGGGTTAAAACACACACACACACACACACAGTGCTGGACTTATTAAAGCCCCGCCGCTGTTCCAACAGAGGTCCCCATCCGAAACAACCCGGCTGGCAAGGACAATCGTTCCTGTTTTTGTGGGAATAAATCACAGGGGCTAAATGTGACTAGTAGCGTCTGACTTTGATTATCACTGGTGACACATTAGCCGAGCGCAGAATACAGATTGGAGCGCCGTGTTGAAAAATCCGCCCTGATCTCAGAGAAACACGTGGCGACGACCTCTTGACAGCGGCGCCGCAGAAACGATGCCAACGGAAAGTCAATTGGGATCCTCCGTCGTGGTGGACACAGATTCACAGGTTCAGCAGAAACCTCTGGGGAGGAGGAGATGGTCCAACACAGGACTTTCACAAAGCAGACCAGTGTCAAATAAACATCATTAAGTTACTATCATGTGCAAATTTTTTTACTTGAGATTTTTGTCAGTAAAAGTTTTCTGCCAATCCGGTCGCTCAGCTGGTTAACAGGCAGGTTCCGAATGAAAGAAATCGAGGGTTCGAATCCCGCCTGCATCACTTACAGAATGCATGTATGAAGCTTTTGTGTTTATTTTTGTGTTTTCTCCGTCAGAGTGAAATAAATGTTTAATAAACATCATTACGCGCTTTAATGAATATTGTTTTGCTGAGAAATTGTTTAAAAAACAACTTTTATTGTATTTCTCTTAAAAAACAATCAAGTAGAGAGAATCTTGTGTGAAATAAATGTGTCTGATGAACAAATTATTTCTTTATCAGTGATAAATGACACAAACGACTGCAGGTCATCTTATTGGACCTTTTTGGCATTTAAAATGCAGGTATCATCATTAAAATGATGTAGCACTAATAATAATGAGCATATAATTGATACATTACGGATACTAATGAGCTTCATTAATTTCACATGAGTTCATAATTATTTCATTGTTTATGGGGAACTTATGAAGGTTCAAAGTAAAATTAAGTACAATGAAGTTGGCAAGAATTTACTTCTAAACTAGAACATTTGTAACATTTACACATTCTTTTACATTTACTTAAAGTCTAAAGTCTTCACTGTGTCTGCAGGACTGGTAGCATCTCAAGCTAACTGACATTACCTGCAATTGGTGCCAATCTGAATAAAACTGACCAATATTACAAATAACAATAGATCAACAGATGAGGGATTGATCTGTATTTAGAGATTTCCATATCCTCATAACTTTCTCAGCAAATATTTCCTTTTGTGAATCACTGCTTAAATACTGCTCAAATGCAAAGATCGGTATTGACTCACGAACTTCCTATCTTGCAGGCTCCCGGAGGTCCGGATCTCCGACAACGGGCCTTACGAATGCCACGTGGGCATCTACGACCGAGCAACGAGGGAGAAGGTCGTCCTGGCTTCAGGGAATGTTTTTCTTACTGTTATGTGTGAGTACCTTTCAGTCGGTGTCTTTTTGTTTTCCATGTGTTTCTGGTTAAAACCGGGAGACGCAGCCATCTTGATCACTCAACAAAAGAAAGTGCGAGGTTTCTTCTTTTATGTGAGGTGCTGCAGGGGGTAACCGGCGGTACTAGATGTTGGATGTACAGGGGGTTTTCAGACCCAATCAACTATTGTGTTGAATATCCCAGGTAATGCAATCGTTTAGAGATTTGCACCATATGCTCGCAGACTTTTTAGCAGTTCAATTAAATGGACAAGAAAGCAATTTATCTAAATCTCTGTTACAGCTGCGCAACGTTTAAATATTCTGTTTCACTCTGACATTAAAGTGACTACAGTCTTAATTTTTAAAGTTGTGAGACAAATCCATAAACACTAAAGCATACCCTGCTTCTGTCTATTTTACTCAGATAACTATCAGACCATAGTTTGTTTAAAATGTGCTTCATGCCTTATTGAAGAAAATTTGAAACTAGTGACCATAAACTGGTTTTCTTCTCTATAATCAAATTTATTTGAGTCTCCCCCTGCTGGTCATTAGAAATACTGCAAGTTTAAGGCACTTCAGCGTTGGCTTTACTTTTCAGACTGGGAGGTTGCCTCCTGTATGCTAATAAGTTCGCCTTTTCAACTGGTGATCAAATGTCACAACTTTGTTTCGCTGCCCCCAAGTGGCCAAAAATATTAGTTATCGCAGATTTACGGTCTTGGTGTATTTACCTCTTACCTCCTTTTTGTAAATGTATTTTCTAAACCTGCATTATATATCACTGTGAAGAAAAAACATCTGCACTCCTCATCTGGTGTTGAAATAGGACAGACTCCAGCACTGTTGTGTTCGGATGAAAACTAATGTTTCATTCATTTCTTTGGCGATCAGCTGTCTCCCGCCAGCCTGGTATGAATTTGACGAGTCAGCTGTTTCTGCTGCATGTCCGGGTTGTTTTTGGCGTGAAAGCGTTGAGATGAGATGATAAATGAGACGCCACTCGGGTGGATGTTGGCTTGGAGAATATAAACAACGACAATAAAGACAACAGGTGCATTCATCACCAATGAATACCAAAGATATGTTATCCAGTGGTTTATACAGTAGATATTATTATCATTATCTATGTTTGCTTCCTCCCCTGTGGCTACGATTTCTTTGTCCCGCTGTCATGACCGTCTGCAAGAATTCATGAAAAACATTTCCTCGTGGGAGATGTGCATTGTGTGATGTGTATTGTCCACATATGCAGTGTATTTCATTTTTGTAAGTCATATTTTTATTGACATTTTCTGATTTCAAGGACAAAAACCCAGAACACAAAACATAACAAAACACCATAATAGAAAATAAATAAAATACAAACTCACCAATGTGTCCAAAGACAATCCCAGGAAGTAGTCCCATCCTCCGCCCTCCTATCAGTCTGTTTAGCATGGGCTCATAGGATGCAGCCTCGACCACCCAGTCTTTCAAGCCTTTTTGAAATATTAGGGATTTTGGATTTATCCCCTTAAACCCAATTCAGGGGTCAAAGGTGTCGCTGAACCAAGCCAGCCACTCAACGTGTGTTAAGAGTGCAGCTTATCGAGGTTTTATGATATTGGAATCTGTAAAAATACTTATCAAACTGCCTGTTTTCATATTCTGCCCCGGGATCACGTTAAATGTCATCATCCCCTACCGTAGAAGATGAATTCTAAATGTTGTGGAGCGATCGGCCTCCGGCTACGTAACAATTGACTACGTTTCCGTGGTGATACTGATGTAGAATGTCTCCCATTAGGAGGTTATTACTTCCTTCAACTGTGAACCTGACAGAAATAGACTTGTTGATTCCACTGAAAATTCAAGTTGATGGGAATGATGTCCTTTTTTTCTCTCTCGCTGCAACAGCAAGTTTTCAGCATTCGGTGGAAGGTATCGGGGCCCAATACTTTTCCGATCTTTTTTGCTTCCCTTCAAACCGCATTGCCTCTGTGATACAACTTATACCCTGATATTTCTCATTTAATCACGAGAGGACGTTGTGCGCCCGTAGCCTATTGCTCAGCCTGCGCTGTAATTATTGTATTTAAGCCCCCCCCCCCTCCTAACGACAGCTGTTTCGCCTGCCTCTGATGTATCAATTCCTGCAGCAGAGACATGCTGTTCTCCATGTGGTCCAATGGCTAATTAGCAGCGGCGAATATTTCCAGTGGAACACCAGAGGAAAGACATCGCGTGACAATATTACTCCATTATCACATAACACAGAACTGCCTATGGTTTTCATGTTTCCTCCCCCGACCCCCCCTTTTGACTTAGACGTTCATTTCTCTTTAACTAAGCCCTTGACCGTCTGCTCTGTTCAATTTGATGACCAATCCCATGCCTCTGTCTGAGCGCCCCCCCACCCTCCCCCACACACTTTCGTCAGTGAAAGACTTTTATCAATTGTAGGGGATTTACTCAGTTAACTGTTTCTGGTTCCAGCGACGGGTGGGAAGAAGTGAGCGATGCAGTGGTGGGGATAGTTGGAGCACCCCGAACTCAGCTGGGTCTTAAATCACCACTCCACAAGAGAAGAAGAAGAATGGCCTCTGGCGTTGTGGCTAATTGCCGTCTAAACTGAAACAGAATTATTCATAACCTATTAGTGTGTCAAGTTCACTGGGAAGTAAAGAAGTAGAAAAAAGACGAGAGGAGAAAGGAAAAAGAAAATTGGAGGGTGGAAAAAAAAGTTAATTAATAGGAAGCGGTACACGGAGAGTATTTTAATTTTTTAAAGGGCTTCATAAATAAGAATTATCATTTTAATGAATCCCCTGCCAAGAAATTCAATCATCCAGTTTTTTAAAGGCTAAACCCTGAACTCCTGGTACCTTCGTTACTGTCCTTCACTTTCCTCTGGAAACGTTGGCTTTCATCTCGCAATGCATGTACAAAATATTGTACAGCCAGAGCATATCACTATGGTTACACTGGTCTTTTGATGCATCTTTTGTGATCTGGTGTTAATTTGATCAGACAGTGATCGGATACATTTGATGGTCTAAGGAGTGGCTGTATAATGGTGGGAAGACACATTCAATTTTTCCCATAAAACCCCTAGAACCTCCTACAAATATCAGCAATATAAATATAAATACATTATGCAATTATAACCGGATCTGCTTTTATTAATCCACACCATGGGAACATGTGGATGGGGTGGAGGAAGAGGTGAACCCCTCATGACCTCGCCCACCTAGGAGCCAGGAAGTATGTACCATTTGAAATCAGTTTCCTACAAATCCTTCACAATAAAAGCACTTTGTTGGGTTTGTTTTTATTCTAAAGCAAACCCAGCATTGTTTTCAATATACCATAGTATATATGTACTAAATCCCCTTGACATGACATCAACAAGCTTTTATCTTGATAATGAGATTAATAAATAAGATGCAGCACCAATAACTCGGGCACAAATCCTATACCCTTTAACCAGAACAAGCTGTCACGGTGCACTCCGCCTGTAAAGATAATTATTGATGGATAACTGTATGATAATTCATGAAGAGGCACTCTGTTGTTATCAAAGTTCAACATCAACATCCGAACTGAAAGGTCATGGATGAGAAGTTCATCGTGAGAAAACGCTGAAATCAGCGGAAGGACAGAATCTTTATTAGGGTATTGAGTTTACTGTCAAATCACATTCCGTCTCCGCCTGCAGAGGGAATATTCAACAAGATGTAAAATACACAGAACTGACAGTGTCATAGAGTTTGGCCTTTTGACCACGCCTTCCTCTCTGTAATAGCTTCAATGATGAGGACTCAGTTGATGGACGTCAAACAGCAAAAACATTCAGTACTTTGACATAAAGAGAAGGTTAATTAAATAACTAAGAATAAATAAATAAGCAACTTCATGGTTAAGTTCAAATGTGTTTTTACTAGAAGCACATGCAAACAACTACAACTGTAACTCATTTGCATATAACTTGTCCAACAATATAAATGTTTTATTTATCCAGGATAATCCCTTTGGGATCTTGAATTGCTTTTACAAAGTGAGTCCTGGTAAAGATGGTAAAGTTTCACATAAAAACACAGGTAATATACTCAAAAACAAAAAAGAAAGTTGACAACAAACAAAAAAATAGAAAGAGATGACAAATCGCATCAATCAAAGAATTTTCATCCGGTGTTGGGTCGAGTACATTATGATCCCTCGAATGAATCGTTTCCTTGCAAAAGAAAAAAAGCTAATTTTCTTTTTGCGAGACACGAAGTAATGATGATGTTAAAAGACAGATTAAAAAAAAAAAAAAGCAATTTGCAGTTCCTCAATTTCATTATCTAAAGGCAGAATGAGAGGTGATGTATCCCTCACATTAATTTGTATTTCACAAAATGGGTTATTCACATGAATTGCAAATAAAATTCGACCTAAAATGAGACAAAATTTTGTTTAGCTTCAGTTTACTTATGTTCATGATTGACCTTGGTTTGATTTAACTGCAAGTCTACAAAGCTTTCGCTGTAATCAAAGCCATTTCAATGTCAAAGTCATTGTGAAATACGTTGAGTGCTGGAGATCACTTTAACAAAGCTGGATTTTCAAATAAAAAAAAATGGGCACTTTTTTCAATATTTAATTGTTCTCTAACTAAGTCATGTTTTGTTGAGCATTTAAATTGTTGTATTGGACTTGAAGGACACCATTAGCACAACATATCAAACTTTATTGCAGTGTCACTGATGTATTGTGTATTGTGATTGCAATACTTGAGGGATAGACTTCTGACCCATCGCCACCAATCACATGGAAATAGATATTTCACAGCGCAGACGCTGACATATCCATCCCCGTAAAGCTAAGGTCATAATATCCGGCTTTTGGTGGGTGAAAGAAATCAATACCTCTTTTCCCCCAATGGTCGAGATAGGGTCATTATTTGTTATTACCCAAAGTGATTTCTATGCCACATTCCAAAGATGAGAAGGAAAGGTTATTTGTCTCCTTTGAATGGAGACTGACCTTGGGGGACGCCGCCTCCTGGTTGATCTGAGCATAGCGTCCGATACGACTGAGGTTGTCCTGTTGTTGTCGGTATCACATGACCGCCGGGTTGCCGGATGAACATCTTAATAGCCCCCGTTGTGTTTAAACATCACGTCACATATCTCCGGAAAAATCCTTTCTTTTAACCTTTTGTGAAGCGAGAGGATGTAATTTAAAGGATACCCTTCAACGAGGCGGCGTGGCTGGGTATTTATAACCCCGGGAAACAGAGATGAGCGCTAAGGTGTAGAGGGACTAATTACCTTCTCATCCCATAAAACTGAGATTCGCTTCAATAATGGATGCCCGACTTTAATTAAGCGCATGTATATTTAGGCGCTCGTTTATAAATGGGTGGGATTAATGGCGTAGGAGGCCGGGGGCCCGACGACAGCGACGCCTGCAGACACTGCAGTTCGGCGTACTCCCGAGGAAGAGTTAAGGACCGTGTGCGAGTGCATGCGAAGGCTTGTTTGGGTGGCGGGGTTTTTGATGGATTGCATCCGGGGGAAGTAGAGGAAGAACTGGATCTAGTTCTTCAGCTCTCAGACGGGACGGCGGTTCTGACCGCCGCGTGGCAAAGTGTACTCGGCGGCGTCTTTCAGCACGCTTCGGTCCCCCGGGGGATTGTTTCAAGAGTGCTTGATCCGATTCTCCATTACTCTCTCATTTAGCCTCCGTGTCACCTTCCTGCTCACACTTCATGTCTTATAGTGTGCTGTCAGCATCGCAGCCGCTTCCATTGGTTTTTTTTTGTGCAAAAATGCTTCATGCAGCGACGGCGATCTCTATTTGAGTCTTTTTTTTTTCTTCTTGAGATGATTTCATCTGATCCGTCGCCGCTCCTCGGTGTTCCTTACTACAACACGTTGGCTTGGAGTCCATTGCGGGGAAAGAATGAAAATGAAATTCAAAGAGCAGATGAATTATTAAAAGTCTGTCTTTGAGCTAAAACTCTGGGGTGATAATTGAGGCAAAAATAAACAACCCATGGGCTTCCTCAAGGATTTCTCTACCCAACACTGAACTGTTGTCTGCTTCCTTCCATGTGGTCGGAGTTTTGTCTGTTTTCCTTCTACGTAAAGTTTCCGCTTCTCTCATTTCATTTTGAGGCACAATTTGGAAACCTTTTCATTGGCTACATTTGGGTGCGGCGGCATAATCTTGCAATTACATTAGCAGCTGTACTGTATCTCATTTTGTGGCCGCATTAACAACAAGCCATTTAAAAAAAAAAATGTCCCCGCCAGCTTATTCCGGTGACTCGTTCAGTCGACATTTGCCGGGCGGTCATCGGCGGGGCGGTCATCGGCGGGGCAGCCGGCGCTCGCCGAGGCTGCGGCCTCATAAAGAGCCTGACTTCGTATCCGGAGAGTTTACACAGCAAACAAAACAAGCATCTGACGGTTGCATCATCTCTTCTGCTCATATTCTTTCCAATAAAAAGGCTGCAGGACGCAATATTTTGGCCCGATGACTTTTTATCAGCTCCAACCTGGGTTCAGCCTTACAGACGAGCACCACGGTGACGCTGCAACAAAATGAATATTTATGTGTTGGGGTACTAGCAGGAGCAGATTCGGTTATTAACAGATAATTATTACTATCAATATAATTATTGATATATTACTCAGTCGAGAAGACTATATAAGAGATTCTAGACTCACTTGTTGACCTGGACTCTGCATAGCCTCCCTCCTTTACCCCCCACATAATCTATGCCGATCACCAGATTAACCTACTGTGCGATGTTTTATTTACCGCCGTGGTTCAGATGTCCGTCCGTCCCCCAGAATGAGCAGCTGTCAGTGCTTTTCTCTGCACACAGCGTTTGATTTTATCTCTTTACCTCCACAAGTCGACGGTTACTGCTGCTCTGTGCCGCACAAGAGGACACCGCAGGCTCGTGAACCCGGCGGCGCGGCCAGATCGCAGTCTAGTGCACCTCGCCAAGGGCGTTGGGAGTTTCATGGCCAGACTCCTTTGGCAAGCCAGTGGTGCACTTGGGCACAGAGCGGGATCAGAAAGATTATTATCATCGTCGCCGACGGGTTTTGGGGGGGCGAAACGAGCCTGTTGATGTGCAAACTGTGTCGAATAATTAATCACAACAACACATTTGATGTGCACATAAGTACGGAGGGATTCTTCGCTTATTTTACAACAGGCTGACGCCAGTTGCACGGGATTTAACCAGCGGATCTGCCGTGAATGATTGTGGCTTAACAGTGCGCAACATCACTCCAGTTGGAGACTGCAGATGGGAGCGACACCTGCTGCCGTCAGATGGCTGTAAAGAGAGTCATCAGTGTAAAGGAAAGGCCTTCAGTCCACCGGCATGACGGAGCTCCATTCTGCCCAGCCGGTATTTATAAGGGGTAAAGAAAATCAGGTTTTAAAGTTTAAAACCAGTGTTGTTTTCTTCACAAATAAGTCAATTACAAATATTAGCAAATCAATTAATGTTTGCAAATACAAATGATTGTGAACCACCAAACATAATGAGGGACTTTGCGGATTGACAATGTTCTTGCATTCTCTCTACTGGCCATCAGGGGGTGACTCCTCTGGTTGCAAAAATAAGTCCGATTGCAATGAGAAAATGACCTGTACATTACCGCAGTCCAAATATGGTCACTTCTGGTGACCGGTTGCAAATAAAAATCTTTATCCAAGATGACGATAATCAAAATGCCGAACTCGAGGCTTCAAAACAGGAGTCCACAAACCGACGGGTGACGTCACGATGATTAAGTCACCTCCTCATATACAGTGTTTGTGTTTAACCTTCCATGTTATTAACCCTTTACATGCAGGAGAGCTGATAGAAAGAGAGAAGTGTGTCGACACACATTGGCTTTAATAACTAAACCAAATATTAATACAGTGCAGCGGAGTGGTGCAGCTCCTTAGGGAGCGCCCATTGTGTGTGTGTGTGTGTGTGTGTGTGTGTGACAGAGACGGTGGGCCTCTGTGGGCCATCGAAGGGGAGTCAGTGCATGTTTAGTATGAGCTACACTCGGTCATGAAATAAATGTTACGGCTCCTCGGCAGCCGAGCAAAGCTCCTGTGTTTTGTTTACCAGCAACTGCATCCAATGACGGGGGGTTTGGCTGTGTGTGTTTGTGTGTGTGTGTGTGTGTGTGTGTGGAGCCGTCTCCTCTGTGATCCATGACCACAGTCAGTACGGGGAAGCAGGTTGTTTTAGACACAGCAGTCAAATTATTGTTATAACATCGAATGCAGCACAGTGTTATTCAGATATTATTTATTATTATTATTATTATTAAATTATATTTCTATTACAATTTGACCTCTCTGCATTTAACTCCACCCTAAACTTTTTTATGAAGCGTTCTCCAATGTCTCACTCCAATGACAGCTATCGCCCTCCTCAAAGTATTCTTAATAATCTTCAAATAGAGATCATTCACTGCGGGTGAAATGTGTTTAAAGCTACGGACCTAGCTACGGGAATGTGATGACATAGTATACAGACCAATAAAAACCCACACAGGAAGAGTGGGTCAAACAAACACAGGACTTTCAACCAGCAGACCCCTGTTCCTGTCCTCAAGTGTTGCCATGTTTTTGACGAGACAGCGCCACATGCAGGCCGTCATTTCTGTCTATATCTGCATTTAAAGCCCTGTTTTCTCCTCTTTTTTTTTTTTTTGCTCCAGCTCACAGCCGAGTAGAACATCATGCTAAGTGTACTATCCATTTTTCTCCTCCTCAGGACACCCACTTAATGGTAGGAGACCCCGCAGTTCGGCTGCTCGTTTAAAAAGGAGGCGAGTCCAGAGTAGACCGCGCTGCTTCCACCGCCATATGGCACTTATGTTAAAGAGCAGGAATTAGGGCTGTGCCGAGTGTACCGGGGCGCCGAAATAAACAAGTACCATTTCGTGACATCGAAGGATGTTTATACCCCGTTAAAAACAACGCTTCTTATGCCTGATGGAGAAGGAATATAATTTCAAGTCAGCGAGTCATATCAAAAAATTGGTCAGGTCAAGGTCGTTTTATACACAAAAGTTGTACAATTGACACTGAGACGTTGTTGTCGACAAGAAGAAACATTCTGAAATTCAGCATTTTTTTATTTGGTTTCAAAGCATCGCCGCTAAAACACAAACGTACACATCTTCAAATAGTTTCCTAGTCTTTAAACCATCACTTTATGGATAACCTTGTGAAGTCTTTCACGACGCGGGACCTTTGTTGTTTTTTTTTCTTGGGTAGCTTTTCCCCTTCCTTCATCCTCGAGACGTCTCACGTCTTATTTGGAAGACGACGCCTCCCCAGATGTCTCCTTGTAGTCGTATCTGCATGCTGTGAAGCAGTTCGGGCTTCGTTCCTCGTGGCGCGGTCTACCTTCGCATCCTCCGTCGCCGAGGACGTCTTCATCACTCGCCAAGGTCCCTCCCATCGAGCGCGGTTGACTGACGAGGCGACGGAGGAGAAATGGCTTCGCCTCCCCAGAGACACCAACCGATTGTTCTGAAGGATTAAAACGCCTCTTTGTCTCTCTATACCTTTTTACCTCAATATCACCTTGCTTGATAAGACTCCTTTCCTTCCAAGTGATCTCCCTCCTAAAAATAGTTTCTGAGCTTCATGTTTTTTATTTAGCAAGTTTGACAAAACTTATCAGACGGTGTTATCTTTTTTTAAATGAATCATTTCATTCACTTACGCAGGTTATGTGTTACGTAGCGTATCGTTAAAAGATTTAATTCATTTCTCGAGAGACCGAACCCAAGGGCATCTGTAACTTGAAAAAAGGTCAACTAAAGAAGAGCCAGACAGGATGAAAAGAGGCATAACGGCTCCCTAGTTTGTAATATCATTCCAGCCCCGTGGAGTATGTGATTTGATTTATTTTTAGCTCGGCACCGTTGCCACGCTAAGATCAGTCTCTAACTATGGGGAAATACATGCGAGCTCACCTGTCTGTCATTCGTAACCTATTTGCCATCCCCCCTCGTGACATTAATTCTGTGGTGAATATAAGTGGTGCTCCCCGTCGAGTCCCTTAAAAACTGGTTTTGATGCATAGATCGCCAGAAGGGATCTCTAATAATATCAACGCCCCCCCAAAAAACACAAAGCAGATCAGTTCTTCATCTCTTTCAGACTTTCACAACAACATATTGACAGGGAAAGATAATGATGACTTTCTCTTCTCACAGAGGCTGCATTTATGATGAATTTTGGACACGGCATTGAACGCCTGTACAGACAATACCTGTTTTTGTAAAAAGACAGATTGTGTCTTTAATTCCCTGCAGTTGCACAGCCTTCGAATATACGAAGGAGTACTACTTTATTAATCGTCCAGAGGGGGGGGGATCTATCTTTTCTCACATTGTTTAAGCACACACACATTGGCCTGAAACACAAAAGAGCGGTTACGGGTTTGGATGCCTTGCTCAGGTGCACCTCAGCAGTGACCAGGAGGTGAACCAACACCCCCTGAGCTAGTATTCCACTCCAGGTAACAACTTCCAGCTCTGAAAAGTGATTTAATGCAAAAGTTAGGACTCCTCTTGTTGCAAAAATCAGTCTGCTTGCATGGGAGTCAATGGGAATATGACCCTACATCTCTTTTGATTTATTATCCCAGCAAACATTTATGGTCTCAGTCGCTCGTTTCAAGTCTTCTTCAATCCAACATTATGTTGATTTAGCAAATTAAGGTCCTATTTTAGTGAAAAGATGATGGAAGTAGGGGATGCTTTAGGGCGGGGCTACCTTGTGATTGATAGGTTGCTACCACAGTGTTGTCCGATCTGGTAGTCGTCCGTGTTTTTTGTCATACAAATTCAAACAGTTCATGAAATGAAACGTGACTTTTCTTGCCGTCTAAAAAAGGTTTGATTCAGCACTTAGCTCCATCCCCAAAAACAAAAATCTGCCAGCCAAAATGCCGAAATAGCTTCAAAACTGTGACCTTCAAATCGATGACGCTGTACTTGGTCCATGTTAAGACTTGATTCAACAAAGTCTCCATAGACTGATCTTCTGTCACCACAAATAATATTTGATTCAATACATCTCCACTTGATGCATTTTGAAAATATTTGGCAGCGGGTTTGGAACCACTGGCCGGCTTTTCTGTATCTGTTTACTTCTTTCCGGATTCCTTCCAAAGTCCAAAGACATGCATGTGAGGTTAACAGTTGGGTCTAATAGATGGATGTCACTTTTGTACTTTTAAATATTAATAAAAAGATCCATTTTTGTTTAACATCTTTATTTTGGGGTAAAAGCATCTTCCCACCGAGACAATGATTTGTGAAAGTCAGGGGTGGAGGGTTGGAGTTGCATGTATTTCCAAAAGTGGCTGCTGAGTACCTTACCTCTCAGCTCTTTTGAGATTTGACACACATCTTTTTGCGGCCGCACAAAAGGACTGTGATACAGGCCATGAATTGATGGGGAGAAGAAGAAATACTGGGTTTTGGAGTCCCTGAAAGCAGCCTGTGGGCATGTATCAAATGGATTTCTTCTCAGTGTGCCTATTTTTTAAAACTTCACAATCAGAGGAGGGGGAAGCTGAAGGGGGAATTGAAATGAGAAATTCATCGGGACCCTTGTGCTGTTCTGACGTGATCTATGAAATAAAGGGTAGGCTGTGTCAACGTCTCATCTCCTGCTGGGATTTAGAGATTTACCCCCAACGTCTTTCGGAGGCGTCTCCAACAAAGTTGCTTTCTGGACGTTCAGCCTCCAGAAACCCAGACATGTTAATGAACGTATTAGAACCTATAACCTACAAAAGGAGACCTTATTTCTTTCTTGACAGAGAGGTGTTGTTGGCTTAATTGCTAATTTCCAAAAGTGTTCTCCAAAATAAAGATTTAATTGAGGTTGAGGAACTCACATACTCAGTTATTTCAAAGGGCAGAAAAACAGGCTTTGTGCTGATGAATATAGAAAATGAAAGTGAAAGCTTGTGAAATGTGACAGCTTTAGGAGAGCCAAACGCCAGCTTGATGATTGTGGTTTATTTTAGGAATTAACCACTAATTGGGGCTCTCTAGTTAAACTCTTGCTTTTCTTCCTTCGCAGTCTTGTTCCACTTCTTAGCATTTTAGCTGCAGTAATTGTACCATTGGGAGCTTTTTTGGCCTTTTTTTATAGCTACACTCCAGGATTTTATATTTTCTCACGTGTGTCATATTTGTAAGTCAAAAGATTTGAAACGCCTCTTCCAAATCCCAGGACAGAAACGAATGAGATATGTTCATACTACCTTGACATCGGAGCTATAATATGTCATATCATATATGATGCGCTGAGCTCTAGATGGGAGGGAGGGCGGTTGTCTGCATCAGCTTCCTTTCTAGCTGATACACTCACAGCAGCTCTGCCAGGAAGAGGATAGGCGGCTGTTTATGGAAATGTAGTCACACAATCCATTTTTCCCTCTCATATTTAATACGCCGCTGCAGTGAGTGCTTCAGCTACAGAGAAGGCTGCTCCCATGCTGGGGAGAACTGAGCTTAATTGACTGCTGTCTTAAAACTCACTCGACCTCACATGCACCACCGGGGAGGAACGCGCAACGGGGGCAAATCGATAGTCAATTAATAAATGTATATTTTGTAATATTTTTTCTTAAAAAAAAAAAAAAAATAGAGCAAGCAAGAGCGGTCAAAAGGCTCAGTATTGGGAGATGAGCTTTGTGTTCCTACAGAACCGAGATAAAAAGAGCTCACCTGCCAAAGTAGCCGGTGGAATTGACACAGCGCCTGCCAATTTTTGGTCCGTATTTGGCGGGTTGGAGAATGTTAATTTCAAGCCCCGGTGGCACGACATGTGGCACTGGCACGGACGGCAGCGGGCAGGTGTTGCTTGTGTCACACGCAGATCTGAAATCTTGTTCCAGAGTTCGATATCCAACCACTGAAAAGGGTAGAAACCTGTTATTAAGAATGATTGATTCTGTAAAAAAAAAAGAAGAAGTGGCCTTGAAGAAAAAGAGAGGTTTGAAATCAGCAGGGCTGCAACGCTGATCCTGATGTGTAGATTTTTTTAAACAATATCATGAAAAACTACATGTTATACTGGCTGGACAAAGTGCCTTAAAATGTGTATTTCAGATTTGGGTCTAGAACTAAAAATACAGCTAGAGGAGCTACAGGATCTGAGGACTGAATCACTCTTATCTTGGCAGCAGATCAGGGATGCAGTCGGGGCCAGGTCCGAGCATAGATTACGAGACAAAAGTAGCGGGATCTTAAAAAAAAAAATCTATGCTGAGACTAATTGAAGTTGCGGCGAGAAGCGAGTGCAAAGACCTTCAAACAGGATTTAGAGCGTGAGTGATGGGAGGTCTCTTTGTTCCAGTTAAAAATCTTGGCAACAGAATTCTGGATAGGCTGTAATTGTTTCGTGGGCGTTTTCCGGAGAAAAACCTGAGAGCGATCTCTTCCAAATAGACGTAGAAAACAGGACTTTGGTAGGCGAAAAGACCTGAAATGACAGAATGGTGTTTCACATGCAGCTTTAATGACTAACCTCCAGTGTGACTATCACACTCTTCAATGATAACAGGCTTTGCTAAATTGACTGATCGGGCCAGACTCTTGTCTCCGGTGCTTCATCGTACAACCACACACACGGAGGGACACTCGTCTCTAGCCGGCAGTTTAACTTCCACTGATGTTCCTTCACACAAGGACGCGGTCCGTACATTTGGATGACTCGGGGGCTCGGAGCTACGCAGCTATTTCAAGCCGGGATTTGCTGGGGCGTTCAGAACGTTGTCGCCGCCGGCGGATTTAAAAGATTGATGCCGGGTTTTTGGCGAAGGAATTAGTAGAGATTTAAGATTCTCGAGTTAGCCTCAATCTCTGTTCTGATCTTGGATAATTCAATCTGTTACCGAATGAATTGTTGAAGTGGTCATGAGCCAAAAAAGCAGATTTGAGTCAGAAACCGATATAAAATCTTAGTGTGGGTGCTGGTGGATGGTGGAAAAAAGATGTCTTTCAAAGCGAAACGTACAAAACCGGGCAGCAACTTTCTTTCGCTGCAGCAGTCGGAGACAACACAAAAAAAAAATCCTCTTTCTTGAATAATGCATGTCCGTGGACTGTAATCTCATCATGTGAGTGGTGGCAAAATGCTGATATATACAGTATTTATATTAAAAAAAACTTTGCATTTCCAGGAGAGTGGCTTATGCACATTTTTTTTGTTTATGAACATGCAAAGAAAATACCCTCTTGAAATGCAAAATATTCAACATTTCATGATGTGCCAGAATGGAAGCTTTGCTACAGAGTCGAGGCTCCGCCTAAATCAAATTATGCCGTAATGGAAAGTAGGTGCAGATCTCTGCAACCTCATGTGTGCCAATGTCAATACGTTTGTCAGATTGCCCCTGAACCGAGTAACGGTGCTCCATAAATGATTCCTTGTTCCATATAATGAAGACTCTCTCTCTCAGCCAGCTCTTGCTGCTGCGATTTTGCCCGAAAGCAAATTCTCACTTTATCCTCTCCTATTGTGACTGAGTGAGTGTGGAATAGAAACCGGCTTGCTACGCGACTCACAATTACAGTTGGGACTGTTTTTCGGTCGTCTGCAACCCCGGTGACTTGTGAAGAAGAACGCAGCCAGATGTGTTTACTCAGTTAAAATCAGGGTTCAGAGATTCTTTCTTACCGCTGTTACGGCCATATCGATGTGTGTGTGTATCGTCTCTGACATCACTTGATGTATTATCTCAGTAAACATTGTTAACATGAGTTTATGGTCTCAATCTCTAGTTTCAAGTCTTCTTCAATACAGCATGATGTTAAATTAGTAAATTATGGTCCATTTAGAGTCAAATAGACGATAAAGCAGGGGATGCCTTTGGGCGAGGGTACCTTGTGATGGCGTTGCTACAGCGGCCTCGCTACCACGCTACCAATACTGCAAAAGGTAGCTGACTTTAACACTTAGCTGTAGAGTTGACCTTGAATTATTACTTTGTTAACAGCTTTGCACCAGAAACCAGATGGATCCAGATCCAGGAAGGTGTCCGTCACAACCACACGGCACTCCTCCGTGGTCCAAATATGATATAATTCAAAATTACATGCAGATTTATCTTTCTGACAACAAAACCGCCATGTTAAAACTTAATTCGTTTAACGATTCGCCCCCTCTACGCCATGCATCGAAACACGTCTTATACAGATCGAATCGAGAAACGACCCTACGGATCATGAGGTTTTCTAGCGTCCACATTGGGCTCCGTATAAAAGGGGTTTGAGCGGAAGCTGCGGTATACATGGACCTCGCAGCCTGGTCCTGATGGTGGTGCGTAATGCGCGGAGACATCGGTCTCAAAACGCAAAGGGCCCTCGAACATGACTTTGAGGTATATGTCTATACCCCCACGCACACAGAGGGATGAGGTGGCGAGCGCTGACGGTGATCCATGCGGTCATTGCGGTCCCACCGTGACTGGAGGACCACCAAGAGCCCCTTTGAATATTTGCAGCTGATTATAACTGAATGTACAGAAATGGTCCTCAGGAGACACCCCATACGTGTTTCCACCCACATGTTTGCTGCATCCTAGATCAGCACCTGGAGGTGTGTTCGGCCCTATTGGATCGCAATTCATCCCTCAATGTGTTTTTGGCGCGTTCACACCTTTACTCGCGAGGGCTAATGTACATTCCGACCGCAATCTGAGCGCCCAAAACAGGCACAAAGAGACACCATACAACGTAGTGTGTTTAAGGACCTGCAAAGGTGAAAATATCTTCAATTATCTCAATCTGAACATCATTTAATATCTATCTTTCCAGCCGTTTTTGTGAATGTGAATCATATTTATTGCAATAGAACCCTGAAGGACAAATGCTCTTCATATTTTATTAGGACGTGTTATTAATGTGCTACATTGTTGTAGTTGTACAGGACAAGAACATGAATGGATGCTGTAAGCCTAAAAAAAAAAAGCTTCCATGGCACTAATTTCAACCACTTGAGGCTCTAATGAATCAGCTTCAGCCCCTTTACAACAAAAGGATTTTGGCCATTTTTGAGTAAACAGTTCATAAATCCATGAACGTTCTACTGCACTGGGTTTTATAGAGGCTTCAGTCAATGCCATATTAGAGTGGAAATGTGAAATCCCAAATTACTCAGCAGTCAATAATAGCGGTTGATCATGCGTATTACACCGGAGGAGCCAGCGGCAATGCTTTGATGGTTCGGCCTGTCAATCACCGTAAACAAGCTCTTCAGAAAACACTTAATTTGCCAGTTTCAATCATCGTGATAGTGTTGTATTGTTTTTCTAGAAAGAAGAGATACGGATGCTCGTGCATCAATTCTGCACTTGATTGACTTTGGGAAATGTTGTGCATCCTCAGCAGCAAGGACTCGAATTGCAACTAAATGATCTCAGTATTAAAAAAAACCCTGACATAGACATCATTTCTTGCATTGATTAGCACACGTCTACTCCTCGAGCTTCGGTTTGAATAGAAATCCCCACAATCCCCTCGGTTCTGTGTTTTTAAACTATTGAAAAAGGATGTTACATTTTTTTATATTCAAGTGAAATATTCGTTTAGCCTTTCCCTAGTTAAAAAAAATATATCTTATATATCAGCTATGCATCCACAGTAAAGTAAAGAACGAATTACAAATTCCCACCCTGAAAAATTCAGCCGTTATAAAATCTGTCCTTAAACTTCGGATAACGTCCAGCACCTACAAACACAGACGCATATATTCTGCAAACACACGGCATAGAAACCTGACGAGAGGTTCAAACTCCTGGCTGAATCGGAGCAATTTCCAGGGCGAAATCGGAGCAATCTGGTCATCCTAATTATAGCTTTTGGTGTTTGGGGGAATGCGGCGAAGTCCTCGAGGAAAGCTGCAATCAAAACCTCCGGCAGCAGGGCGCTGCAGTGAAGTAGCTCCTCCACATGTGCAGTTAATATGAAGGCATGGAAATTGCTAAATTCATGACCCCTCGAATGCGGAGCAGGTCAGTGAGAGTCTTTTTTTTTCTCCCCACCTCCGTGTCTCTTCGTATTCGGAGGAACACCGCGGAGATCTTTCCCCTGGAACGGGATCATTATACGGAGAATGGAAAGCGGCAGGTGTAGTGCAGCATGGAACAATTGCTTAACCTGCCTTTTAACAAGAGGCCACAGCCCATAAATCAAAGCCCAGACCATGACTTTATAGTTCATCCCGTTTTGTCCTCATTTTCCTTTTTGGATTTTACTACATGGTATATAGCTGAATGGAATATTACAAAAGAACTTTACTGTTATTGTGGCACAAAGCAGGGTCGTGCATCCACTTTTAACAAGGCTTTTATTTTCTCACCCATTCCGCCGTGCGGTGTCATGACACGGGTCAGTCCCACGACTGTCATCACCCTTGAAAATGTCAATGGCACTTCTAGTTTAGCAATTAAAAGGCGTTCGGTGAAACAAACCCCACGTCGTGTGTCGGAGAGCAGAAGCTTCACATTTAATTGAGAGCCAATCTGCTGAGTGTGACATAGCTCGAGTTGAAAATGGGATTTTTTTTTTTTTTTTTTTTGGCTGAGCTCATGCGACTGAATTAGCCGCCACGGGATGTTACGAGAAGTTCTCTGAACTGCCATGTTCAAAGATTCAATTGTCAAAATGGAAAAAATGTATATGAGATAGGGGGAACAATTTGTCAGTGTGGTTGAAAGATGGAAAAATGTACTTTTTTTTTGGTGTGAAAACATTCTCAGTGCTGGCTATTGGGAAACTTTTATAATATATTGGATGCATTATTAAAACTTTTTAGAAGTGCAAAGTTAAAAAACTGGGTTTTCTTTATGGCACAGAGAGGCCGGGATCACCGGGATGCTAGTCATCATTTCTGGGCTTGAAAGGATCCTCTGCACCACGAGGACTCAATTTATTTTTAAAAATGAAAAATGTTTTCAGCTCCTACTTAAATCTATCAGTTTCTACAGCCAAAATAAGAGCCAATGCATTCATGAATATTTCCTGTAGGAGTTGAAGATGTAATGTGTCGCCGTGAAGTAATCAAATGTCATTTCCATGCTAATGACGGATTTACATTTGTATCACATGTCGAAAAAATGCTGATGAAGTATGGAGGTGAAGGACTGATTCATTTAATCTTTAATGCATTTATTCATTCAGTCATTCACTCATCACTTTTCTAATGATTTTTCTTTTAAAAAGCAAATCTAAAATGAGAGTTTTGACAACTGGAGCTGGAGATCAGGTTAGAAATGTGATGTCAGGTGTGGGAGGAATGCAAAAGAAATGTTTTTTTCAAGAAAAAAAAATCAGACTTTCTTCCCCTTCAAGCAGTTAATCAAACAGATTATTCATATCTTGGACTGTTTGACAAAACCATTTTTGTAAAATCCTTCCTGGGCACAATTCACTGTAAACAGGACGTATTTATCTTGAGCTTCCGATTAGAATCGTCGCAGTGCTTCGTGTAATCGCCTCCGACAAACAAACAAAAAAGATAAAGATCAACAAAACAGTCGTATGACAAGCAAAGCTTTCAGGGAAGTGCCTGGATCCGGAGGCTACGCTCGGTCCCTCTGAGAAATTAAATCAACTTTGGTTTGTGGATTTTTGATCTTTTTGTGAGGAGGAGGAGTGTCAATCATAATGTTTGCCGGGCCGCAGTAAATATTGATAGACGCGCCGCAGTAATGAAGTCTTAGGAAATACAGGTGCACCACTGCCTCGTTTAATGGGACGTAATGAAATAAATGCAATGCATTCTGGGCTTTCTGTAGAACCGTCCTTCCCATCTACATTTGATATCTAATGTCCTCTTCAAAGAATGGTTCAAACTAGAGGGATGGGACTTAAACCAACTAAAAAGTGTTCTCCTAGTCATGAAATATGGATCTTCTTCATCTTAGAATGATATAACGTACTTATGTTACCATCATTTAATAAAACCCCTAAAACCAGATTTCAATCATCCACGATTCAAAAGCATGATCTTATCATCAAGGAATTCATGACTTATTCGGTGTTCGAGGCAACTTTTTTTGTATAGGACCTTTCACATTTTTTTTATAAATTATGTATATATATACAGTATATGTGATACGTGATGTCACATTTCCTAAGTGGGAAGGAGAACTGAGTGCAGTTACTGTCGACTGGTGGAAAAAGTACTTGGAGGAACTCCTGAACCCACCCAACATGCCCTCCGTGGAGAGGGAGGAGGAGGAGGGGCTGGAAGCCTCGCCGTGTCCCTGCCGAGGTCTCCGAGGTAGTTAGGGAGCTCCCCGGCAGCAAGGTGCCAGGTGTTGGATGAGGTTCGCCCCGAGGTGCTGAAGGCTCTGGTCGATGTTGGGCTGCTGTTGGTTAATTCACATCCTCGATGGCGCTCCGAGTTCAGGGACAGTGCACAAACAACGGAATCGGAATCGTGCTCAAAATAAGCAAATAAATCATTTGAATCCATCACTGCCATTGAAATCCAAACTTGATTCCGACTGTGAAAACGTCCTCATGGGGTCCGTTAAATCCCCGCAGACGTGTCAACAAATAAACGTTTCTTATTATTTATCTGTATCGTTACTACAAATCAAATAAAATCCCACGCCATCTGCCTTTGGCTGCACATTTTGTGGCGCTGTGTGTTCGTGTCGCTCTGCAACCATCCAGACAGCAACGTGAGCCGCCGGAGAAGTTTCTTTCTCCATTTGCTGTGCTTTTAGTTTTGCATGCTTCCCCCCTGTGATTGGTCGGACCAGTGAGGCTGAGAGTCACATGACACTTACACTTTCTACCAACCCCTGCTGGGTAGTTGCAGTGTCTTTTCAAACAAAAATCACTTGATTAGTTTCAGCAACGAAACTACTTCAAGGTTCAGCTATGTGTATGCAAACTACTAAAGCACTTCAAAATAACCCTGTTATGGTCTCAAATACTCAGGGTTTAGAGTCCCACTGCCACTTCCACTGCAGTTACTCCAAACACCTCATTCATGTGACAAAGCATTGCTATTCACAAAACACAACATGATTGAATTGACGCGTCATTACCTTGATGTTAAAATAATAACTATACAATTCACCTGTCATCAACTGCCAGGATGTGGGAGGTTGCATATAGCTCAACATTGATTAATAATGTCATGTCAAGGGTAACACAATAGCGACATAGGGTCTGACACAACTACCCCCATGACTACTGAAGGACTCCATACATTACTTATTTCTCTAGCCGGTGCAGCAATATTACAATTGTGCAGTAAATGTCCGGCACCATTAGTAGCTTTAATGGGCTGCACACTTTAATGAACATTGTTGAAACATGCCATCAGCTTTAAGTTCTCCATTCTCTCCAGAGTGGATTACTCACCAGAAAGGACCCATCAATCAAACGCAGCACAAGGGACTATTATTCACACTTGATAAACCTTTTTTTATCCCTTTAATGTGTGAAGTTAGACACTTCAGACAGTCCCATTCTGCACACGTCCCTAATGGAACAGCCTTGACACTATCGAGAACACGCTGCATCCGCCGGCTGCTTTGCATTGTTCTTTCCTACGTCAAGTTTCTTTCAAACAGGAACACGCTGTTAAGTAATTACAGAGCCGGCTTTAAATCCTTTTATATGCGGAGCCGTGTGCTCTTGTGGTCAGCGAGGAGAAAGTGATGACGAGAACATCGACAGAATGTCAGTCAAACAGATGTGAACGGTATCAACGTTGGGTGGCATTTAGGATGGGATGATTCGTCATGGTTTAAATGGCAGCGGGCAGGTGTACAGAGGATTACCTGTTCCATGAATCCATGATACTTGTACTTAGAATGGAGGAAGTATTATGAAAAAACACTATTTTTAAGGGCTTTACATTTGGGCATCTCACTTTTCCCACTATCTGATAACAGTATGTCCCTTTAAGTCACTGCTTTACAGAATCATTACACGCCTACTGCATATCTCCGAATGCTATGATGTGATTGTTTGTGTACAGCTCAGTTTGAGTAACCAAATGTTTTTGTTTTTGCAGTTCATCACGTAAGAACCTGCAAAATCCACCCAGATTGCCGTTCACCACAGGTCACATAATGACTTTGTCAAATGTCATCTCGGAGTCCCTCATCATTCCTGCTGTTTACGATACCGCCTGCTATTCAAAAGAAGCCCCAAAACACCATGAATATTTGAATGCAAGCGCTGGTACAGTTGAGGTGTGATTGTATTGGAGAGTCACCATAATAATGTGACATGAGTTGGAGTGTGATTGGCACAGTGTGGCTCCTGGGCATCATAGTAAATGGTACATCTTGTTTGAATTATTTATAAGCAAAAACAGTCTGGAACAAGTGTTCAGATGGAGTTTAGATTTATTTTTTTTAAAGTGTGTGTTGGCTGCCGAAACAAGAGGAAAAGAAAGTAAGACAGTCGAAATAGCCAAGAAACCCCAAGCCTTTCTTGAAGAGTGTCTAACACATCAAATCTTCAAAAACCAAACACATTTAAAACAAAACATTTTTAAGAGTTAATATTTGAGTGTGATTTTTAACACTCACTGTCTTCACAAGATTAAAATAGGTGTAATTTTCATGGAGTGGGCCATTAGAGGTCTGAGTACTGCTCAAAAGATTGTTTTCTCCTTGAAAAGCCATCAATCACACACGCAGATGTACACACACACACACACGTAACCCTTCCCACACATTTAAGGATAACTGGCACCATCTCAGGAAAATGCACAAATGTACGGCTTTTTGTCTGATCTGCAAACTTTATCAATTTTATCACCGTTTTGTAAAGTACCCGGTGAACTGGATGGCTTATACAAGAAGAGACGGTGCTGCTATTATGGAACTCTTATGTATTTGTTCACAAAACAAACCTTGATATTAAAAGCTCTTATGTTCTGTTATGTAAACCTCTTCTTACCAGTGTATTTATTATCCGCTATAATATTATAGCCAATATTATCTATTATTCAACTTTATTTCAGACTAAATTAATGAAAAGCAAATAAATTAATGTGATTAGAAGCAAGAGTTAAGTATATTATCATGGTAATAACGGGTCTGAGATGTGTTCAATAGCTGGGGAAATTATTGCTTTTGTGCTGGGTGCCACAGTGATGGCAATTTAGGGATTTTGTCGTTGATCATCTCAACAGTGAGAGGATCGTCACAAAGGGTTAAGGAGGTAAAATGCAGCCGTCTCATTGGACAAATGCATTTTCACCAAAAAAAGGCAGGCAGATCCGAAGTCTTAAGGATTTTCTAATGTAATATAACGTGTCATCAGTATACCATTTCACACCATGGTGGACAAAAAGATAGTATCTATATATCTCATCATCTGATAACTGATGATAACCAAAGCTTTGTCCAGAACAGGCGAAAAGTGAAGCCAATGTAGAAGTGCCTTAACCTTGCATTCTGTCTAATAGCCAGCAGGGGGCGACTCCTGTGGTTGCAAAAAGAAGTCTGATGTCATGACACTTTTAGTTTTAATGGAAGGCCTATTATGAAAAACACAATTTTTCAGTGCTTGTGCAAAGTAGATTTGGGCATCTGGGTGATAACTGGAACATTATTTCCACTGGCCATCAGGGGGCGACTCCTCTGGTTGCAAAAAGAAGCTCACTATTATGTCAGTAGACGTTGTAATGACACGAGTTTATGTTCTCAATCACCAGTTTCTTTTTCAATGCAGCAGGATGATTATTTAGTAAATTATGGTCCAAATTCGAGGAAGATGATGAAGCAAGGTATGGTCGGGATAGGGGTTCAGACAGAAGGTGAATATAGGTATATCTAGACAGATGGTGAGAAAAAAATAAAGTGTTGACAATAAACCAAAGTATGCTTGAGGGCGCGGCTACCATGCGATTGATCAGTTACTACCAAATCTTCCGGTGTATAAATAAAATAAATAAATGATTTATTCAGCATTCAGTATTCCTTACATCCACCCTATTGTGTCCCTTATTGATACAAAGATCTGAGATGGCGACGGCCAGAATACCGAGGCTTCCAACAACAACAAACAATGACTTAAACTGTGTCCTTTCCTTGTATATATATATTTATATCCAGTCTATGGTCAAGAACAGGTTAAACATATCGAGGTAATGAAAGTAATTCTGCCGGTCTGGTTTTCACCAGTTTGAAAAGAGACATCCTTGATGCATGGTCACCCATTTGTCTTGGTCATAAGCACCCCATCAACAAACCCTACATGTCAGCCTGAAATATTAACCGTCCCCCCACCCACCCCTGTCCCTGAACGCCATGTATACTATATCGACGTTTGCGGAGCTCCTTGGCCGTCTGGCTGCAGGCATTTTGATGTAGATTTTCTCAAAGAAGCCTCCGGGGGATTGCTCATGTGTGCGAGGGCCAGAACTGAGAAATGAAGGATGGATACTTCACTACCTCAAGTGACTCTCTTTGGCCTCATATAACTTTTACAGCCCTCATTTTACCCCCCTCTTGCACTGTAAATTTAGTGCCATAAAAACATCCCAACCAGGCGTCACATCGGCAATACTGATCAAGATATTTGTGTGTGACGTTAACAGTGCACCCATGTCAACGCCTTTTGGATTGCCGAACCCGCCAAAAGGGATTGTTGGGTGAGGCCCGCAGGTAAAGGGGCCAAATTGTATCAGATTGCCAAAACTAAACCCCTTGCCCTTAAACACAAAAAAACATGGACTTTAGGGATGAGGGTGCCAGTCACAGCTTAATTGATGCCGGGTTGGGTGCAGGGTAAGTCCCATCTGCCACTGTCTGCTATTTGGGAGAAAAAAAGCTCTTCCTTTTGTCCCGTCTGGACCAAGCCTCCTAACTGCGCTGGCAAACCTCTCCTCCGTCCCCCTTGTCCTCATTATAAGCACAAAGCTGTAAAGTCCAAGCCTGGTTTACCCTCAGAGAGCGGTTGGCCTACGGAGAGACCGGGGATAGCCACATACAGCCACGACATATCGTATTTCCCGTCGTCTGGGTCTGGGACCGGAGGGAAAAGCACTGTTGTGCCTTCGCTCAGTCGCTTTTGGGTTGTGTAAAATTATCTGCGTGTGTTTATGTGGGTGATGCATATCTCTTAGTAGTAGACCACAATCCGCTGTCCACTCGAATGAAGGCCACTTACTAGCTCTCGCTCAGCAATGCATCATGGGAACCATGTGTTTCCACGGACAAGAAGGCTCACATCAATTTATCAGTCTCTTAAGCACACAGACAGAAGGGAGCATGAAGTATACGTGCACGCTCGCTGTATTCTCGACAACATCCGTGTGATTAATGGGCTTCGGGGCCGGGGAACTTGTTCAACGCGACGCCGGCTTTTGTCTGTGTGCTTCGTCCCCCTTCCTCTTCCCGACAGCCACCGGAGTCTCCCTCGCTATGCCGACCCGACTGGGATGTGATACGAGCCGACAGCACAGTAATAACCCGTACACATTAATAGGGTGGGGGTGTAAATGCAAATGCTTTAAGCACAATAGAAAAGTGATTAAAAAGCATTTCAGTGTCTGTGGCGTCGCTGGTGTCGGAGGATAAAAAGGAGCTGGAGCCATAGCTAGGTACTTGAGACTTGTGCCAGTGCTCGTTTCAACTTTTTTTTTCTTTCTTGTCCCTCTAGAGAGGACTTAATGTTGATTGTTCTTCAGGCTGCCTTCTATCTCCCCCCACTGCCATAATCATACCCCATCCGACCGTGGGACTTCTCAAAATAAGGGCTATAAGCACTTTGGCAGTGTTTTTTTTATGCTTCACTCAGCTGAAATCAGTCTGGGATGCACGCTCAGTTTCTCCCGTTCACGAGAAATGAGCCTTCCTTTTCCAACCCGATCTCATGGGAAAAGCGTATAAATAGCACAACATTTTAAGGACGTTCCTCGTGTCACCGTAATGCATTTCAAGCTTTTTTTGAGTGTGATTTTATGGAGTCGGGTTAAGGAAATACATCACGGTTTTTTGGGCTTAAAATAAGTATGAAAACAAGCAAAGCATAAACAATGTAACAACATACATACGGAAAACACATAGAAATCAATAATGTAACTCGAGGACACAAACACTGGTCCCCTGGATGAAAGTCCTGTGTTTGTTTGACTCCAATGCAATTTTCCTGATTTTCTATACTTCTAATTATTAATCTGTACGTTTACTTTGCAGTCAGAGTAAAATGGCACACAACCAACAAGAACGCCATTGTTATTCCACGTGTGTGTGTGTGTGTGAGAGTTTGTGTGTGTGTGTCCCGCCACAAATATGGTTTTACACATAAAAAAGTATGTTTACACATTCCTCTCCTCGGGGCAGTAATCAAGCAGCACTGTGGCGCATATGTTGTGTGTTGCCAAGAACCGGCGGTGCAAAATATGTTTTGATTTTTCATTTTATTTTTTGGATGCCAAAATCATATCCTCAAGCCTTTACGAGTTAAAGTTGAGATCATAGCACTGGCTCGAGGAAGGGTCCAATTAACATCCATTCCAGACTCCAGCGGGACGGCTATCAGGCGAAAAAAGAGTCAATGAAATTGACATTTGAAATTTCCACTTGCTTAATTTGCAATAATGCGTCGTGTCTGTTTCCACTCTTCATGTTAAACCCCTTCACCTTTTGTGTTTAGGACTAATTACAAATCCGCCTTGAGAGCAAAAGAGAAGCGTTTGTTCGTACTTTGAACAGATAATTGAACATCACACTGGATGTAGGTTTTAATGTGACATCGGTGGAGGCCCACGTGGGCGAGGGGCGACTCGTAGAGTGTGTAATAATGGGAGCTTTAACATTATACCCTACAATAGTGGTAGAAGACTAGATTCTTGTAAAGGGCACTACATCACCTCAACACAGCATTTGTATTCTCTCTCTGGCTTTTTTTACAGATCTGCACATCAGAGACACAGTGTGATATTGGCACTAAGAGGAAGGAAATTGTTTTGCACCTATTCTTTTTTTGGGGGGCTCCACTTGTGTCTCTTTGTGTCCGCGCATATTATTTTCCAATTTCATATCTGAAGATCCAGATTCAGACATGAAATTGCGTTGCACATGGATGAGACCGCGACACCTCTACTACCCCAATACTTGGGGGATCGCTTGAGAGAAGTCAAATCTATTCAAGCGTTTTTGTTTTTATTTGGAAAAAAAATTCAAATTAATTACCACTTTAAAAAAAACTGAAGGAAATTTGTGTTTGAAAGCTTCATTAAAAGCGTAAGAGAATGAAGTCAGGTGATCGTTACCTGTGTGATATTGAAAGCTGTTGCTCAATTATTGCCTCATATTCCTTTTGTGATTGCTCTTTTAAATACAATTTGGGGAAGATGAGGAACGCCAGCTTTCATGTGGAGGAAGTAAAGCCACTCGGAACTGAAGCTAAAATGTCAAGTATGACGTTACTGGAATTACTTTGAAACAGAATGTGTCCGATTGTTCCATCCCTTTTCGGCAACCACTTATCCAGTTTCGCTAAAAACAAAAGAACTATCCCAGCATGCACTGGGTGACAGCTGGTGTAGAGGCCTGAAGATAAAAGGGGGTGACAACTCATTCAAAGGCTTTTATAGTGAAAAGTATACATGGAAGACGTGGATCTAGTTCTGCCTTCATGAAAGTCAAGACTTCGGAGCCTCCGTGTCGTTTATTCATAAATATAACTCAACCCACTCCATATAACGTAATCAGCTGATCAGCTACCTTCACCTGAGTAGCAAAACCGCCTTTTTGAATCAAACTTTTGGGGCTGATCACTTGTTCAGGGTGTAATATTTGCCTTCCATGAGAAAGTAAGTAAAGGCCTACCTTGGTCGTCTATCAGAAGGCGAACGTGAAAACGTTTGCAGGGAGATCGCGGCATCGTTTAACTCGGTGAACCACTTCAAAATTCATATTGATTACTTTAGGACTCTTTGGCTCACAATAAAATCACAGCTTCATCGAATATTTATATATATTTACTGTCAGTAAAAAGTAAGCTAGGGATGACCTCGGGCCTTTTCCTTTGTACCATCCTGCACACACACACACACTCCCACACACTACCACACACACCACCTTCATCCACGATAAATAAACCCCCCGAGGCGTGGACTCGAGGCCAGGGTGCTTAGTACGAGGGGATGTTGGGAGTGCTTCTTGTGAGTCCAGCTGTCTCCAAAGCCCTAAATCCCGTAATTATGAGGCCAGGGAAAGCAGTCTCTCGGGAGCATTAAACATGCTCCTGTTCTCTACAATCCCATTTGCATTTGTTGTGTTTTTTCTCTTCTCGTTTTCTTTTTTGAAAGATAGCAGGCTCGTGCCGCTGGAGGATATAGAACGAGGAGGAGTAAGCGAGCGATAGAGGAAGAGATCATTATTGAAGTAACTGGCACACTGCAAAAGGAAGTAAATGCTGCTTTTAATGCAGCGGTGCGCAAGTGAACTCTGAACATTGGGAAAAAAGAAGAAAAGGCTCACGGGACTGCAGGCCTCGTTTTTTTTTTTGGGGGGGGGGGGGTTTACACATTTGCAGTGTCCTGCTTTTATGTTCCCGGATCTGTATTCATGTGATTTTAATGGAACATAGCCAGCAGTTCATACAGCACATGTTTGGCAGAGCTTAAGTAAAGTTATTTAAGATTTAAGTCAAATTTTCTTCTTGTCAGGTGAAAACATGAATGAGCTAGTTTCTGTAAAGTTGGGCTTCATACAAGGTTATTACCACGAGTCCACAAGGTCGCCAAAACTGGACATAGTTGGTCAAGTCAGTCCATCCCAAAAGAGTGGGTCGGGACCCGCGGCAGATTTAATTTGGGCTCAGCAAATACATGTGATCTCTTTCATATTCTTATTAAAACATGTGTTTATGCAGTACACCTTTTAGCCACATAGCCTGAATGTTCATATTGTTCTAATGTAAAAGGCCAGCATACGCGTGTTTGTTTCAGTCATTAGAGGAAATTAGGATTGAGATAGCCTGCTAAATAAAATTTCTTCTCATATATAAAGTATTTAATATGTGTATGTATTCAATATTTTTGAATGGTTGCTTTAGCTATTCAAGATAATGTGACCAGGAACATTCAGTTACATGCAAATTTGTTCTTCTCACAATTGGGTTGCGATGTTTTCTCACTTTAAAAAAAAAAAAAGTGTGTGAAACTCTGGGTAAAGTAATGTGAAAGCCCTTTTTTCTCTATCTCAAGCCATAAACCAATAATATACAAGTCCCACAAGGTTGAAATAGATTCTGAGGGAAATAAAATAAATTGTGTGGCAATCTGAATGCACCAGCAGGAGTACGTTTGTGTAGTTTTTATGATGTAAAGGAAAAGGGAGAGGTGGTTCGGGGAGGGTTTGAAATCTTTGGAGTCTTTAAAGAAAAAACCTCCGGAAGAATGGCAAAGCTATTGATATTTTTTGATTTTTTTTCTAAAAGTTTCTTTGCCCCCAAGACTTCTACACATTGTTTAGTAACCCTAAAGCAATGTATTTATGTATTTGTGCTTTATTCGTTTTCCCTGTTGTGATTATATCCAACCTGTATCAGGATCATGCATTTCATTAAGCATCTATTGTTGTAAGTGACTTATACTGACCCTGTTAAACACACCCGACAGGCAGCTTAACACAAAGAAGTGCAGCACGTGAATAAAATAAAACAAGGGGGGGGTAAAAAATTAGCACAAGCTCTTAACAAGTGGGCGAAGGGAGAGCCGCAATTAAATGAGGTATGAAAGGCTTAGACTCCATCATCCCAGACAAGCATCTTAATCCTATACTGGCTTGTTGTGTTTGCAAAGAGCTGCTGTGCATGCTGGGTGTTGTTTTCAATCACGTCGCATATATTGTGGTTTTTACTGCCGTGTTTGGTCAGTCAGGGCAGAAAACCCCGATCGATCCTCAACTACCCTGACCAGAAGGTTGTGTACGAAACAAAGCAACGCCTTTATTAGTACTTGGTGAAGTACTTGTGGCGGGGGGGGGGGGTTATCAATACTTATCAGCCAAGTGGAAACTTTGCAATTTGACAGTAATTATTTGTAATCTAATAAAAATTGGATTTTATAAGATTAGCTTTGTCTAAATGAAATGCACTCTCCTTGCCATCTCTTTGCGTTTACAGCTGCTAATATTGTGAAAATGAATCATCATATATTTTGCTTTATGTATAGTATAGCAGCACTCGGAGTGCCAGACGGCATTAAACAATATACTTACTGGACTTACCAGCCAGCTCTGTTCCATAAAACCGCATCATTCCTCTGTTTTATGGAACAGAGCAATCAATATTATGAATCTATTAATGTTGGATTGTTTTTATTGTCCGAATACAAACGCTCTGCATATTGGAGCGACTTCGCCAGAGGGCCACTCGCCGCCGCTGCTTGTGTCGGGTACTTGTGAATGATTGGTTGGGAACAGACACCTCTGACAGCTTATCATGTGCTGGGTTGAGACAGGCTTGTCACTGAGCTAATGGAGTGTTGGAAGGTTAATTTACTACCATATGAATCCCATCAATAAGCAATTAAGAGGTGTGGAAACACAGAGGCACCCCGGACCAGCGGCTTAAATCCCCCCATCAACCCCCACCTTTGAATCAATTAATTTTCCGCGGCGTGTCTGTTTAAAACCGCTTGATGGATTTAAGTGACACGTGAAAAAAAAGACGTGTGACCTTTTTTCCCGTTACCCCGGCTGAATCCGCTATAAAAGCGGGAACTCGCAGATGCAGGAATGGTATCTTCCAGAGAGACTCTCCCTCCCACATCTTCTCAGTCTAAATAGATGGTCTGTAACAGGTCTGTAGTCTCAGTGGGTCCCACCACTGGTCTGTAACAGGTCTGTAGTCTCAGTGGGTCCCACCACTGGTCTGTAATAGGTCTGTAGACTCAGTGGGTGCTGCCCCCTACAGGCGGGTTGAAAACTAGTGTTGTAGTATTCAAACATACTACCGGGTTTCTAATGTTAGAAAGCTTCATGCAGATGGGTGAAGTGTCCCTTTAATGATGTCCAGCCAGCTAAATAGAGAATGCATTCAAAGTGCTCGACTCCGTAGGGTGATAATGCAGCCAGACGGCTTTGCATGCCGCCGCATGAAAAGCCTCATAACGAGACGATACGCAGATGTGCAGAAAACAGGAAAAAGCATGCACGTTCTCGACGCCTCTTCAGCTAATGTTGTGAAAAATGTCGGCGGTCCTCATCAGAACTCGAGTGGCCCTCGTGCAGCTGGCCATCATCATCCGGCTGCAGAGTCGTTGCTTTGTTGATCCCCCCCCCCCCCACACACACACAATATGGCCCCCGTGAAGTGTTCACATTCATATTTACCCCCCCCATGCACCGGGGACTTCTGAGTCAGACTGCATGTTGAACAGCTGATTTTCCCACCGGAGCTTTTTCATTCATCTCCCTCTGAAATGTGGTCTTCTTGCTCACATGGTCCCCCCCCCCCCCCCCTCCCCCACCACTACTCTGCCATGACTTACTCGAAACTCGATCCCGAGAGAGATCCAGGCGGAGGGTTAGTGATGTGATATGTATGAGATTTTCTACCTTATCAGCCTCATCCGACTCACATGAGTCCTGGGGGAGTTCTGAACATATTGTCCCGACCACTCAGTTACCATTCTGAGTGGTGGAGTCTCTGCAGGTTGGATGAAGCGGGTCTGCCTCAACTCAACATGTATAACATTCTAGGACCACTTATCATGACTCCTGGATTGCACTGAGCAAAAAGGGAAAGCAGCTGCATTTTGTTTCCCATCAAATGTTATTCTTGGATATTGATTCACGGAGCTTTTCTTCCTGTCGTCCACAGCGCCTCCGAACAACATATCAGTGGTGGCAGAGAACACTCCGGCCCCATTCAGTCGATACCAAGCCCAGAACTTCACCCTCGTCTGCACTGCCAAAGGAGGGAAGCCGGCCCCGTCGGTGAGTCGCACCACGCCGCCTCATCCACCAGGGACCCGCCTTCACAGCACACAGATCCCTGGTGTTTACACAGAGGAGAAGCAGCATTGCATATTGCTGACGGGGGTTGTCTTTCTTTTGCCTCTTTTTTTTTTTTTTTTAGATATAAGCACACAGACTTCTAGGAGTAATAATGTTTTTGAACATTCCAGTAAAAATGCTCTTTTAACAGGATTCAAAAGTTGCATACCAACAGCACAATCTTTGATCTCGCTGCCTCCCACACACACATCCATTTGCAAGGAGATGCCGGTGGATACAAAGCCATGAGTGAACCAACCGGATCCGGAGTTCATCATGATAACGCATTTTTAATCTTTTGCATGTCACTTTCGCCCACGTCGTTGTTATGAACGTTAAAACAGTTAGTTTCAGGCAACAAAAGCACTTGATTTAGGTTCAAATAAGCACATCAACATCAGCAATGTTACAAACATCATATAAATTGCATGAATTCATGTTTGCTATACACAAAAACACAAAAGATATGGTCTACATTCTGAAAATCAGTTGAGCCTCAGAGACAGATTTGAAAAAAGCATCCCGCCCCCTCCAACTCAACCCCTCCCCTCAGTGTTCCACGATTGGACGAGGCGGGAGTGGGAGGGGACAAGGCGGGATGATGACGAGCAGGGGAGACTAGGGGATTGGATGGAGGGTACGAGCCAATGGGAGCCTTCCGGAGCAATGGCTCCCATTGGTCAATTTCTATGCAGGCGTAAGACTGAATGGATGGATTTTGTTTTTATTCCAAATCGTAGACCATAGAAATAGACTATGAAATAACTTATTTTGGGACATGAACACCGGTCTCCTGGCTGAAAGTCCTGTGTTCGTTTGACCCGCCCACCATTCATTCCCTCTGAATGTAGCATTTTCACACGTTTGCATTTATAAAGCAGTCAGCACAGACTACACGTGTACAATGAGACATTAAAAAGCGAGAATTACGTTTATTATTGTGCGCTTAATGACTCGTCATACGTATGGCGTTCGGTGAGACATAGACGTGCTGTTGTCACTGGTGTTACATTCATTACAGATTCTTTGATTGATTGCAGGCGCTAATTTAGTTATGTGATACGTCATTTAAAATCAGGTATCAGATAACAGAAACAAGACACATTAGTGTTATTGATGGTCACACTCGAAGCCATGAATCTAACGCGTGACATCATCAATGTGCAATCAAGCGAATACTTCAGAGTCGCACTTTTTTTCCCCCACCTCAACTTTTTTGAAGTGCAAGACAAGGTCTTGCAAAACTATCCGAGGCGTACAATCTGTGTGTTTTGGTGGCATATGAGCTTACGGACGCTGTTTGAGAGCGGCGGCTCGCTGTTTGTTCCCGCTCGGTCATTAATCATCGTCCATGGGGTTGCATGGTAATGGAGTCCGGACCCCCAGCACACCTATATCCTGCAATTATGAGCGCAGTGAGAGGTGAACAAGGTGAATATGATTTCCGTCTCTCAGGTGTCGCCTGGTTGAGGGTGTGATGAGTTGAGGTTCTCCCCTGTTGTGATGTCACAGTGGGGGGGGTCTAAAGCCATTAAAGCTCAGCACCGCTGGATCCTCTTTCCGGAGCTTAAAGGGGGGAAGGGGCGGGGGATCTGAAAGGTTTCAGCTGGACAGTAAAGCCCGGACCACCTCGGTGTCAGTCACGTCGCTGGTAATTAGCTTTGTCAATGACTCAGCAAGCGAGTGAGATAAATCAAAAATTTGAGAAACTATTCGGCCTCTCTTTACTTTCACCTATGTATTTGCAGATTGCAGGAAATCATACTATCTTGTATGAGATACATTGAAAGGTTTTCATGTTGCCTCAGGATGCAAAGAAGCGTTGTGCAGGCAGATTAAGATGTTAATGCTGAAGAACTATAAGTAGCACTACAGTCTGTTTCATAAACCTAAGCACAACGATATCATTTCATAGTCAATCCTTATTATTCTTTAAAAATAAATCTAAGACGCCGCCTGAATTACACATGCAAGGAGGTTCGAGCGTCAGAAGTACATGAAGAAAGCTTTGATGGAGGCTGGCTTACACCAACAAGGATCAGTTTAATCTACGATCAATTCTAATATTTAGCACAAGTGGGTTGAAAATGAATAATTCCAGATCAAAAAACATGCAGAGCTTTGTTGCACGATTCTAAACTAATGCAATTAATTGAAAGTCGGAAGTCGATGATTGAATATTTCCCGACTTCCAATCTAAACGTGTCCGAGTCCGTCTGCTTGGGAAAACATGGACGCCCAGAGCAAACATCAAAGCTTCACAAGTATCTACAGAGGCCCACGGCACATTTAGCAAAGACAGACCATGTGTGAAGTAACCATCTTTAAAGTAACAACTAGAGAAATCTGTGGAGAAAACATCTAATTTAAGACGCTTCAAGGATCTGCGGGAAGCCAGTTAATGAAAGACAGAAGCAGGAAATGGCAGCTACAACGTTGTTACAGCATGTTTGACAACAAACACAGCATGTGAAGTAAAAATTGATGAAAAGGTAAGTCACTGTGTGCGCCACCCTGTTGCCGTGAAGACAGGTGTGTTTGTCACCAGAGTAGATAAATATTGCCTGAGTTTAAATGAATTTCAACAATATGACCAAAATAAGAGATGATGGAGAAGAAAAAACAGCAGAGTACCAAAACAAAATACATCGTTTGGGTTCAATATGTCCTTTAACTTAACTTTAACAAGATTATTTTGCTCAATCCATCTTAAACAGTTTCAAAATCAAACCTCCTCAAGTGCATCACAGTTTAAATTGGGAGTTTAAAGCTTTTCCGTCTAGGATTAAAGATACTGACTCTTTTTTTTTCAGGTAGTTTAATAATTTGGTGCAACATGAATTAAATTGAAACCATGAATTAATCGGGTTAATTATAAATGAATGATTCTTATTAGGGCAACCCAGCCCCAAGTATCACAAAATGCAGATTATTTGAAGGAAGAAGACATTTAGTGGTGTACTGATGAAGGCTTGAGTGCAGGAAATGAGGAAGTTGAGGACTGTGTTGTCGCGGTGCAGGATGTGGAATATGAAATAAGCCTGCGAGTAACGGAGCACGTGTCAGCGTGAGGAAGGTGACATGCCGTATCACGAGTTAAAGTTGTCGCTTCGAGGCTGGGAAGAGTGAAGGATTGTTAACACGCAGCTTGCCAAGTCAGTAAAAGTGTCAGGAATGGACAAAAAGCATGGAATTCATTGAAAATAATGAGCTGCGTGGGCTGTCGTTGTATCGGAGCACATGAGAGGAAAACTCAGATTGTGAAGCTTAGTCACAGGAAATGTTTGAGTAGCAGAAAAGCATTTTTTATTAAAAAAACAAAATACTACCTAGAGTCCACTAAGCTCCTGGACAGTACTCTGAAAAGGAAAATCCAGAAACAACCAAACTTCATATGTTCTCTTTTCAACATGGTGGAGGTACAAGTTGCAAAAAAAAACAGGACAGTCGGAGGTGAGTCAGGCACAGTGTGTACACGCCCACGCCGTGCTGAGAAGAGGTTTAATTAGCGAATACAAGTGAAAAGCACCTGTGTGATAATGCTCTCATAGCACGGAAATGACTAACAAAAATAAGTAGTCATTGTGTGAGCCAGAAAAGCTATTGGAGCTTGGATGGGAAGGCATTCCAGGGGTCACTTATTAACATTTTTTAAACATATCCTATCAGCAAATGGACTAAAAAGGATGCACAATACCACACCAAGCCTGCAAGTTCAGAAAGAAAACACTTTCAGCTATAGAAGTAACTTCCCCCTCTATGGGGAGTGGATCATGGCCTGTCAGAGCTGCCTTGTACAGTTGGCCTAAATCAAAACCCAGGAAACAAACTCTGACAGCTTTCATGGATAGAGTCTCACTACTCTCAGGTCCTGAAAACTTCTCTTTAATCTCCTTTGAGTTCTCATAACGAGGTCTTTAGCCGGTGGCAATAGAAATATGAATTTGTATGGAGAAAAATATGAAGAGAGCTTTGCTTTCGTCTATGTTTCCGGTATAATCTATCTGATTGGTTGTTTAAATGTGTATTATTACATCACAGCACGTTGGCTCTGTGGCAAACTGGGGTTAAAGGTGAGATACCAAGTGGTAGTAGTTATGAAATAATCATCATCAAACCTTTATAAAGGATAAGCATTAACAATACTAATAAAAACAAAGAAAAAAAGATGAGTCGATATAAAGATAAAAAGATAAAATCAAAGTTGAACATATCAACGTTTATAACAGGTTGCAAAAAAAAAGGCAATTATAAGATAAACTCGCTTTTAACGTAATTACTTTAACGATTTACTGTTGATCCCCATTCACTTGGAAGACAAAGCAACAAATATCACATTTGTTAGTATTATTTATGCTTTTGTCCACAGCAGCATAAGAAAAGCTCATTATTGGGTTGGGAAGTATTTGCTGGGATGTTGCTGCTCTGGCCCAGTTGTGCGACTGCGACTTCAAACAGCTCCCTTTTTGCTGAAACTCATTAAGTCTTTGTCGGCGCCGCTGCCCCGGGGCTCGCTGCAGAAAGGAGCTGTCGTCAGCTCGATTTTCAATGTCATATCGTTGCGAGGCTGGTCTCAATAGTGGATCGTAACTTCCAAAAGAACTGGCCTGATTCACTGAAGCAGCTAAATATGACCATTTGGCAATATTTCTCATTTTAAGTTTATTTCTAGCTATATAAATAAAATTGTTTTAGCTTATTTTGAATGAATTATTTGGAACCCTTGATATAAAGATTGTCCTGCATATGTCATCCATAACTGGAAATTTTTTAAACATGCAAAAAAACAACAATTATTTTAATTTTTAATTTTTTATAATTATTTTGGCCACTGGGGGCAGTGTTGATACACACATTCTCATGCCCAATGGCTCGTCAGTGTGTCTGTTTCCATTCAAACTTCCATTGTAGGTTTACATTTTTTTTCCTTTTTACAAAACTACGAGATATTGATGATTTCAAGATTGCCAGCTGTTATTCTATCTATATACGTTACGTTCTGTTTCCTCCTGCAGGAATGCAGCCGAACAGGGTCGTCTTGTTGCAAGCGCTGCCTTAAAAAAAATGGCTGCTGTTAATAGAAGGTGAAGAGAAAAATGGGTAGAAAGGACAAAAATAGCTGAATATGCTGCAGATCAGCAAGAATCCCTCCAAGTAATTAAAACAAAACAGCCAGGGAAGCTACACAGTGTTTGTGCTGCAAATGTTATTTTTATCATCAGGCTCTCACATAATTGATATTTTCTTATTTTTACCTTTACCCTTACCTTTTTCACACTTTAACTATGAAATCTGATTAATTTAAGTTCTGTGTGTTTGTGTGTGTGTGTGAGAGAGAGAGAGAGAGAGAGAGAGTCTTGTCCATGCTCCATAGTGAGCACCGAGACAAATTAACAAAGTGAGGACATGTTGGTCTGGTCCTCACTTCTTCAAAGGCCTGTTTGAGGGTTCAGGTTGGTTGAAAAGATCAGGTTTGAATTAGTTTTCATGAGTAAGGGTTTGGGTCAGGCATTGAATGTACAGGGCTTGGGGTCCTCACAAAGGTGGACATACAGGAATGTGTGTATGAAGAAATAAGTTCACCACGACAGTTTTATACGCACTTACTCATCTCTACTTGAGCTTCATGGACAGACGAACGAGCCTTGAGACCCGTTACACTATAAACTGGTATCCATGAAAACGGCCAAACAAGCTTCACAGTAATGTATTTCTTTGGGGGAAATCCAACACGTCACCACGGCCTCCCAATTAAAGTGTGTTTAACATCATTTAACATAAACTCTTTAATCCTCAACTGAAACATCAGCTTTGTGTTTTGTTCTGTTACTTATTAGAATCCATTGTAAGAGAAAAAACAAACAAATCAAAATGGATTTGTAGTGTAGGAGGACGCTTTGAGAGGGATTCTCATCAGTCTGGGATTCGGCTTTTATACATGCATGATTCAGCCTCGTTTCCGAAGCCCTTGGATGCTCTTTATCACTCCTCTCTGAGATTTATTACTGGAGATAACTATAACACTCATCCTTGTGAGCTGTATGTTAAGATTGGCTTGCCCTCTCTCTCTCTCTCTCTCTCTCTCTCTCTCCAAAGGCTCTGACACTCCGTTGGCTAATCACAGGCCTCTGTGGCCATGAGTTGTTGGGGTTTTTTTGCAACATGTCCTGCACCTTTTTGGTAGTTTACCCCTTTTGGCCAATTCACCATGTTGAATCAGCGGCGGAACGCGTCGGTAAGAGGAAGCCCTCTGATTGGCTGATTGGCTTTCAGCTTCAACTAACTAAGCACAGGAAGAAAAAAGGGAAAGTGAGGAAAGTCAAGAGGACACCACATACTGACTCCCGATCCTTGAGCTTGAAAAAAACTTCTTATTGTGCACTTGCAACATGGAATAACATGCAAAATTATCTAAAGCTCACCTCACATTGGGTTATTTCGACTTTTAATAACGTCCTATTTTACCTTGAGTTCAGCCATTTGCCTTGAAGTTTGTGTTTCCTGATGTCGAGGATGTTTTGTTATTTCCTCAGCTATATGGTAAACTCTCTTCTTCACTGTTTTTCTGAGTTCAAATCAAGGTTGACTGAAATGTCTGACACTCTGGCTTTTTGTTTGAAACCGCTTAACTTCATCCGACGCCGCTGTTGTCGCATGTCATTAATATTAAAAGCTGTTTTAGAAAGGCTCCGACTTTCACCCTACTTTTTTTTCTGCTGCTTTTTTTTTAATCGCTTCTTCAAATGGAGACGACATGCTTAATTCTCCCTCCAGTTTAGCTTTGAGAGCGCTGAATATAAAAGGACTGCATGTGGGGGGGGGTTAAAAAGAGTGTCTGGTATTATGTTTGGAGATCTGTTGAATGCTGATGTCACCGAAGCGAGCGCGGCGACATATCGATAATAGCTTCCCAGTGCCACTCATTAGCACATCCTCACAGCACAAGCGAGCGCTGATTGAAAAGAAGAAAGATAATGACGGTTAATAACAAGAAGGAAAGCTGATTAAGTCGTGGCCAGGATCCTTCTCTCCATGCCGCCTGGTTCTCTCCCTCATTTAAATCCTTCTGTCACCGCCTCGTCCTTTTGACATCGGCGTGATTAATTGCGGCAACATAAAGGTGTATGTGGACGATGCATGATTGTTACACTTTCAATAGGGTTCGGGTTTGTGATGGGGAGGAGGGGGTGCGGGGGGGAGTTGGCAGTGTGCAGAGTGCAGGTGCTTTCATCACTGCCTATTCACAGGAAGAAGAAGAAAATCCTTCTCATGCCATCCCAGCTTCATTTTACCACAGCCATGGCATTGTGCACGGGCCTACCGCTTCTCTCTTGCTCTGCTAATTCATTCCAGAACGAAGAAAGTGGTTTGTGTCTGTGTTTCATTGTGTGCACATATTGGACTACGAAGTATTTGGTGGATTTATAATAGAGGTGTGATTGATAATCACTTTATTCCATGCAGTAACACTGTCTGTGAGAGAACAATGCAGCAGGGATGCCAAAAAACACTCAACAATCCCCTTTTACACGAGAGCGAGCACTTCATTCCAAGTCTTACTGCAGCAGAAATGTATTACCTAATAAGGCAGTGTGTAGATTATTTTAGAAAATTATACATTTTTGCGCATTCTACTGCATGCTCGCTAAACTAAGAGTGTATATTTAACAATTTCCTGACAGAACCTCTTTGGAAAATTCAAGATTCAAATGTGTTTCAAGACATCTTTAAGGACAACAAATGTTGAATTGTTCAAAACTGCTTTACTTTATTGTACAACCTGAAAAATACGATATTCAACACAATGGATGTCGGATAATCACACCAAAAAGCGAGTGTTATGCTCGTATCCCAAATGCAACTTTTTACTGGAGACATTTATCACAGTGAGACACGTCCTCTGTTATTTTGGCAGCTTTGTGATAACTTGTTGAAAATTAATCAGTGTTTGCTCTTCCCATTTGAACGACCTGGCAAACAAGGAAATGTGGGAAATTAGTTTTTTTTTTAGCAAATCAGTAAATAGCTTAGAGGGAAACAGACCAAATTTACCACCACGATGACAGATGTCTCCATAATTGGGCTTCAATTTTTAAGTTGAACTGTGGATTGATACGGGTTCATATTTACAAAGACGTGGGGAGTTTCTTGGTGACTCATTTTTGTTTCCCGGCAAATTGATTGTATTCTGTCCAAGGACTGGGATCCTTTGTCGCATCTTTCTGTCTTCCCTCTTTAAGAAATACCACACAAATCCTTCAAAAACACTTTTGAACAATTTTGCAAGATGTGAAATCTCGGCCTTGCATTCCACTCATAAAAAAGTCATGATTTGTTCTGCATTCACCGGAAGCGGACACATGCGCTGGTATTTTTGAGCGGAATGTATCCAATACTAACGCATTTAATGGCCTTCCTCCGAGCTCCATTAAAGGTCAATTACGTGGAACTTTGGGGAGCATGAAATGAGAGAAATATGATTTGCTTCTTGTATAATTGCCTGAAAATAAGAACCTTTGCCTTACGTTTGCATATCTGCATTCAGAGCAGATTCTCCAAACACTCACTCCGGAAAGGACTGTTCACATTTCGTAGTTCTTGTCTCGTCTTCTCTGGACTTCTACGTTCTTGGCACACAGGAGAATTTCCAGTTCGATTGATATCTGTAACCTTAGAGTCGTATCCGACACACTGCCCTTTTATAATTGTTGTCTCGCTTTAATGCTGAGAATCTCAATTTCTGGCCACAGTTGTCACCGTTTAGACAAGTCATTCCCTAAAGTCTCGGACGGGACCCACAGGTAAGCAATACATACGTTACGTTTCCACCAGATTACCATTGAAACAGTTGCAACTGTCCGACACACATGAAAGCAGAACATCAAGTAGAAACACTTGGTCATGTGACATTTGTGCGTTACGTTTGAATTGCCACGCCCCCTTCCACACGCATCATCAGAAAAAAATTAATATAATAATAATAATATAGGTTCTTTATGGAAATGAAAAAAAACCCCATCGGTCCAGGTCAGTCCAGTCAGTCCCGGTCGGTCCAGATGGGTCCAGGTCAGTCCAGGTCTGTCGGTCCCGGTCGGTCCAGGTCAGTCCAGGTCGGTCCTGGTGGTTCCCCCAGGAGATTTTATTAGGGTTCCCCATAAATGTGAATTTCTTCCACAGACTAACGAACAATGTCTGGTTTTCCTGATAATATAAAAGTTACGTGGAAGTGGCACTAAAAAATGGTCAGAAACATTCATTCACACACAAATTTGATCGTCATGATTGTAAGGGAACCCAAAAATCACATATGAGATGTTGATGAAGGAATTATTCAAGATGAAAAATCTTTACGTTACATTCAATCTTTACTAAAATCTTTAATTTGTTGGTTGGAAACCAAAATCATCAACCCACTGGATTCAAAATCCCAACATTTAACCGACGCTTTGTAAAGTTTTCCCTTCCAATTATTTCCAGAGCTGTGTGTGTGTGTGTGTGTGTGTGTGTGTGTGTGTGTGTGTGTGTGTGTGTGTGAGATCTGGTAATGAAAGGGAGGGAAATGGAAAATAAAGCAGCAGAACTGCAGGATACTGACACAGAAATAAGACTTTCTCTCCCCGCAGCTACATATCTGTTACGCCATTCATTCCTCGTCTCTGATGGAACATTAATTGATTCCTTTTCTCAAAAACCTCAAGCAGACAGGTGGCAGAGAAAGATATTTAGTCATGGTGGTATCACCCTGGATGCTTGATACTTCCACGGCAATGACGCTATTATATCCGACTCCTTCAGAGCCCCGCATCGAGTTGAGTAGGTGTTCAATACGTCTCCTGCTCTTGTGAATTAACTCCTCTTTTTCATGTTTATAGAAACAAATCAGTCGCAGGATTAATCCCCCCGTTACGCCGATCCGGAGCCAAACAGGTGTTGTTGTGTACCCGGGACCACTTTGTCCGACAAAAGCCACAAACCAGGTGCACGCCGCTGTTCTAATCCAGCACCGCTCTCCCTCCACCTGCTGAGATAATTAATGAGGTTTTTTTTTAATATGCAATCGCAAAGCTTCTTCTCTTTTACGATTTGTCGAGTCGCCGTCGGAGTCCAACGGGGTCATTGTGGATCCGAGGGTGGATGTTTCTGCTTCCCATCGCGCTGTTGAGTTTTTCTATAAAAGGTGCTCTGCAGACCTTTTGTAGAAAATGTAGATGAGGGCTGATGGGTATTGAATGCTCCCGCGTGGTTACATTTCAACAGAGGGAAATGTGATAAGCTGTGGAAGTCCATTTTCGTAAATGAGCCTTCGATGCTACGCTACGATCAATAGACTGGCATTGATTCGTGTTTACCACCTAAAGGCTCACAAGCAGATGTTGTTTTTTATGGGATTACCATAATATATGAGCTCAAGTATATTAGCTCACCAATGGGAAGGTCCAGAGAAGTGGAAGTACAGAAGAACACCTGACACTGTACATATAGTAATAACTTGGTTTTGTATTACACTTTTGAGGGTTTTTTTTATATACATTTTTTGTGGATGAGCTCTAATAATAAAAAACAAACAAAGGTTGTACACTTTAGGTGTCTTCATTCATCATCTTTTAAGAATAATTTCAGAATTTCTCTGACAAAGAGCCATTTATTTTCACACCCCGGGTCACAAAAAACATTCACTTCAAGTAATCAGATTTGGTTTTGCTTTAATGAGATATCTAATTAAAATGAATGAATATCTATTGAAATTATCATCAACAGCCAAAAGTCCTAAAATTAACAAACTAACTTAGAGGAGAAAACTTGTCTTCAAGTTTCAAAGTCAAGTTTTACTTCTGCACTGAAAGTGCAGCGCAGGTAGAGGGGGCCATCGAGCAATCCGATTGGTCGGAGCAGCAGTTTGTGTTTTTTAAATCCATGGTACTGACAACAACCAGCACTGTAGCACGCCTTTGAGCAAGGTCGCTTCGCCCATCGTGGATGTGCACCAGCCTGCTCTGATGGCAGACATTACAAAGTTTTTTAGAGTTGGCTATAAATACTACGATACAACCCAGCAGCACAACACAGCTTGTATTATAATGATGTGGCATCTGTCTTCGCCGACGTAACCTCAGCGACAAAGCGGGGCCACGCTGGCGGTGCCCCGTTTAAACACAAAGTCACCAAAATAAAGGTTAAATGGAATGAAATCTTAAAAAAAGACTTACACTTGAATCCTTTCAAAATAAAACTCCATCATCATTAATAAAAAACATCTGATTATATTGTGTATTAAGTGTCCTGTTTCTCAGAATAGAACTTATTATTGAATATTGAATTGAATATTGTTGAAGTGATGCAAAATAAACGTATAAATAACTTTAATTAAAGCTGTATTACAGGGGGTTATGGATTCCAACCCGTTTGTGATGACGTGATTCCTCAGGAGCTCGGTCTCACCCTCACTTGTTCATACTTATTATTTCTGCTTCCTCACTGGAGGCATCGGCCCTGGAGCTGGCATCCGTATCAAAGCTGGCTTCAACCATCTCTTCACAATAAAAGCTCAAAGAATACCGTGAAATGCTGTGTTTACAATAATGACTCTTTGATCTTTGGCAAATTAAAGTAAAATGACCGAAAGTCCTCAAGAGGTGCAGATTACATTTTTTTTGCTCCTTTTTTTTGCATTTTTTTTCCTGTGTAAATAGGAAAATTGTTATTTTCCTGCCAGACTTCAGTATATTAAAATGTGTCTTGTTCTCTCCATCCCAACCCTCAGGTGTACTTCAAGCGTGACGGCGAGCTGATAGAGGTGATCTCCTACACGCAGTCCTCCGGCGAGCTGGGCGGCGGCGGGGCGGCGGGGGTGAGGGGCGCCCGGCCGCTCATCAGCAGGGACCTCGACGACACCAAACTGCAGCGCTCGCTCTCCCTGCTGGACCCCGAGGGCCGGGCGCCCCCCCGCCTCTACACGGAGAGCCCCCAGCGCGTCCACACCCAGGGCCAGCAGTCCAACGAGCCCAGCCCGGCCACCGAGGTCATCCCGGAGACGGTGGTGAGCCGGGAGTTCCCCCGCTGGGTGCACAGCACCGACCCCCTCTACTACTTCAGCCACACCAACATCCCGCAGAGCGACGGCTCCGTGGTGGTGCAGGCCCGGCTCACCTGGACCCTCAACCCCCAGCTGGACAACGACGCCCTGTTCAGCTGCGAGGTCAAGCACCCCGCCCTGTCCATGCCCATGCAGACGGAGGTCACCTTAGGTGGGTCGGGTGCAGATGCTAACTCGCTTTGCATGCTGGTCTCATTTTCTCATCACACTCCACCTAGACACACTCTCCCTGTTTCTTCTCCCCCCTTTAATCTCCTCCTGTCTCCTCGTCCCTCCTTTACGCGTCCCTTTGCAAATGTACTCAGAACAACAACTGATTTTCACTCGGAGCCGCCTTAATTGCGTTACGGCTGAGCAGATTGCGAGTTTAGCGGCGAATGCAAAAAAGAAAAGGAAAACTCGAGTGACTGACGGGGCAATTCATCGAGCTGTCTGTCGCCGGATTGAGTTAACTCAGTGCCGTTATTGAAAAAGTCAACCTGAATTAGAGAAGCCAACGAGAGTCTCGACACGCTGACCAGCGGTTTACACCGTCGGAGAGACGATCTCAGCTTCACTCACACTTTTATTCCATCTTTTTAGCCTCTAAATCGACGTCGGGCTTCTTTTTCTCTGTTCATCTGCAAACTATCAAAGCAGAAGATGGAGATTAAGAAAACAGGACTCACTGTAAGGGAAGAGTCACGTTTTGATAGTGTGTGAAAGACACACATCTTTTTTTTTTATCTAAAAAAACAAAGATGGCTTCCAGCGCATCCAATTAACACTTCAAAGGCAACACATTGGCATTGGTCTTCCTGGAGACGAGCCACGCAATCCTGACGTGATGATAAACAAGAAACATTATCTCCCTACGAAGGCAAGAGAGAAACCCAACGAAGAGAACGTAGAAACACATATTTGCTGCGTCTCGCTGTTTTATCTCACATCGCCACCTTTCATCTCATTAAAAAAGCGGTGAGCAGCTGTGGTCAACCAGAAATTGTTGTTTTTTTAATAGCTTTTTATAAATGACAAGTAGGGATTTTAAAATCTACAACAACACAAAAAACAAGGCCCTCGTCAGCTTTCTTCTTCCCTTAACTTGAGTTCACTCTTTTGGAGGAAAATCCCTGAAGACGTCACATAAATGGTCCAAAACACAGACATGCTGTACATTTGATGGATAGAAGTCATTCCTACAAAGTAAAGCTTGCTCACCTGCTTTGTCCCAAGGGGGATGATGGCAGTATGTACTGTATTATATACTAAAATTTGAATTCCTCTTTATTTTAAACAGTTGAATTAGAATTCCTGTTAAATTTGAAACTTTTTGAAAGTTGCTTGTACAATATTTATAATTTTAAAAATGAAAAAAGTTAAGAAAGTAATGTTTAAGTAAAGCCTGAAGTTGCCTTCCACTTCCAGGCGCCAGATCAGCGCTCAGTCTCAGTCCGATACTGGAAGCCTTGTTATCGCTGTCGGGATCAGAACTAAAAAAAAGTTGGATAGCTTACTGATCCATTAGTCCGGCTTTGATGGAGCACTCACATATTGAGAGCACTCACATAAGTTTTAGATTCTTGAATTAATTTCAGTTCTTCCCCAATTTAGGTGCCAAGACAGATTTCCTGCCAGAAATCCATAAACATATGTGGGTAAATAGAGTGGATCTACAGGGCTTCAATTAGTGAGGAAGGGACACTCCTTTCTGTTGTACCTGTTTTTTTAATCAATCAGTTCTCATTTCAGACCGGCTTTATTAAAATAGAAATCTGGTGCATAACAGCTCAAAGGACGAGGCACCATTCTTTAGGTTTCTCATCGTCAACACATCGAAAGACTCCAGCCTCCAGCAGTTTGGTTCCTGAAGACATAGATATTACAGAGTGGTTCATATATTTATATATATAATTCTCCACTCGCCCCATGGGCGGTCTTGTCCTTCTGCAAACTCCGGTCCAGAACCAGACCTGGGAGCCTGGGGGGGTCCTGTTCCTATAGGACCCTTCTGGACTCACATCCTAGATGTTGATTCTGAAAATCTGCTGGAGTCACGAGAAAGATTGTTTTTTTGGCGCTGTAGTTTCTAGTAAATATGACAAACAAGAAGCTGTGTAACAATCACATCTTCTTTTCATAGTCTTACACACTACTCGACTACAGTGTGAGCTTACCTATCATATAAAATATATATATATATTATATATATATATATACATATATATAATCATACCCAAGCGGGGAGAGGATCCATCGTCTAACAAAAAAAGCGGTTAGGCCTTTATTTAAACAACGATAGTCGTCATTGGTATTGTCACTCCCCCCCCATGGGAATACCAGAAAATTGTCTTTTTAAAGTGTAATAACTGTCGCTGTCATATCCCGAGCAGATTGAAATATAGAACATCACAGGCGAGGCGGTAGGATGGCGTGGAGCTGTCGTCTCCAGACAAAGCGCTGCAATAAAGAGTCTCGCGGCTCTTTAGCACGTTGATGATAAAACGGATAACACGCCCCCGAGGAGAACGGGGGCCCAGAGGAGAACGGGGAGTCCCCACGTAAGCTCTCGCTAAATGTCAAAAGGCGCAAATATTTTGACAAGCTTTCCAGTCTGATGTGTTTGAAGGCGTTAATTCATCAGAGTGTTTTTGGAGGGTTTTTTTTACCTTAAAGAAAAGGGAAAAATACGCGTTTGTTAATTCTTATTGGAGCACACTTGAAATTCAACCTCTGATTTGAGTACTAAATAAAAGAAAAGTAATAGGGTTGTAATTCAGATTGTAGATTTTGCGCAATAGAAAGGTAATTTGGCTCATATCATAGACAAAACCCTGCACACATGTTTTCAGACCATCGTTTCATCGAATGTGAAACAGCTCACCAACACTTTACATGCTCTATTATTTTCTATTACGCCGCCCCGACCGGATAACTGCACCGCAGCATCCGTCTCACTGTATAACACTCTCAGCTCCCTCACGTGTGTTTGGTCAGGAAATGAAAAGGAAGGTATTTGCAGTGCCCATAAGTAATAAATCTTTCAGAGATTTAATATTGCCACACAAGACGGAGCGACAGACTGAAAATCGGCCGGCGCTGTATCGCTGCTTCGTGAATATTCATGAAGCGGCTCCGTGCTCGCCATGCAAAACCGACTCGAAGCTGGCGCCGCCGATGGAGGGAAGGGGGGCTTGTGGGTCCACAAAAAATGTTTTAAATTAGTGCTACACCTCTATGAAATCGTGAGAACCGTTCAGTTCTGCACGCCTGTATTGCGTCTTAATCATTCAGAAAGGAGGCCCCCTGCTTTGGATTTCGATGAGCTCAGGTGTTTATTATTCAACATCATTAGAGAAGTGAAGGAATTCATTCCTCTCACTTCATCAGCGAGAAGGGGGATCCAGGATCCACTGCTTTGCCAGACTCAAAGAGCAGATGCTTGGTTTCTGTGATCTGTGTGTGTGTGTGTGTGTGCGTGTGTGTGGCTATTTGTATGTAAATCTGTGGTTGTGTATGTGAATATTTATAATCTCCACCTATGTTGTTTGTGTTCACCTGCAGCTCAGTTCCACATTCATCAATCTGCCTTATCTCCCTGCTTTGGGTCGCCCGGTCCATCCGTGAAAGACGTGAACACGGGGCCGGATTTGCCGCGATAGAGCGATCCAGCCAGTCAGTCAGGCTTTTTTTTTTTTTTATTCGTCCGCACGCCTCTCTGTTTCCGACGGGAACCAGTCACCCAGCTAATGTGACAGCTTCCCTTGAAGCGCTTCAGTCTGCCGGGAGGACCTGGAGATGTATGTGAATACACCTGATGTGCTCCCCTGCAGGTGTGTTTATTCTCTGACCCCGTCCTGAAGGGTTAACTGCATCCAAACTGAAGAAGTTGGGTGCTGAGGTGACAGTCTCATCCCCCCCCCCCCCCTCCGCCCAAGAGGCTGCGTAACGACCATCTAATCAAATAGGTGGTGACGTAGGTTGCCAACTGTCACTGTTGGAGCAAATCCCAGAAAAACAGCCATCATCTTTCCCTCGACCATATGCCCCCTCGCAAAACTCTATGTGACGCCGCGACGCCATGTATTCAAAAATACCCTTCCGATAGTGTGTGGGCGGCGGGAAAAGATAGCGCCTCGCCAAGCCATAGCCTGTGAGATGGGTAGCTTGGCCATGTCACGCTGCTCACATTATGTCTGCGGATGAGTTGCCAGTATGCGTAAATACGTTTTGTTTTCAATGAAAAAAAAAGAAGAAAAAAAAAAGCTACTGATTCCAAGATTCCTTCTTAGGCTTTGCACCAGTTTGGACCGCTTTAATCTGATTTCCTGGACAGATGGGCCAGTTTATCCAGAATAATAATGACAAGAAATCTGCTATTTGCATTTCCATTTCCATTCCACGCAATTCAAATGATTTGACTTCTTCATAAAAGGATCTCCAATCATGATGAACACATTGTATAAGCAATAGGGGTGGATAAAAATATCGATATGGCAATATATTGCGATACTTTGCCGCCTAAAACAATATTGATTTTTCAACTCCAAAGATTCATGATATACCTTTACATTATATTTATATGACCGCTTCAGTTCAGTGTTCAAACAGTGACACAAAAGGAGAAACATTATTTATTATTATTATATTATTTATTATTTTGTGCATTGTCATTTAGGGTACTTTATCCTTTTTCATTTTATTTTCAATATTTATTCCAGTGAATATCATGGGAATTAATAAAATGGAGAGGCTGTTTTGAATTAAATAGTTTTGACTCAATTTGTCCTCTGATCAATATCATCTGATGGACATATACAGGTACTTGGGTTTTCATTTAATTTATATCGCAATATCGTAATACGTATCGTATCCTGACCAAAGTATCGTGATACGTATCGTATCCTGACCAAAGTATCGTGATACGTATCGTATCTTGAGGTTCTTGCCAATACTCACCCCTAATGAGCAATGCAACATGCTCAGTCCAATTTACTGGTATGACAGTGCAACTCTGACTCCATTAGTCTGACTCAGGCATGCAGTCGATGGCCGTGCTTCATTAGCCACCGCGGGACACTTCGTTGCCAGATTAATAGCCAAAATTCCGAGGTCATTTGTCTGTTTATTTATCTATCCTTCGATTTAACTCGTTGATGGAAACAAGCAACAAGCGTGATTTATATCGAGAGCTCAAATGAAATGAATTGAAGAAGTCCCGGGGTGGACTCGTCCAGCCGTTATTGATCGGGTCTCGTTGCATGTGCTGCTTACTTCGTTTGTCTAACATATGGAATCTCACAGCATGTGGAGTCATTATCTTGAGCGGGGGATTGTTAATCATCTCAAATTGTGCAGAACCTGCTGGTATGGGCCTAATGCAGTAAACTGTGCAGTTTAGCCCCTAATGAAATGACTTCACTTTTTTTTATAACATTATGCAAATCACTCATTTTTTATCTCAACACGACATACACGGGACAATCACCGGGCCTCCTCCACGATCTCAGCATATGAGAATACACCTGCTCCCTCTCCTTGCTGGCCTGCCCATTGTTTTTGATGGTCCAAATGAAAGCCATCTGGGGGCTACTGTCCACACCAAGACAAGGGAATTAGCTCTCTGAGTGTCCCTTATCTCACTGCCTCCACACTCCACCCGGTGCACTCCCATTCTCCTCTAGTAATGAGTATCCACCCAATTTAGTTCCTTTTCTCTCCAAGGGGGGAATAAATCCAGCACAGTCCTTTCAGATGAAAGGACCTGGAGGTCCCTCGCTTCTCGCCCCGTGACCTTAATTGACAGGAAATTGTATTTGTCTCCCTCCCTCTGCGACAAAACAGGCGTCCGGCAGGATTTTGCTCTCCATGCTTAGTGGGATGACCTTCTTTGTCTTTTTTGTCTCCTTCTCTTTCCAGCTGCTCCTAAGGGTCCTAAACTCTTCATGTCCCCCACCAGGGCAAAGGTAGGGGACACGGTGCGCATCACGGTGCAAGGATTCCAGGTAGGATCGCCTGGGGTAAGTGCATGGGGTTCTTGAGAAAATGAATGGTGCTTGTTAAGCCTGTTTGATTTTCTTCTTATTTGTATTCTGTCTTTTTCAAATATGCATACAAATTATACATTTTTTTCAAAATGTGGCTGTATATTTTAAAGTATATGGGCTATAACTTACCAAACCCCCCCAGAATAAAAACCTGAAGAGCTTAAATAGATGAATTTGTGTATGAATGACTGAATCTGATGATCGGTCTTGGCCAACAGGCAGCCAGGTTCTGCTAGTCAGTGTGATTTCTGCTGCTTTCAGACTTCCTGCTCCGTAATCCCAAAAGAAGGAGCTCAAGGTTTCAGCAGAGAGATTGTTTTGTGTCACTGTCATTCCCTTCCAAAGGAAAAAAAGACCACCCCGTCAGTGTGAATAGCTGGCCCTGATCTCTTTGACGGGGGAATGACACATTGAAGGCAGGCAGCTGCAGTCAGGTGAAGAGGAGAGGGGCTAATCCCGACACCCGACCTGCTAATGGTCCAAAGCACAAATCGCCTTTTGTTACTTCTCGATCGCTTCAGGGATCTCGAGGAATCATAAGCCGAGATTTGTTATTGTATTTTATGTCACTCTTCTGGGACATTTCCGTGTGTCTCGTATTGTTTTTGGTTTGAATGCACAGATTTGTGCATGTTTTTTGTGTGTGTGCCCAATGACCTCAGGATTGTCTTAAAGTTTTTGCTGTTTTGGTTATCATAAAGAGCCTCGTTTGTGGCACGAAGCCCGTGGAGGCCCGTTGGCAGCGTCAGCATCAGCGCAGACTGATCAGAAAGCAAATTCACCTTATCCTTCAGTGGAACTCCAGGCTTTAGGGTACAAGTAGATAAGGTTGTGTGGCAAGACTGATAAGTTTGCTTTCCGCCTTTCAGATGAAATAAGATGCCAGTTTTCCCTCTGGTTTATTGTTTTAGGAATATATTATGCATGATGATCCGGCATCGTGGTGTTTTACTTTCCCTTCATTTTTCCATATTGCTTTAGGTATTAGATAACTAGGACATTGAAGATTTCAGCAGCGCAGAGCACAGACCTTTTTTTATTTGGACTCTATGAAGGACATAAAGTTTTCACTTGGACCATTACAACGTTCATTTTGGGTTTTTTATCATCTCAATCTAATAAGTCATTTAACCTCTGTCGTGATTTAAACAAAGGCCTTGTAGAATGGGGTTTTTATTAACATTTCTTTTGAAAGGTGAGACCATTCACAACTCTTTCAGTAGGTCACTACATGCTGTCAAGGGCACTTTCTCAACCAAGCGTCTATCTGAACTTTATCTGAACTGATATTCATGGTCTGCTGTTTCTTCATACACTCTTTACTGAACAAGAGTTTAAATGAAGTAAATGAAGTTGTTGCCTTTGTTTTGAGTCACTTTACTTGGATGTGTTAATAAACCTTGAGTTTATGCACCTCTGCAGTCAAGCTGTACTTGAGCACACTGAACTAAAACATGTGCACAAAAGTAAACTTTTTCAAGATTGTTTATTGTGGCATTTGAAATAACTTATTTCATTCCTTATATGTCACAAAAGATGAGGTCATATTGTTGATTTATCAAACCAGCACTAAGATCATTCCTCAAGTGTTTTAAAGTACTCATTTCTTTAGGAACAAGTATGTTGGTTTATCTTGCCATATGCCAAGTGCTTCTGATGTCCCAATGTCCCAATCATTTCCTTTGATAAAAGGCTAAAGTGATGTCTTCAATGAAGGTCCAAGACTGCATCATATGAATGGAAGAAAAGACCGATTGTGTATGTCTGTATACTGTGTGTATGTGTCTTGTCTACCTATCCAACAGAGGACCAGGTGTCATTTACCACAACAGGGGACCGGCAAGAACAACAGTTCTTAAACCTGATTATTTGTGTTTGATATACCAGATTCAACTACACACTGTATTAAAATGACAAGCTACCTAGAAGAAAAAACAATTCTTAGAAATCTAAAAGGGAAAAAAGATCAAGTTTGAAATAATGTCCACAGTAATCCATCAACTCAAACACATTAAACTTGACATTCAAAAATGTTCAGTGCTAAATAAACTCGATTATTTTTCATAAGCAAAAGCTTTCAGTCCTTTTTTTAAAAATGAGCTTGCATGCTCGAACTACTTGAATACAAGCATGTTGACGGATGTTAAAAGGAAAAATAAAACATTTATCGAAGAAGAAAGCAATGACAGAAAAAGACAAATCACCAAATTCATGTTACTGAGAAACATTTGTAATATCATCATGAAATCACCATCGTCAATATATGTATTTGTTCTGACTGTAGTTGTTTTTAGCTTTGTGAGTTTGTTTTGTAATTGATGTGATATTTTTAAAGTATTTTCAAACTTGAGGGAAGCTTGGTTTCGTTGTTTATAAGGCTGTTCTAAATCAAACTAAACGTTTGTTTACAAAAAATAGATCTTGAAATAGGTTTAAAAACATGTGAGTCAGGAGTCCTTTCTGTTCCAACATTTAATGACACAGCTTCCCTCTTAGAAAGTTTTGATAGCAGTTTGCTTAAATGGGTGAAATATCCAAAATGAATGCTTGAAAGAGGCAAACATTTAAAAAAAATATTTTACAAGCCATTAAGGGCAATAAAAAATAATAGATGTTATTGACAGGATAAAGGTAGTCCCATTTACAATGCAAAGTCCTTCAATTCTTCCACAATGGCATCATAAGAGCAAAATGTGTTACCTTTAATAGAAAATTGATAATAAGGTCACTGATTTAAAGATATTATTCATATTGAGAGAGACAAAACACTACTTCACAAATGCATCTCTCAAAAAACAGCCGTTCTTTAGCTCCAAGGACGATGAGACCAAAAAAAAGAAAGAAAAAATAGACTATAGGACTTTGCTTTGTGAACTGAACCAACACAAAAAAAGGCATTAAAAAGCATCTAATAAATGGTTTGACCGCCTACAAAACTCACCGTCTTCTTCAGGGCATGAAACAACAAGTGACAACTCCCACATTTACCAAGGTCGGTGTCCGCTGCCAGACATTTGCAATCAGGGTTGTCCGAGGATGTCTGACAGAGCTGCAGTCAAAATTTCATGTCAACTTGCAAATGATTAAGATTGATTATTTTATGTTGTGATGACTTGACAATGTTTTTGAAAATTTCTAAAAAATATATGAAATTATTTTTGTTGATTTTGTATCTAACAGAGTTGGAGAATCTAACATATGACATTAAAGACATAACACCCCCCACCCCCAAAAAAAAAAAAAAATAATGTCAAAAAATATTTATTTATTTTTCAGCTAAAAGCCAGGAAAAGTCTCCCACGCAGAGTGTAGCATGATCGTCCCCTGTTGGTAATAAGAGTGTGTGAGTGTGTGTGTGTGTGTGTGTGAGGAATTGTGAGAAGGGAGAAGAGGATGAAAAAGCAAAACATTCCACCTGAGAGGTGGAATCCTGCAAAGAGATTCACTCTCACTTCCCATGTCTCTGTATTATCTATAAACGCGTCAAACCCTCTGATATGAATGAAATGCTGCTTCCTTTGGAGGGTTATTTTGTTAAATTGAGGTTTGTTCCGAGGGAAGAGGGGCTCAAAGTGTGAGGAGAAAAAAGAAACCTGCTGTAAAATGAAGTGTTGATTATTAATGCATGTTGTTAACTTGCCATTGCATTAGGGGGAAAATTGGAGCTTGTATTATTCATGTATCCTTTGCTCTTAATCTTTTGGCGGAGACTCACAGACTTTCTTCTCTCTCTCTCTCTTCCATCTATCCCCCCCCTTTTCTCGTTTCCTCTCCATGGCGTAGAACGAGGTGTTCCCTGAACCCCTCTTTACGTGGACGCGGGTGGGGGGCCGCCTGCTGGACGGCAGCACCGAGCGGGAGGGGAAGGAGCTGATTCTGGAGAGGGTGCCGGCCGAGCTCAACGGCTCCATGTATCGCTGCACGGCCCAGAATCCTCTGGGCTCCACCGACACGCACACACGCCTCATAGTCTTTGGTACGTACGCGCTCAACTGAAATCACGTTTAAGTTTGATTAATTATTTAGAAGATGATGAATATGAAGCATTTTTTTGTGTGACTGCAACCACTTGGGTCCACAAGAATTATCTGGAAGACTTATACAATTATAAATGTCACCGGAAATTACATAATTCTACAAAAGTCTTTTTAATGTATCTACAGCTTCTTTGAGAAAATACTTAAGAGATTTATGTGACCGCTTTTTAGGTATGAATCATTAATGCAGCTGAGCGTGTGATTAATAAGACATTGTATTCCTAATTGGCTCAACAACACGCTCTTCTTTCTTTTTTTTAAGGCTGCACTTAGTGAGGATAACTTTTCTCTGGCAAAGGGGTTCAGTCACCGTTCCATCAGTGGTTTGTCTTGTACGGCGTTCAGTTGAACACCAACCGCCGCGGCATCAAAGGGCCCACGAGGAAATCAAAGGACCTTTTGTTGTTGACAGTGTTATAAAATCACTTTGTTCGATGTCCAAACCGAGGTAACGTTGGTTGGAGAGTGGAAGGGGTTCTCTTGCCGGGTGTTGATGTGGGGAGCCGGGTTTGTACTCGAGTGTCTCGCTCCTCTGGGTTTGTTTACTCTGGACGCTCTTGGAAAGAACTGGGATCAGCATTTGCGACCCTGATCACACGGCTCGGTCAGTGTCATATCAATCAAATACGTTCTTCTATGTCCAAATTGCCGTTAGCTTCTTTAGCTCTTTTCCTTAAATGTGATGGCAATTTGACACGTTTGAATAAGTCGCCAAGTCACGTTTACGTAAACGTTCAAATGTCAAAACTTCGGTCGGAAACCAGGTGGCAACCTTCTCCAGTTCTGAAAAGTGAAGCTCATGCAGAAGTGCCTCAAACTTGCATTCTCTCTGCTGGCCATCAGGGGGCAACACATTTGGTTGCAAAAAAAAGTCAGATGGAAAATTGACCCTACTTCTCTCTTGATTTATTATCCTAGTAAACATTGTAAACATGAGTTAATCGCTAGTTTCAAGTCTTGTTTAATAATTTCCTAAATCGTGGTCCCATGGCGTCGCTAAGGCAGTTAGCTACTAACTACTTTAACACCTAGCTGTCAAGTTGACATTGAATTATGGAAACTAACATTGTTAACGGCTTCAGACCAGAAACCAGATGGATCCAGATCCAGTAGGATTGCTGCTTGTGTGCATTAGATCCACCCGTCGCTCCTTCGTAGTCCAAATATGGTCACTTCCCTTCACTGGTTGCAAAGAAAGAACAACAGAAAGGCTGCAGCACACACAATGTTAAATATGCATTGGTTGTTTGGATGAATTGGTCATAAGATTTCTTCATTATGTTTAATATATTATAATATATTGACATACATTTGGGAGTTAAAAGCAAGGGGGATCGTCCCACTCACCTGCAACCGCCATTAATCGAGGCTTCGACTCCAAAATCCGTTTTTAGAATCCGTCTTGAGTGGCCCACAGGAGAACTGACAACACTTCCTCCTTGATGTCATTATTTCCCCCCTTTGTCCCTCAGCAGGGCCTCCAATCCCTCCTGCATACCAGATGTAAAATGTCACGCACGCATTGCAGCTCCATCCAGAGCCATTACAAAACATTTACATAATAGAGGCCTACGTTTGAAGGCCCAGAAGACATTACTACATATAGATAAAGACGGCAATGTTTCACATTTCATGGCTGAAAAGGGCTTTTGACACTTGAGCTATAAAACAAGTCAAGTCACGTAAGAGGAAGAAAGGAGGACCAATTTTTTCCCCCAAAATGTAGAGACGGAGTGTTGCACCTCGGCCCTGAAGCGCCCTATTAATGTAAATGTGGTCCAAACCATTTTCATTCTTCATTGAGTCTAAAACAAAGAATATTATATCCATCACATTTTTTTTTTAATCCTCCGCCCAATTCATTCATGTGAACTGGTTTTAAAGTATGTCACAGATGTACAAATGACTGGGCGGGCCTAATAGGAACCCACTTTAAGGGGAAAGTACCACTTTGGGGAGGCGTTACCTTGGGAGGCGTTTTGCTAGGAAGAGCACTAATGTCTATTTAACACCCTGATGCACCCTCAGGTGTCATCGGCTACGTGCCTACTGTGGCCCATCTGTCTGCCTGCTCCTCCTAGATTGCTTCCACTCACGCTTAGGGGAAGTAAATGGTGATTAAGTGACCTTGGCACAGTCCCCCACGTGGCCTTGAGAAGAGACACTTCTTTTTCTGCCAGGGTGGGTGAGGGGGTGAGATAGAAGTATTTGGGGGGGGTTAGGGAGCTCTGCACGCTTGGACAAAGTGTTCAATATAAATCATTGAGAATAATAGAGTATAATGGCGCCTTGGTATAGAGGCTCCACTGACGTCTTGATGATGTACATCTTTAGCCACCCTCAGTGATAATACCCTCTGAGATTACTATGAAGTGAGTCAGCACTAGGGAGCCGGCCAGCAATACACACACGCACACTCACACACACATGCACAAACAAACACATGCAGGAGTGCACACACACTAATTTCCCCTCCGCCTCTCGGAGACTGCTACAGCGAGGCCAGGGAGGAGCCTCCCGCTGTGCCATCCACAACGCTCGTATGTGGAAGTTGACAAAAACCGCCCACAAAGTTGAATTTAGGCCGTGTTGCTCATACTCCCCGCTTCTTCCCTTTTTTGCAATTACTTTATCCCTCCGAGAACTCTAACACACACCGTCAGAGTGTATTGTGCAGGAGGAGACATCGGCGCTGTTCATTAAAAAAAATGGTGGAGTCGGTTTGTCGAAAAAATACCCTCTTTTCCCAGACTGGTATTTGGCCACAGTTGTAGTTGCCTGGTCTGAACCATTGCTAAAACGTGTCCCAGGTTGCTCTGCTGCATTGCCCTGAGATCCCAGTTCCATTAACCGGGCCCAGTCGTTTCTCCCTGGGGAGGCGCCATTTAACTCAGGAGAACTCGGATTCATTAGAAAGCCACAATCTTTGTCAGAGATGACTTGTTTTTTTATCCCCTCCCCCTCCTTCTCCTCCTTTTATTTTTTATCACTCTAACACCTTTTGGACATCTTTTTTTTTTGTTTCAGAAAATCCAAGCATGATGAAAAACACGCAGAATCAGAACAGTAAGTATTTCATAGCTTTCAGTGTGTGTGTGTGTGTGTGTGTGTTTTCATGCCGTATCACCTGATAAACACATTTCCAGACACGCTGCATGTATTAACCACGTGCAGAAATGTGGCGCCGATCAGAGAAAACTAATTCTTGGGGCGACGGCGTTTGGCTGCAAACATTCAGCGTATTGACAGGTGGATGTTTGTTGCTCATTCTGCCCTGAATGCATTTCCCCAGATAGACCGCGTGAGAGTGATTCAGTCAGGATTAATCTTCGCCGATGTACAGCGGCGGCGGCGGCGAGCAACAAGCCCTCTCCCAATGACTAACCGAGCCTGTCACTTTCGCTTGAGTGTGAGATTATTGGTGTTTCGTATGTGCATCGGTGGCTCATTTGCGGCTTTTGAGATTATCATATGTAAAGATGAGGGATTGTCAGGAGAAGCCGCAGGGCTGCGACAACAACCTTTCCATCTCCCTCCCCCTTCCTTTTTTTTCTCCCTGCCACTCCCTCTCCCTCCCTAGTTCACTCTCTCCTCTGCTTCACTCTGACTTTTCACGCTCGATTTATCGTTTCCCAACGCCAACTGCTCTCCTTGTTTCGTCCCTTTTTCTAAATGCTCTTTCTCTTCGTGTCTCACTTACTCCGTCTCTTTCCCTTTCAATCATATTCATAATTCCTCCTCTGCCTGGCTCACAATCTCTGGTTTTGATGCTGGCACCGAGCTGATAATGCCGTGGGGTAAAACACCCAATTCTCACTAAATTTTGGAGTCACGCAGACTGAAATGAGTGTGGTGACCTGACAGAAATAGCAATCATAGTTGAGATACGGGGGCGAGGACAAACCCAACCATAAGGGAGCCTCTTTAACAGCTCATGTATAGTAGTTTACACCAGATAAGTGGCTCTAAAATAATATAATATGGCAGCATGTGTAGGTCAGTCCACATTTATGAGTTATTAGTGAAAGAACCCTCCACGTTATGACCACATCGTGATGTGCACTCAAATGTTCGCCACCTGCATTTCCGAGTAGTTCTCGAGCAGTTTTGTTGATGAACTGGAAAATGAATTTGAATGGTGATGTCGTGGTGTATAATCCCCCTCGTGCATGTGTGTGTGCGACGCCCAGCGTACGCCGTGAGCAGCTTTCCCGGGCAGATGGCAAGCGGAGCTGTCTTTAAGCCAAACCCGCCCCGCTCGCACGAGATTCCAACATCGTATTCTGACATCGCCCTTCGCTCTTTTCCCCCGCTTTCCTACATCTCATCCAGTGTCTCTCGTCTCCTTCCTCTTTTTTTTCCCGCTCTTTATTCCCCTCCCCACCTTTTGCCGTCTGCTGCTCGTCGTATCGCCGGGATGCAAATCTTAATATGCAAATGTGGCGGTAAAGCGCAGGAGCAGGTGTGTGACACGGCAAGGACAGAATCAGGTCAGTGTGGACGCGCAGGCACGCCTCGCATGCAAGTCAAATCCGTGTACGACACGAGCCCCCGAGAGGTCGCCGCTAGAAACACGCCTGATCACGTAATGGCTGAACGGCCGACTCCTCCTCGGCCGGCGGTGCGAGGCGCAGAACGACCTCCTCTGTCAGTCCGCCCAGACGAGAAAACTCCGCTTTCCCTCGAGGGGGTTATATTCATTCATCTTTGTCAGGATTGTCCCAGACAACTTGTCAGGCCACAATCTATGGCGATGAACTCGATTCAAGACATGAGTGAAATTGAGGACTAAAATGTGACATGTTTTTGTGCGGCGTAGTAATGCACCTGTCAAATCAAAAGTTTTAGGGGTTCGTCAGGTCGTCGTTGGCCCAGTCGTGCAATCACAAAGAGAAGACTTTGCATTCTCTGATTCAACAAATAGCCTAAAAGCCAGGACCCGTAATCAATTTTTAAGTCCAACGGCTTCGGCGCGGTCATCCTTTTTGTTGAAAAGAAGCACGTTGCCTCTGAAATCAACCCCAGTTTAAATTCAGGTTGGCAGGGAAAAAAAGCACAGAGGTCTGAGCCAAAAAGCGAAGGCAAACAGATGGCTGAGTGACTTGCATCTCTGCCCGTAGACTGGAAGGGGACCTGAGATGATGATCTTACGCTCGGATGAGTCCTTTGCAGAATGAGATGAGGCACTTAGAGGAGATCTAGTTGTTATCGCCGTGTGCCGTGCGACACGTTGGATTACCCAGAGTTCTGCGGAGGTTTCGACGTTCATCACGGAAACATAACCAAACCCTGATAGGTTCGTTTAAACGGTGTTTCACGCAGGCTGGTCTCGCTCCCCGCGGCCCACCCTCGCCGCTCAGAGCGACGGCATGCTGTTGTATAAAGGGAGGGGGGGGTCGATGGGTCAGGCAAACACAGGACTTTCACTCAGGGGAGCGGCGTTCGTGTCCAGCGGGAATGAAAGTAGATGTTAAATCATGTCACAAGCGTATTTAATTCAAGCTGAACCATGATGGGGTTGTTTTTTTTCAGCCGTGACGAAGTCGTTTTGTACCGTTTCACGACGTTAACCACACACGAACCTTCTGTTTGTGTTCCCGAGCAGCAAAATGTGATGCGTACGGATGATTTCACATTGGGTTTTACGATCCAATTCATATTACAATCAGCATTTTCTCAGGCTCACGGTGGGATCGTCTGTCTGCTCCCGGTCTCAAAGTGAACAAGCTGCTGGTAATGTCGGCAAAGCCACGCCCACCACCAGTCATCACTTTCTCTACTTCCACCTTCCTCTCTGGAAGAGGGAGAACAGAAAACAACATAAAGCTGCTGTCTCGGCTCTCCTCTAGAATCTGGGTTCCCTGCTGCTTCCCTTCCAACAACAACTCCAAAACGTAGAAAATTGTTTGGGGTCGTTCTTTGCGGTGTCGCCCTTTATCGCCCACAGCCATGTTCTTCCTCCGTCATCCTGATTGTCTCCAGTCTTTATTGTGTTTCTCGACCCTGCACGTCTTTTATTGCACGTCTGTCCTCCCTAGAAGAGAAATCTCTTCAGTTTCAGTTGCTCTTCCCTGAAACTAAATTAAGAGTCTAAGGATGGAGGGTGTCGCGTACCGTATCGTTTGTCGAGTCCCTTGAGGAAATGAATGACACGGTGCAATTAAATGAAATTGACTCTACTGTGTTGTGACACGTCAAAGAAGCCCCGAGAAGATATTCTCTAATGATGTATGTAGGATCCAAAGACAGATCAGCAAGTCACCACACAGTGACAGGCTTGAAAGCTACTGTGGATCATTAGCATGAGGGCTATTTATGTCGTGTGTTTTTTATATTTGATTGTTGTTTTGTTGCCTTTGTTTAAGTAAAGATAGTCCTTCAGTGACTTTTTAAAATTAAAATTAATCAATAGATGCCAACAAAAAAAAAAGCAATTATTTTGGGCCATTTTACAAAAAATCTTAACAAAATACTAGTACTACTAATACTACTCTACTTGTCTCACGATTCGATTCAAAAATGTAGATAATCCGTAGTGTGTTAAGGCAAATTATGGCATCAAAACAATACAGTTTGTATAAGATGATGTGATTTTTTCAATAAACTGATTCCAATGATGTAATCACACAAAGGCAAACTTAAGACAAAAGGTAACATTTAATAATGCTAAACAAATACAAACTTTCTGACTGTACAAGAAATAACTTGCATAAATAAAATTGCTTAAATAAAAGCTGAGGCTCAACTCTAGTGACTACAAGAATAAGTTCAAGGTATCACGATTCTTGTGTGAATCGATTTGTTTCCCCCACCCTACAAAATACCTTCCGGAAGAAGCAAAGGTCTTGTGGTCTAGTTTAAAAACAACCAATGGTGGGCACTGGATAACTCGCTTGGCGCCCCACCCCACGTACTGAGACCAAGTCCTCACCCGAGTTCGGGTCAGATCTGCGGTTCCCCACTTTCACTCTCACACTGTCCTCTCAATGAATAAAGGCGAAATGCCAAAAAAATAATGCTTTAAAAACTTGCAGGTTATTTAAAGTCCCAGTCGGCGGATGGAGGGTACTCTGTCAGATTTTGAATGTTTACACCGAGCTCCCCCCCCTCGACTTCATGCTCTTTGAAATCACGCCACCTTTGAAATGCGGGTCCGATGTTGACTCTGGTTTTATCACGGGCACCGTCGCCATCTTTCTTTTTTTCCTTCTTTTCCACCGGTGTTTTCTTGTCCTTGGTTGTTTTGGACCTCCTCGTTTCAGTTTTGAACCAGGAATTAGAAGCTTGTTGCTACTTCCCTCCGCCTCCCCCCTGTGATAGTGGTACGACCCGAGGGAAGAGGGGCTCTGTGTGTGCACGAACACAGCTCTGCGTGCTGATTGGACAGGATGATCCAGGCGCTGTCGATTTTTTGCAAAACAAACAACAGGCTCTACGTGCACGTAGAGGCGCACTTTACCCGACTGGGACTTTAAAACAAAATCACACTTGTGCATGTGAAGTTAAAAACATTGATGAATGTATGAAAAGCTGTTGTGTCGATGAAGTGTGCCTCCGTCTGACCGAGTGTCTCTCTGATGTCCGTAGATGGAGCGTCACGCGTGGACGCGCTCGGACTGACGTGGATGGCGCTTGTCCTCACAGTGACAGTGGAGCTGACGTGAAACCTCTCATCCAAGACACACACACACACACACATATCACCCCTTCTTACACCACATCTACACACACACACACACACACACACACACAAACCCTGCAAGCCTTCTCCAGTCATCAACAGGTTCTCCATGCATCGGTCGATCAGGAAAACGGTGCCATCGCAGGATGGCCCGCCACTTGTTTTGTTTTTGTTGTTTTTTTTTGTAATAAAATAATAACCAAGATCATGATATAAAAAAGAACAACCCCAACGTGATGAACATGACAATAACCACCTCCTGTATAGCCCTGCCCAGTTACACCTATTTTTTTTTTTTGTTTGTTTGTTTCTTGTCCCACATTTGCCTGTTGATCAATAAAAATCTGTTGATTTAAAATGGAAAAAGAAAAAAAAGCATTTGGATTTTTATTTTTTGACGATTTCAAATATGTCATTGGTGTTGAGATGTGGAAAAAAAGTGGAACTGGCGAAGGAATGCATCACCAAAATCAACCGCACCCATCTGTCACATTATCCTGGGATGCACCTGATTAGCAACAAGCCGATAAACCACGAGGAAACAGACACAGATGCTCCAAGAGAACATTTCCTTTCTTTTTTTTATTGATTGAGTACTCCTTTTTTTTCTGATGGTGCGGAATGTACAAGAGGATTTAAAAAAAAGCGTTAAGAAACAAAAAAAAATCTCCTTTTTGAGTGTATTTTGTGTACATCAGTGTAAATATTGAAAATAATTAAAGAGGTTATATGGGTTACGGTGAGGGACGGTTGCTGATATGGTTGGAGTTTACACTTCTCCACATTTGTTTGTACTTCATCCAAACACTGTTTCCAGAGAGAATTCTTGGCTGAAAGGACAGAAAACATTAACAGCCTTTCTGTTTCTAATTTGGGTTTTATTTTTTTTATATCTATATGGCAGGTCTCCAAGGACAGAGTTTAAAAAAAAAAAAATTAACATGTCTGCTGTTTTTGGAGGTTGTGGTGCATGTGACGTTCGATTCTTTCTCCTTTTTTTGGTGTGTTGCAATCGACAGCACTGCGACTCATTGTCACTGGCCTGTAATCCATTTATTCACTTGTGACATACTATCTTAAGTGACCTACATTGTGTACAATGCGTAACTCTTACCCAGACATCTACAGTACTAGTAGGATCATTTTTAGCCACCATACCAGGAGAGGGGGAGGGGCAGCAGCGTGTGTAAACAGGGTTGTTGCATTTGTTTCATTTCACCTGTATTAAAAATGGAGAGATGATAAAACTTACAAGCCTTGACTTTACTTATGACATAACTGTGTTGGATGTGCATCTCGGTAAAGGTAATATACAATATATTTGATGGTGATCTCACCAGATTATGGAAATTTGAAGGACAGTCTGCCTAGAGACGTAGATGCTTAAAGAGCTGCTCAATCACTCCATAAATTATTTTTCATAGTCCTGCATTTCTGATTGTATTGATCCCAGAGTGAATTTTGAAGGAGATTCTCACATTGTGGTTAACCCTTTCCAGTTTGTGCTTCTAGGATCGATTAATGCAGAATAATCCTGTTTTTTTCGTTGTTGTTTTTTTTTTTATCTCACAAGAATAGCAAATAGAATCCATATTCCTGCATCGTGGAGATGAGAGCTGCATAGCAAAAACATGACTTATTGTTTTGTTACAAAATGAACCCGTGTCCACCTACTGTATAACATTACAACGCCGATCATGTTAATTTTGATTCAAGAGGCACTTCTGTGCTTTTTTCCCGACTCACTTGGTATTCAGGAGAGGAAAAAGCTCCATTGTCATTTCTGAATGCATTAAAGGAAAGTGCAAATTGTCTTTAATGTAATCGTCACGCCAATAGAAAAAAGCACATCACATACCTTTATGTGTGTGTGTGTGTGTCCATATTTTAAATTTGAAAAACAAAACTCCCTAAAAATGTATTCAAAGCTGTTCTGGAACAGGCAACACATATGACCCATGGCCTAATATTCTGTCACTTCCTATTTTTGTTAAATTGTGTTTTATTGAAGAGGCATCAATATGAAAAAACAGGAGCTTTTGTAATCCAGATGTTTCCAGTTAAGGTGTATCTGTGCGAACCTTGGAGGGATTTCTTTAACCAGGAGAGAAATTTTGTTTACTACATCCCCCTTCTGCGGACCGTGCTTCACTCATCTCCATAGCTACCACTTAAAAAAACACTTTGTACCTTCTGTTCTTGTTCAGTTGCATGTAGCACCCCTATCACAGATGGCACAAGCAAAACAAAAACTGGTGAAAGTGTCACACAACGATGCACATGGCTGTCATGTCTTTGTTTTTTTTTTCTCAGCAGCGTTCCGGCATCACTTCACCTGAGCTGGGAGCAATGGCGAGGATAAGAAGCCGCCCCTCTCTCTGGCCCTTCTGTGAATTATTCAGCAGTCAGAGTCCGGTTTCCTTTATGTCAGCTATCGGATGACCAAAGCGTCGCTGGTGTCAGCCGGGACACCTGACACGCCCTCTCTCGACGTGACGCACCTTTAAAAATGCTCCACAGGGTGCTGTTAAAGTAAAACACCGTTCTGTCGCTGTGTGTTGTGTGTTATCAGCAACACAAATGACAGGCTGTCACACGGCTCCCACGTGATGCTCGTTTGCGTCTCGGCAAAGTGTATGGAAATGAAATGACGGCTCAGACGCTTATCTATATTATTTACAGTTCTGTGAGCTTATAATAATAATAATGTCAGCTTCTGTTAGCGAGAGAGTTGTCTCAGCAGCTGCACTGGCACGGAGAAGGACCTTTGATCTGTGGCATGGCTGTGCAAACAGATGTATCCTGGTTATTACGCGTTTGATAAATGACACCGATCATAACTCCACACCCCTTTTCCAAACCAAAGTTTGCTCCTGCAGCTACAGCCATGTGTTGCAGCAGGTTTGGGTGCATGATCCATCATATCTTTCAGACACGTTTTGACATAATAAAGTATAACCTGAACCACTCCTGTTTGCAAAAAAAAAAAAAAAAAAAAAGTTTGGATTAAGGTGTATTCAGGAATGTGTTCTCAGATGATTTGCACAGCTATGGGAAAAGACTGGGTGCGTTAGAAAAGCTGGATGACCAAATATTGATTTACATATTCTGTGTATGGTTATTGAATCTGCATGCGACTTTCCACAGGTGGTGCATGGCAAGTGATCCGCCTCCACAGAGCCCGGGATGCAAATAGTACCTCCAGAGGTATCATCTTACACTTGATCCTTTGGGCAAAGAGGTGCAGTCATCAGATCACAGTGGCTCTTTTCACAAAGGAAATGCAGACAGCATGCAGCCGTCAGGTGGAGCGTGTTGACGACAGCATTCAATAGGATCAGTCAACCGGTTGTCGCCGCCACCGCCGTCGCCGCCGCCCCAGCCATGCCCATCGCGGAGCTTCTGGGAGTCCAGATTGACATGCAGTTGCTATTGAAACTGAGTCTCTCGGTGGCTGCGGTGCTGCTGGTTTCATGGGCCTACCGGTTCTACAGCTCCAGGGAGGCGGAGAACCCTCGGATCTGCGCCAAAGACGACAAAGAGAGGGAAAATGCGACATGCCAAAACTGTAAGACCCTGCTACGAGCTCGAGGCTCACCGAAAAATGACACAGATAACGCTGGCAAACGCAAAGGACCCTCGGACACCGACTCGTACGCCGCCGACCTGACGTCTGATAGCGCTGAGGAAAAGGCGGCAGAATCTGAAAAGAATGAGGATGTGTTCGATGTGTCGTACAGCGCACAAGATGTGGGTATGAAAGGGGAGATGCTCACTTGTCATGCAGAGGTTGCCACCAGTACTATGTTATTTGGATCTGCTTTGAACCTTCCTCATCCGACTGAGAGCGGGCCGGCCGGTGCAACGGGACGCCGCTCCCCGTGCTTTCTGCAGAAGCTGGAGGGCAGTGTGGGTGTGGGCAGGGAGTTGAGGCAGGACTTGGAGCACCAGGGGGCCTACTCTAGCTTCCTCTCCAAGGCAGAGATCAAAGTGGAGGATGCGAACGTTGTGCTGGAGGGAACGGGAGACCAGATTGTACGCGGAAAGATATACGATTACTATGTTGAGACCTCCTCTCACTCCGTTACGGACTCGAACGCTGCGCTGGGGCAGTGCGAGAGGAGCTCTGAGATGCAGCCGGAGCTGGGAAGTCGCGGCGGCGGTGGCGGCCTCAGAGAATCTCCGTCCTCTCCGAACACCATCGTCATGCGTGATCTGGTTTTACCACAAAGCGCCGTTGAGGATCGCTCGTCGCTGGAAAGCTTCAAACTGAGGCACCCCAGGAGGCCCGTCCTCCTACGCAAGGAGAGCTATCTGTCTGCAGCAGAGCAGTCTGAGCTTCCCATCCCCTTTCTAAATACAAAAGCCTCTCTGGCCTCAACCAGTGATGAGTCCACCTCTGTTCAACCTGTGATCCGTCACTCTGCAGGCAAAGGCCTTTATGTGAGAGAGGGGGCAGATGGAGATGTCTTTCTACACCTTCCAGCAGAAAACCTTGACGGCGCAGACCTTAAGACAAAACTGGATCTGGGTAACTGTTTGGAGACGCTGTGTCTGGCCAAGAAACACGGCGGGACCTCTGCACGGCAAGCAGCCCTGCGAGTCATGTCGGACAACTACCTCCAGGTGCTCCGGGACCCCAACCTGTATGGTCGGCTAATGGCTGACGAGCGGGAGCAGATCCGAAAGCAGAGGATGAGAGGGAGGAGGTTCGTCATGGTGGCGGACATGGACCCCCGAGACTGGGCGAGGAGCGCGGAGCAGAGGAGCACATCCAGTGCAGTGTACTATTATGACGACTACAAAGACGCCTGGCACACACTCTGCCCGATCCCACAGGAGGTCATCTCCAAAGCCTGCGCCATGTGCACAATGGATAACTACTTGTTTGTGGCAGCGGGCTGCCAAGGCACCGAGAGAGAGATGACACCCTCAAAGCGGGTGTTTTGCTACAATCCTTTGACATCGATTTGGAAGGAGATCAGTCCCATGAACGAAGCCAGGCCCCGCTGCAAGCTGGCAGCGCTGGAGGGCCACGTCTACGCCATCGGAGGAGAGTGCCTCTCCTCGGTGGAGCGCTACGACCCGCGGCTGGACAGGTGGACGTTCGTGGCGCCACTTCCCAACGACACGTTCGCCGTGGCGCATCACGTCACCGTGTGCGGTGGCGAGCTTTTCGTTTCGGGGGGGACCCTAAGGTACATGCTGCTGCGCTACAGCCCCAAAACAGACAGCTGGAGGGAGAGCCTGTTGGTGGGTGGCAAAGACAGAACTGCAGACATGGTGGCCGTGGGGAGGTTTCTGTACCGGTTCGACGTCAACCCGCTGCTGGGTGTGGGCGTGTACCGGTACCACACGGTGGCACGGCTGTGGTACGAGTGTGGCGCCAGGCGGCTCCAGCACTGCCCCGCCTTCCAGTGCGTCGCGACGGACGGCATGATCTACTGCGTCAGCCGGCAGTTCACCGTGAGGTTCGAGGCCGATGAGATATCTCCGGGTTTCAAAGATGAGACTTTGAGCGTCCTCTCGGCAGCGAAGGGCATCCTGTTCCCCTTTGTCCTCTCCCTCCCCGATAAGAAGCCTCGGCAGACCAGCGTGTGAGGAGGACTCGGCTTTCCATTAATGATAAGGTCGGCTGGTGATGGAGTATCCCCACAAGGTGTATGCTTTACATCAACGCTCTTGTTGACCGAGTGGGTTTTGCTGTAGATCTTGACCCCGGACCCCAAAATGTCACTGCAAAAATTGTTTTTTTGAGATCACCTTTCCAGAAACTCACAAAGCGTCTGCTTCTTATTTTTCTTTGGATTGTTGCACCGCACAGAGGCAATGTGGGCTTCTCACATCTCGGCAAGTAGATGCAAAGACTCTCCCAATGGAAGTCAAGCGACTGTTTGCTTAAGATTTATGGATGTGCTGCCATGTAAATTGTTTGCTTCTTTGATTTGCACTCCTCCCTGCCATTAAGTTAGTTTTATATCTTCCCAGATGCTTAACCTCTTTTAGATAATTCATGAATAAGTCTCAGAGCAAATGAGCTCATTCAACTCTAACACATTACAAAAAAATTGAGCAATATAGTGATAATCTATCACCGCGCTCCACTGTGTAGGGCACACGTATAACTTACACAGTGGCCCGATGCAACGCAATTATCTACAGTTGCTCTTTAACTGTGACAGGATGCAAATGGGTTTGTCACAAGATATAAATAGGTGGGCTGCTAAAAGCATTTGTCACCGCTTTTGAAACTCTTCCAACACCAAGACTTTGTGTTATTAGCTGTTAGTTTTGTTGTCATTTAAGCCACTCCCCTTCGCTTTCCACAAAGAAGTGTTTGTTTCCCTGACTATGGAGTCTTTGCTCATCGTACCAGCTCACTATATTTGTCTTGTTATTATCCATTGTTTTGTAAACAATGAAATATCATTCATTGTGCGTCAAACCACAATTCATTAATTAAGGGTATTAAACCAAATGTCTCATCCAGTATGTGTGTGACCTTTAAGCAATGATAGAATAACACAGGGACAAACACTTATTTTATTAAGTCGTGAACAATTAAGAATAAAAATATGCATACGAATAACACAAGTGAGAGATTGTTTGTTCATTTAAGTTGAAACCCTGAGGGTTATTTTTACAAGAGAGTGATTTCTTGCTTTTAAACAAATTATTTTTTATTCAAGAAATTGGAATAAGTGAGGTTCATTTAGAAACTGGCGGAGACCCATGATAAGGCCTCCCTTGCATATTCTCTATTATAATATATATATGTCGCTTTTGTTAAATGTTCCTTTTTATCATCTATGAGACAAAAGGGAAAAGAAAGGACTTCAAAGACACACTGACAGCTTCAAGAGGGTGACGTGCTGCTATAGCGCCATCATGTGGCTCACAACCCACACACACACACACACACACAGGGCCTTCGGGATGAGACATGTTAAGCTCTCGACTTCCCACAGCACATAGGCGTCATGTGACACAGGCATCGGCGGAGTGACTAACTAGCTGAGCGATGGGTGAGGCGGAGGGTGATCAGCTGCAGTGGGAGGCAGCAGGCGGGGGGAGAAAGGGGGGAGGCAGGCGCAGATGGTTGACCATCAAACATGAGCGTCTTTGATTCTCCCTAATTAAACACTTTGATCCCCCCTGTAACAAAGCACCTAATGGAAGGGGGAGTTAGACACGTCCCTTCAGATGTTGCCTGGGTTGACTCGTGGCCTCTGGTTCGCCTCAATACCCGGGTCAGCTCCAGCATAGATGCTTTTTATTTATGTATTTATTTCCCACAGACTATAGGGTAATAGCCCAGAATCAAGTATGAGGAGAGATGGAGAATTTGCATGTAATTATCCTCCGGAAGGGCAGAAAGTAATTTATAGCCACTTCCTTTCTTCTTCTTGCACACAGACACACATCCAGATATATAAACACCATAACTGCTCAACACACAGCAAACCTCGTGGCAGCAACACAATGAGAATCATGTTACATTTTTTGAATTCCTTCTGATTCCCCAAATGGTTTGCTCTGTTAATTTTATTTTTTTTATACCGCTGACTAAATACAAAAGAAGAACCGGCACAGCAGAACCACTTTGAGCTTCCAAAATTACCCCAGAAGCTTGCGAGGCGATTCAAGAACCAATTTGTGATCACTGATGTTTTTTTTTGTTTTCGCATTTAAAAAAAATATATATATATCCTTTATTTATGCAGGGAGATATTATGATTTATAATGATCTTATTTAAGATTATTATCTTTTTATTTTTTAACAACCATCTGGGATTTGCAGCAGGGAGCGCCCCCTCAGATCCAGGTCCTTGTTGATGCGGTTCCCCGGGTGGAGGTGGCTGGACAGCGAGCGCCGAGACCTGGCGAAGCGGTTCTGGCAGAAGGTGGCGAGCGGTGGCCGCTGGTATGCTGACCTGTAGGCGGTCAGCGGCGGGAGGCGTGAACGCCGCTCTTCCAAACACTTTGTGGACCTTCGCGGGCCGGTGTTGGTCAGAGGGGCTGTAAAAAGTAAACACAGTGGAGAAAGTTAACTGCCATGTTACTGCATTAATTACACTGGTGACTAATTTGGAACGGTAAAAAGGCATCTAGGGGACTCGCCCAAATATAATTTGTTCATGAGCACAATTGCTGATGTGGTCTCTCTCCGTGGTAAATGAAAGGCGCTTGGATGATGGTTTTATTATGTAATTCACCATGTATAATAACATAATATAATAATTACCAGAAATTGGCTGGTCAAAACTCTCGGCCTGCCATGTCAAGCCGCCCGGCTGCCAGGGTCGAGTGTCGGTCCGCTTGCGCTGGTAGCTCTCTTCGTAGTGCGAGACGGAGTAATGAGAGGATGGGGGGCCGTTGTGGGCAAATAGCAGCTTGGCTGGAAGCCCCTGGAAGACGACACACAGTAGAGTCCAACATAGCCTCCGTGCATGTGGCCTTGATAGAGATATATACAGTTGGGGGTGGGGGGCATGACCTGCTCTTTCAACATAATCTTCAAGAGGCTCGCCATGTGACAGCGGCAAATTGCTCTAACTAGCCTTTAAGCACCCAGAAGGACTGATGATCTTACACTTTTTTTCACGACTGCTGAGTCCAACCGGGAAAACTTGCTTTCATAAAGAGTTTTATCACAGGCCTTTATCTCGGGCCACAATCTGGAGAAGAAAGCCCTGACACGCAGGGGTCGTGACAGGCATTCAATTGGTGTTAAAGCCGCGGACGGAGGGGGGGTGGGCAGTTAAAGGGCTGACCTCAGCTCTCAGCGAGGCCGATCTTCTCTCGAAGACGTCTGGCGGGGAGTCCCAGCGGGGACGGTGGTCTACGCGGTCGGTGCTGTCGGACGTCCGTGGCTCTTGAGTGAACTGGGTCGGACAGAATAAACAGACGTCGCTAAGAGGAGTGAGATGGGGGAGGGGAGACACCTACAGGGTCTTGAGCAATGAGCCCGGCGCAGCAATCGATCGGCTCCGTTGAACAGTGTTTCTTAAGTCATTTCTCCTCTCAGATCCTGAACCAGCAGCCCCGCGGACCCCGACCTCACGTCGATGCAATTAGTCTCCGGCTCTAGCCTTCTCCCACCAGGAGGCTGTGCTGAGGTAGCTGAACTCAGGCTGCCTAATCACTTTGCTATGGATTTGACCAGCTACCAGCTGAGGTGCTACAAAACCTGGCAGGCTGCCGCTGAACGCAAAAGGCCACGGAAAAAATTAGTGTTCTCACATTCAATCGAGGCTTAAATCAGGACATCTTATTTTGACACCGGCATAAAAAAAGAAACCTACCTGAAGTCTCTCCTCCGCCCAGTTTCCTAACAGCACTTTGTTGGCATACTTCTGCTCGATCTTCCAGCCGGGTTGGACCCATTTATCCTGCGCCGTCCTCGTAAGGTTCATGCTTTTACCTGCTGTCTATCACACCCTCACCAGGGAAACATGAAGTCCTGTTAGGGTTAGCTTGTACAGCTGATAGCATGTACATTCGCCTGGGCCCCTAATGGCAAACGCAGTGGAGGGGAAACAGAAGAGCTCTGTTGCTATGGACACGGCAAACACTGAGAGGAAAGGCAAGCCGAGCAACCTGGAAGCAAATGAGAGATGTCTTACATCTGTGTTAAAAAAAGAGACATGTTTACCTTTTAGCGGGTAAACCCAACATTGTTAAAAAGATTGTTTGCTTGGCTTTGTGTTCTCAGGCTACTTTTCATTTTTGGAATAAAGGGAGTTTTGTTTATTGATTTGAGTGTTTTTTTGCTTGTTTTTTCTCTACTAATTAAGGAGGAAGAAAAACTCTGTTTCTTGAGCAAAGTGTTGTTTATTAAAATGTAAAAACAAAATGTAAACTAGAACAAAGTTCACAACATTTTCATGTAGTCAACGACACTATCCACGACCTGCACGGCGGAGGGAAAGGTGAGCCAGCCCTGGTGGAAGAAGTTCATCACGCCGTGAAAACCTTCCGCCACGTGTCGCCAGGTGACGTCCTTCTCCAGGTCCAGCAGCCGCTTCCTGTATAGGATCCCGTCGTCCCTCAGGACGTCGTACTCGCAGGTGAGGATGAAGGTGGGAGGCGTTTTCCGAATGACGTCGTCGTCCGCCAGCAACGGTGACACCTCGTGTTCCAGACCAGCTTTGATGGCGTGATACACCTCCCCGTCGTACTCCGCAGTCGGGGGCTCGCCAAAGCCCCGCGCGAGGAACTCGGGTGGAAGGTTGGACGGGGAGAGCAACTCCTTGTAGCGTGGCTTGAGCTCGGTGGGGACGTGGACGCCGTCCAACACGTCCTGGCACAGGGACGTGTCCCCATTGAGGTACTGCAGGAAGTAGAACGCCATACGGCCACGAAACAATATGGGCACGGCGTGATTCTGCTGGTACGAGGGCAGGTTGAAATCTGCCATCTGCAGGGCCGGGTAGACCAGGACCTGAGCGCAGGGGAACGGCAGATGTCCGCCCTCTCGCCTCGCCAGCCTTTGGCACAGCGCTGCTGCCAGGTTGGCCCCGGTGCTGTCCCCGCCAACTGCCACTCTGCGAGGGTCCACGCTGAACTCTGCCTCGGCTGCAGACAGGAAGTGACACAAAGCCGCCTCACAATCGTCCAGCTGGGCAGGGTACCTGTGCTCAGGGGCTAATCGGTACCTGAGTGGGAAGACGGGGGGGATAACGTGATGAATTTCTCACTCTTGGAAGACAAAACAGCTTTTGGAAATGGATGTGCATTGTAAAGTTTAAGTACCCAACAGAAACCACAGTGGTGCCCGACTCCTTGGCGATGTGCCGACAGACTTCATCAGCAGAATCTGTTCGGGATTAGCAGGCCATCACAGTTAGCAGGAGATGTGTTCGGGGCAACCAGGCTCTGCAAATAGTACAAGCTCTGTTTCTCTCTAGCTCACGTCCTGATTCACAGAGCATATTATGATTATAGTGATGGAAAGTACTACACAGATCTGTCCAGAATTTTAGTTTCAAACATTCAATTAATTAACCACCATTCTCAACAGAATGTGAAGCGGTTATGTCAAAGAGGTCTATGTATTTAATATAGCGCTGGTATCTCAGGAGGGGAGAGTGAGTCACGGTAATGTCTGGTCTGCCAAGTCTAGTTAGTTAGTCAGATTTTATGGACCCAGTAGAGATGAAATGCTTCCCCCCTGTTTCTTCGGAGCATGCAGACATTCATTACACATCCCACCTAGAAATGCAATGAATAGTGCATAATGCCAGAATTTCTATTTTTGATATCCTAACATGGTTCATAGCTAACAGTGCTAACAGTACAAACTATGGACAACGTAACAGAGCAGTTATGGTAGGGTATTAGCGTTATCAGCTATGCACTGTAGCCACCCAGCTATGTCAACAAAGCAAGGAGAAGCTCAGATAACAACACACACTGAGGGACAGTGTATCTTTACATTCCTAGCTAAATAGTTGTTTGTTGCCAGCTCTGAATGTCGTATATTTCTCGTTTATACTATTAGATTTTGCTGCCTTTTTCTTTGCCTCCACAATGTCTCAAAGGGAATTGTTGCTTTTCCCCCTCTTTACTTATTTTAGTTTAGCAGATATTTAATATTCAGAATTATGGGTGATCTTAAAACATGTGGTTGGTGGTCAAGTTCAAACTGCCCAACAGTATTTAAAGTAACCAGACATTAGCACCACTTGGACACAAAACAGTAGATTAAATAGAGAAAAACAAACCATAGAAGTTGGTTGAAGAGAACGGCTACTCAATCTATCTTTATTGACCCCCCCATTTCCACAATTACATAGTAATTCTTGTAAGGCCTGAAAGTCCTTGAGCCAAATCTAAAATAATGAGGAGATTATAACAAGGCCATGATTCACACACAGGATGGGAACTTGTTATTATGGTCTGTTTGTTTACATTATTTAAGTTTAGATGTATTTACAGGCCAACAGGTACATAAATGATGATTTTATAACCTCTCATTTATGTAAGTTTATATATGTATCTCTCATTTATATTGTCAAATAGCACTTAATGTAATTGTTTCTTTTAGTTCTTCATTTACAATGCGTGCTATTCCTTCAGTAAATGATGTGAACTTGTGTATACCTATATTGCCCAGCACCCATCCTCCTCCGTGGAAATACACTAGAGCCCTTCTCAAGCCGTCACACACACTGGTGGGTTCGTAGAGTCGCACCGGGACCTCGGAGAACGTCAGGTCCTTCACTCGCAGGCCCGCCGGAACCGGATTCAAGCGTGTCAGAAAACAGGCCACGAACCAGCGGATGAAGCTGACCTGATGACAAATATTCAGGCGATGCAGGATCCGACCCTTTTTAAAGAGAAAAACGCCAATGTTTAAAATGAGGGAAGGGAACAAAGTGGTCTTGATAGGTTAAGTCAAAGTGAAAGTTATCCTCTCTGAAAGGCCGTATTTACTATGACAACATCAAAGGACTGGAACACATGACCTTGCCTTTTTTTTTCTTTTTACAACTTTGTTTGACTTGATTCCTTATCTCAAATTTCTCTGATATAAGTTTTATCAGTTGCTGGAGGACACAGAAAGGACAGCCATCTTTGACAAGGCCCTAAATGTGTAGAGGGTTTTTTCCCCTCTTGCACAAAGAGAGACATTACCCACGACAGCACACCAAAGGAATACGTGAATTAAATACGTTAATTGTAACACATACAGAACATGAATGGGGGGGAAAGGCATAAAATAATAAGCACTAACATTTCCATATGCGCCGTAGATACTCACCACAATTGCTATGCCGACAAACAAGCCGTGAACCATTTGCAGCTTCCCACTATTTGCAACCCCACGAGGAATGTCTGAATTCATCAGCTCAGAGTACACAAGTCCAATTACCAGGAGGAGGAAGGCTGCAACAAGAGCGGCGAAGCCAATTATTAAAATTGCTGTGGCGATGTCCATGGCGTTTGCCCGGTCTGCTCCACTGAAAGGTATAAGTCATTAGGAGTAAATGCTCTCTCTACCTGCTCTCAGCCTCTTTTCCGAACCCTCCCACATGCGACCTTGCTTTCACCTAGTGACTCGGCTGCCTGTTGCCCAGGAGAAACAAATAATTATATTCCTCAACATATTCATGACGGTGGAGTCAAAGTGATTACATGTTTCCCAAAGAGCCCTTTCACCACGGAATATTTCACAAAATATTTCATGTTAATAGAGTCGATGTTGTTCATATATACCCCTCCTTCTTCCCTTTCTTGCCTCCGGTGCTGCAGAAAGCTCTGCAGCTTACAGCTGCTCTTGGCACTTTGCTGGCATTTTGCTTTGTTTGGCATCTAAAGCGAGAACATATTCAGGGATGCTCTCAGTGAAGGAACCCATGTCTGAACTTTCACAGCTGATCTGTAGATGGCAGTGATAGCATGAGTATAAATAAACAGGGCCTTCTGAAATATACACTATTTACCTTTTTTTGGCATTCTGCATGGAGCCTAAACCCCATAGCACCCACCCATATGTATATCTTTAGAAATTTGTTTCTTGTTTTTGCAAATCCTCTAAGATTTATTCCATTTCTCTGCAGCCGAGAGTGTTTTCAGTTGGCCCCATAAGCTTCCAGCGCGACTTAACTTCTGGGTTCACATTTTGTACTTTCTCAGAAAGTTTCCAGAATGAAGACAGCATCTGGAGTCGTGTTGTCTTGGAGGGGTTTTTTTAGCAGCCCCCGAGTGCCTCTCTGCCTTCCCTAAGTAGCTGAGCCCAGCACAAAGCAGCCATTGTGAGGCTGCTCTTTAAACCCATCCCAGTTGCTGAAAAAAGCCCTGCTTTCAGCGATACCCAGTAAAAATCACAGCGCCGGGGCCAAAAATCACAGACTGGGATCTTGTCTGAGGCTCATGAATTCGTATGATTTGTTTAGGAGGTATTCATGCAGTTTTTTTGTGTCTGTCACCCTGCCAGGCTGCCGAGACTGAGGCTGACCTATTTTTAACAAATTGCAGTGTCACACACACAGAACGATATAGTCTGCTCCAAAAAAATACTGAATGTTACCACAACAAATTGGGTTGGAACAACTTGGTGGATTTGTACAGAATGTAGGCACAACCCAGATTCTGTGTACCTTGAAATGAAATGTTACAAACCCAGACATGATGTTTGCTGTAATTGATCATGTGAGCTCTTGATCCAGTGACTTCACTTTCAATGTAAAACACATCATCTAGCAGCCGGGTCGCAATCGTCTCCTCCGTAGAAGTTGACTGTAAATGTTTCGATTTCGTAGCCGGCTTTTAGCCTTCCGTGTTGGCGGGGAAAACATTCCCCCGTGACTCTGTCGCTAAGCAACCCTGGCAAAGGTTTTTTTTGTCTTTTCTTGGAGTGACACGGAAAGTGCATAAGAACTAAGACGTCATCGTATCGGTACTCAGCGATGTGCAAGGTCAGGTATCGGAAATGGTATTAAACACAACTGATTAGAAGTGAAGGCTGAAGTGAGGAAGAAGTCTGTCTGTCTGTCTGCCTGTCTGTCTGTCTACCTACCTACCGATTCCTACAAATCCACCTATCTATCTTGATGGGGGGGTTGGTATTTTGGTTGCATTTGTTGGGTTTCACAGCTATTCGTTTGTTCAGCGCTTAGCTGATTCACTTTTTGTTTGCTTATTTGTGTAACTTAATTAATAGGGGGGGCTGGAGTAAAGATTAGTTGACCTCAGTCATTTTTATGAAGCCCTTGAGCAAACACGACCCCCACATGGTGACTGTAACATTAGGACAGGGTTCTGCGTTGACTTTTGGCAACAGAAAGGATGATTGAAATTGACATTGTAATCTGTAAACGTCAAAAGAGGTTAAAGAGTGGTGGTGCACCCACCTGGGGGGGGGGGGGGGGGGGGGGGGGCACGGTGCGACCACTGGAGCACCAACACTTGTGGCCCACATGGAGGTGGGGGGGGGGGGGGGGTAGGTAGAAGAAGAGGCGAGTATAACGCAACCCACTCGGGGGTTAGACGAGGCTCCAGAGAAACAAATATTCATCCCCACTTAACATGTCAATCAGGATTAATGCCGGTGCAAACCTCCCCTTTAGGTTCAGCCAGGTCCTTTCACTAGTGGAAGTAGTGAGGTGGGGGGGGGGCGGAGGCGCTCGTATATAAAAGGCAGGAGAGCACCGCGCGCAGGAACACAACACCAAACAGCCCAGCGGTTCTCAGCGGCGCAGCACGCAGCGTCGCTTCACGTCTCCTCCGCGACCCGACCGACGTGGTTGACAGGCGGGCAATGAGCGATCGCTCCCTCATTCCCCAGATGGATTACTCATGCAACAGTTGCCCGAGGCTGCAGCCGAGCTGCTCGTTTGCACCACGCGGGTAAAACTTTGTCAAAGCTCGCGGAGTGGATATATCGTCTCGTGCGCGTAAACAAACAAAAAAAAACAACAACAACAACAACCTTGCAGCGTAAGCACAACTTCTCCTCAGGGTGCTCCCCCCACCACCCACCACCCACACCCTCCCCTCACCCACCCCCAGACATGGATTTGAAGAGCGCGTGTCGTATGTGCCTTTTCCCGGTGCAAATGCTCTACTACGTGGTCCGGGCGAGTTTGTTGTCGCTGTTGCCGAGCAGGAGGAAGGACCTGAGCCGGGAGGTGGTGTTGGTCACCGGCGGGGGAAGAGGCATCGGGCGGCACCTGGCTGAAGAGTTCGCCAAGCAGGGGGCCAGAAAGGTAACTTCTTCGTGCGTGGAAATGAGCAACTTGTTGCACCAGAGGTTGCTCCTTCTGCAGAAAACGAGCTGGTTGTTGAGAGAGTCGCGTTGCATGTTGGTTTGCTTGTGGTGTGGCATGCTACACACACACACACACACACACACACACAACACACACACACACACCCTGCCTGCAGGTAGCAGTCCGACCTCAGGTGTGTTGTTGCTCCACCGTTCTATGAAAGTGGGGGGTCATAACCCTCCTGAGCAGCCTAGTTGGTCCGGTGAGACCGGGAGACCACATGCCCTCAATTTCGGTTCAACTATTGCACAACAGCCCGGGTCAAGCAGAGGGCAGGTCTGGGCAGACTCCCCGGCTGATTGATGTGATTAGGTGCAGTGCTGGTCTGCTCCGGGTCTGATTCTGTTCTGACACATGACACGTCTAGAAAATGTTATTAAACAAAGATTTCTGCTGTTAAAGGCTGTGTGTGTGTGTGTGTGTGTGTGTGTGTGTGTGTGTGTGTGTGTGTGTGTGTGTGTGTATTGTTGTTAAATCTGGCAACACATCACAACAGCAGAGAATGATTTTAATAAAAGCCAGATTAGTGTTTGTTTTCAAGCATAGCATGAGGATGTGATATGCCTCCCTTTTTTTTCCTTTTTTTTTGGAGTGTATGCAAAACTAAATGAGCAAAAAGCAATTAAAAAAAAAAGGTTTGGAAGGAACAGATTATGTTCTCTTGGATGAGTTTTACACAAAAGGGTGCACGGTTGGCAAATGATAGAGTTCCTAAGTCAGAAATGTGAGAATTATGAAATGTTAACTATGCGGCTGATGTCATGATTCATCATTAGACGGAGCATACATGCTCTCGCACATGTTTCAGAATAGAATCGACTGTGTAACATCATGTTCTAAGAGCATTTCACAGTTGTTGACCTGAACACTCACAAATGTGTGAAAAAAAGTTTATTTTCAGCTAAATGACTAAAAGCTGTCGGGAAGCAAACATGGACCCAAGCTGTTGCTTAGCGATGTAAAGCAACCATGAAATGGTCTCTTATATTTGAACATTCTGGGGAAAGTAGGGTTGAGTACCCCTCCATATTTTTACCTACAGAAATGTAAAAAAAAAAAAAAATGAATCCAAACTTTTCAATTTCATATTTACTTGCATTCTCTCTGTTGACCACCAGGGGGCGACTCCTCTGGTTGTATAGAAGTCTATGAGAAAATGGTCCTACTTCTCTCTTGATGTATTATCTCAGTAAACATTGTAAACATGAGTTTATGGTCTCAATCTCTAGTTTCAAGTCTTCTTCAATCCAGCATGATGTTCATTTAGTACATTATGGTCCATTTAGAGTCCACCAGACCAGAAAGCAGGGGATGCTTTAGGGGGCGGGGCTACCCTTTTGATTGACAGTGGTCTTGCAATTGTCGCTACCAATGTTAGTTAGCTACTAAGATGACTTTAACACTAAGCTGTAAATTTGGCCTTGAATTATGAAGCTAACTTTGTTAGCAGTTTCACACCAGAATCCAGATGGATCCAGATCCAGTAAGGTTGCTGATCGGGGCGCCGCTCTGCATCCGTCCATATCCCCCCACCCTCCCCATACCTTACCCCCCCCCCCCCCCCCCCAAAAAAAAACCTCTTCCTCTTAACAAGGAGCCGTCACTTGTGTCTGAAATGCTCCGGTGGCTCCAGTTCCTCATCACTTGGAGGTCAGGCCCTGTTCCCATCATCGTTTCCAGCTACCAGTCCACCAATCCAGTGGGTGATCATTACACAGCCCAGTGGCCTGATGTGTTAGTGCAGAGTGACCGTGTTGTTGGTCACCTCTGACGGGAAGACAAAAGAAAGTGGTGGTAATTCCCGCGGCGGAAAGCGTTTTGAGGGACCCAGCTGAAAGCCGCGGGTTGTGATTATCCCGTACATGTGTGACACAAGCTCCGCGTCTCGGATTCGGCTCTCGAGGCGCAATTTTAGCAGCTTGAAAACATTGCTAAAAGCTCAATGAAACACTAACTGCCTCCCTCTGTCTTTCAATGTCATCTCCTTGGGGAGGGAGCAAGAAGAAACCAGTGGGGTTTTTAAAAAAAAAAAAAAAAAGCTTCACTTTGCAGCTGCACAACAAAGGATGTCACCACGCTTTTCAGCACCCCATTGTTGGGTATTATCTAGGTGTGAAGGCTTTGAAAACAACACCTGTGGTAATGTGTATGACAATTACTCCCCTGCCCTAAAGAGATGCTAAAAAAGGTAATAGCACGGCGATTATGACCTCCGTGACCCCAAGTTTGAGCCCCCTTTTTTTGTGATTGGCAGCCGGAATTTCCTTTTCCTCCCTATGCTCTGGCTTTTTGGTGTTTTCTCGGCGTGAGGAAGACTATGGCATTAGGGGGGGGGGAGGTCCCCGGCGAGATGGGGACTCGGGGAGGGGTTGCCTGAGTCTTGTTAGCCGGGGCCGGGGGGGAGCGAAGCTCTGAAACAATAAACCAAACCAGAAGTATTTCTGCAAAAATGCATCCAAGTTCAGAGCACCGCGAGAGGGCTTCTCAGGACGTTGCCAGCAAATAGTTGACATCCAAACAGCGCATTTCTTCAAAGTATTTTTTTTTTTTTTAGTGCCGTAGCAACAACTCGAGAAGACAGCAGAAAACATGAATCTTTTATGTGGGCTGTAAACGTTACATAAAGAGATCAGTGCGAGGAGGAAGAACCGAGCCGTGGCATGACAACGTGTGTGTGTGTGTGTGTGTGTGTGTGTGTGTGTGTTGAGCTGGAGGCGGGAAGCACACCGCTCCCAGCTGGGTATTGCCCCGCAACTGACCTTGCTGTCTCCGCAGTAATTAGACAGCGGCAGGCGACTGCCTCCTGAACTCCCGCTGCCCTCCTGTGTGTGCTGCCTCTCCGCTGGCCCATACAATGGGTGTGAAGAGGAGGGTTCATACCCACCCATACATTCAGACCTGAGAGATAGAGTATCACTGTAATTCAGCTGGAGCTACCGGGGACACGGAGACGTAGCTCTCTCCCAAGGTCTCATTTCAAGTGTATTAATCCGTCGATCAGAGAGCTTTTACTTACATGTTGACGTGGAGTCCCGTCGGGGAACGCCTCGTTACAATAATCAATGCTTGGGGGGGGGGCTCCAGCAATGTCAATAAAAACCAAACCTGTTTTCTTCATCCAGATCGCAATTTGGGCCGACGCTTGTTTGTTCTTGAGGGTCGCGTGTGTTGTGAAGGCTGATAAACCTAATTAATGAAATAACATTTTAAATGAGAGCTGTCAGCTTTTGTTTGTAAGGCTCAAATCCCATTAAAAGCTTTCGGTTATTTATCAAGACCTGTCTGCCTTTCGCTGATTACTCCAACGGGGGGGGGAGGAACTTGCAAATGAAGCAAACATGGGGGGGGGAAAAAACCTAATCAAAAGTAACTGAAACAAGAGGAGGAGGGAGCCGGAGCCGATCTGATAAAGAAACTAAGAACAGACTTTGGTTTCCTTCTGTCGCTGTGATCATCGGACGGTTATTAACACTGGAGAAACAGTAAATCTGATGGGGGGGGTTTAAGGGTCGTGTGCAAACGGACATCGTGTCATTGCCGGTGTGTTGTGTTTGGCGAACATTTGAGATGATTGGCAACGTCTGAAAGTGTCCAGCAGGGTGACGGGGTTCGAAGCGTGATCATCCGGAGCTGCTGAATCCTTGTATGTGGCTAGAGACACACTCTTTTCTGTGTGTGTGTGTGTGTGTGTGTGTGTGTGTGTGTGTGTGTGTGTGCGCGCGCACTCGCATACACAAGATCACTTTCCCGAAGACTTTTTTTTTTTGCTCAAATATTAACCTTGGTCACTGGCGATGGGCCAAATCCCACGCTGGCGTCCTCAGCACTTCAACACACGCACTGTTTTCAGACTCCCTGACCAGAAATGACGGGGCTCATCTGCCCAACAGGCCGTGTAATCTCTTTGAGAATTTGTGTTTGAGAGATGAGGAGGGCTCACCCCCTGATTTCATTACCTTTCCCTGACCCCAAAGACTGACAGATCTAATTGCCCAATCACTAGAACCCACCCACCCCTCCCCACCTCCATCCAACCCCATGTTCCCTGCTCAAATGACCGGCCTTCATTTAGTCTCCGGGTGGATGAAGAGACAATTCATTCACACAGCAAACCCCCCCCCCCCCCACTCCCCCGAGCCTTTAATCTTGCTTGAAAACTATTTGTTGGAGTGAAAATGACCTCTCTGTGCTCTGAATGAAAAGCGTTGCTGCTCAAAGATCTGCCGGATCTCCCTGCCAGAAAGAAAATTGCGCAAAAATCATACATAATGTTGTTGATGGTGTTGTTGATCGCTCATAAGCAATGGTTTACTTGATTTGTGTCGGAACATTTCTCAGATTGTCGCTAGCCTTTAAAATTCCAATGTTTTTCTTTCGCTAGGTGATCTTGTGGGGCCGAACGGAAAAGTGCCTCAAAGAAACGGCGGAAGCGATCTCTCTCTCGGGAACGGAGTGCCATTACTTCCTGTGTGACGTGGCCAATCGGGAGGAAGTTTACAGGCAAGCCAAGGTGGTGAGAGAAAAGGTACGCCCGCTTCCTATCGTTTCAAGCCATTTCCACTCGCACGAATAGGAATGTCTTTTTGCGGCCGTAAAATATTCCTCTGTGTGATGCCTCCCCATCTCCTCTCTCGCTCCCATCTGGTGTATAGATTACACTTCAACTGAAATATCTGAAAGAGAGCGGGAGGATGTTGCTGACAGCTCTGGCGCAGCACGACTGTATCATCCCATGAAAGCAGAAAAACACATAAGCACATCTCTAACTGTGTTTTTTTTTGCTCTTTTTTTAGGTGGGAGACGTGACGATATTGGTGAACAACGCCGCTGTGGTCCACGGCAAAAGTCTGATGGACAGCGACGACGACGCCCTTCTGAAATCCCAGCACATCAACACCATGGGGCAGTTCTGGGTAAGACGGCGGTTCAAATGTTGGGGAATTCCTCGTAGCGGATTAGCGTCGTCATTTTCACATTTTGATTATTGCATGGCATTAAATACACACTAGGCTACCCGCAGACTTGTCAATCACGACCACTATTATGGCAGGTTAAGTGGGGTATTTCCAGATTGCCTCTCAGCCCCCTGAAAAATCAGACGGGTTTTGAAACTCATGGCATTTTTTATTTTGGGCGGAGATCAAAAGACGATGACATATGCGGACAGAAATGCAATTACCGACTAAATGGAAATGGAAATTTAATCTGTGGTTACACTGTGGGCCTGTTTCTCTTGTCTGCTCTACTCTACTGAATATATTTCACTGTCTATTTCTGTGCTTCCTTCCACCTTGTCTTCACCGTTTTTTTTTTTCCTTTCCTCATCCCAGACTACAAAAGCCTTCCTGCCTCGAATGTTGGAGCTGCAGCACGGCCACGTAGTCTGCATAAACTCCATCCTGTCCCAGTCTCCCATCCCCGGGGCCATAGACTACAACACCTCCAAGGCCTCCTCGCTGGCCTTCATGGAAAGTCTGACGCTGGGCCTGCTGGACTGCCTCGGCGTTAGCTGCACCACCGTGCTTCCCTTCCACACCAACACAGAGATGTTCCAGGGCATGAGAGTCAGGTATTAAAAAAAAAAAAATCCCATTTTACACCAAGCTGGTCAGATTTGGCAGCAGGATGGTCCCCTTGGTGTATTTTTAACTATGCTAGCTGCGTAGTTCTAGGTAGGGATGCTAATTTTTAAGTTTTTTGTCCGAGAACTGCCACTTTTTTTGCTAGCTGTAGTGTATACGCAAAAAGTTCACCCACTCGGGAGAGTTATCTGTGTGTCTGCCTGGTTTACTCTGTCAGAGTGTATTCCAAACCCGTCGACCCGCCGTGTGTGTTGTTATGAAGTTAGCAGTAACCGTACAGCTGTGGGTGTACAGATGAATTGAAAGGGGTTAGCGCCAAAAGTTAGCCACAGCTGCGGTCTAGGCTCACTTAAGGTGGGCCGACTTTTTAAGGTGGACCAGCTATTCTCATTTTAGTGACAAATCGATCCTCTGAGGTTCCCCGTCCCCAGTAGACCTTAAAGGAGTCATCACCAGGAAATCGCAATTTCTCTTGTTAAAACATGCATATCTGTGTTTGACCTCAGTTGAAACTTGCCTGAAAGGCTGGAGTTTGAAAGTGGCGCCGTTTTTTCGCTTCTGCTCTTTTTCCGAACAGGAATAGCACACAAGGGTGTGCATTCCTAAAGCACGAGATTTTGATTCTGCGCCTACGGTGACGTCACCGTGGAGGCTACTTGCATAAGCCTGAATTCCGTAAGGTTCGTCATTTAGTGTGTGCGCCATGACAGGGGGCTGTTTATGTTTTGGAGTCTGCATGCAGGCAAGCCCCCCCGGCTCTGTCCTTCCTGCGGCGAATCAACGCGCGCCTCATTACATATTATACAATGCACATCCGGACCAGTCAAAACCTCGCGCGTAATCTCGCGTGATAAAATCGCGGTACGAAAAAGGGTCAGAACAAGCTCAATGTTTGATTAAATTTTTTTTTTTTTTCTAATAAGTTTTACGAATTGATCCAAAGCGATCCAAGGGGGGCTGGATACGTATACGGTTATGACTCCTTTGATAAAATGAAAGCACTCTGCTGGAAAAAGTTTGTTTATTTAGAAAATTCCTTGATTTATTCATTTATCGTCAGTCTTGAGGCCATTCGTAGATGACAATAAACCTGCTGAACTGTCTCAGGTGCTTTGCATCTATAACACAGGATGTTCTTGTACAGGTGTGTGACTTTGACTTGGTAACTTACGCCAACAGTTTGTCTGAACTTTGTTGCAGTGTTACCATTAAAAGCAGAACTAGCTAGCTGAGGTGACTTTTGTTATTGCACTCTCAATTCGGAAACATCATCACTTTGTACCATCCATTCGTAGGTTTCCGCAGCTCTTCCCACCTCTCAAGCCCGAGGTCGTCGCCCAGAGGACCGTGGATGCAGTCAGAGCTGACAAGGCCTTCCTCTACCTGCCCTGGACCATGCATGCCCTCGTCATTTTAAAAAGGTAAAACAAAAAACCCAACTAATTTGACATTTTTATCACCATCATCTTTCCAACACTCCATCTCTGACCTTTTGTGCACTTTGTTTGTTTTCTTAGCTTCATGCCACAAGGTGCACTGGAAGAAATCCACAAGTTTTCTGGGAGTTACACCTGCATGAACACGTTCAAAGGGAGGACATGAACCTGGATTGCACACAATGTGAGAGAGAACGAGAGAGAGACCTCAACAGCTCTTGGGGCGCCATGAAGGGAATATGGACCTTAAGACATGTGGACGTGGAGAAGGCCCAGCGATAGAGAAGACAAATACTTAGGGGGACCCGCACGGCGTTTTTGCTTCTGCAGGTAGAATTAATTGATAAACTGCAGGAAGCAGCCCGGTCCCGTCTGTATGTGCCGATGTGTATAGTACGAAGGACTGAATACTCACTTTGAACAGAAGCCATGCATTAGGTCTGTACCGGTAGTTTTCCTTGGAGGTTTTATTTTTTTTTTTTTTTTATGACACTTGTTTTAGCCTGTTTTTACACTTCTTTTTTTATTCTCTTTTTAATGTGTCTTTCAATCAAACCGAGATAATAAAGAGGAGTTTTAGAGACGTGCCGTGTTTCTTTGTGCGCGATGAAAATAGACAATGGCGTACATTTGGGAGGTACAGATTGTTCTGTGTCTGGGTTTTGACTCCCGTGGCACTGCGATAACACCTTTTTGATTTATTCCGAGGCATGAGATCAGTGACTGTGACAGACGATGTTGTCAAAACATAAAACATGCGCTCAGGGATGGGGGGGGGGGGCATGTGTATTCTTGTCTGTTTTCAGCTGTCAGAAAATGGTGAAGGGGGAGGGGGGATTCTCCATAAACATAATGAACACAAAAGGCCGGACCTCCTCCTCCTCACACGTGCAGAATGATCTAAACCACATTCAATTACAGGAAAAAATGATTGAGCCCTGAAAAGACTGCAGTCATTAAAGATGAAAGTAAAGATATTTTATTGTCAATACAAAATTTGTTTTATTTAGCTTGCCTCACTCTCATAGAATCCTCGTCTGCACGTTTGTGATAGTAGATCATATAAATGTGATTTGCATTAGCGAAACCTGAGAGGCAAATATCCCAGAAAGAAAAGAGACAATATGGAGCCTCTTGCGCTTTATTGCATAGGAATCTGAGCATTGTTCCAAAGCTTTAGCTCCAAACCGAAGGAGGGAGTTCACAATGGATGAGAGAGTCTGGCAACCTTTTTGATGAAGTATATTGTATAAGAACGAGAAAAAGCAGCTCAAAAGAGCTAAGGTTATAGCTGAATTACTGAAAGATTGTCACAAAATTCCAACAGACTGCTTGGAAGTGAACTAAACAAAGGTCTGTCGCCATGGGAACGTTGCAAGGAGCTTCTCATGGAACACCTTCAACCAAAGGGGAGAAACTGATCTGTGATTCCATCTTACAGTATATCAGCTGAATGAAACGGCAGAATATTTAAGGAATAGTTTGAGATGTAGGCGAGAATATCGGCGTGTGATTGACTACCATGGCCTCGCTTACATCGCGACCACGCTACAAATGCAGTTAGCTGTAAAGTTGACCTTGAATTGTGAAGCAAACGCTTCACACCAGAATCCAGATGGATCCAGATCCAGAAACGTTGCTGCTTTGCAGCTTCTGTTCGTCAGATCCACCTCACCACTGTCCAAATATGGTCACTTCCTTCACTGTTTGCAAAAATTCCAAGATGGCGAACTCGAGGCTTCAGAGATGTAGTTCACAAACCAAGAGGTGACGTCACCGTGACTACATCCACTTCTTATACAGTCTATGTTTGAACCACCTTTTGACCCTTTTCTCCAAACATCAATAGTTACCAGACAAAGCAATCCCTTTAGTAAACCGTTGTCCTTGCTTTTGCTAATTTTGATGCGTCAAATGCATGTAGGTCGTTGTGACCAAGTTCTAGACCAACAGAGAGAACTGAACCCGAACAGAACAAACTAAAGGTTCAGGGTATACTCCTCCACCCAAACACGAGGCCATTAGGGATCATGAGCTGCAGTAAAATAAGTAATAAGGTTAAGAGGAGTGGTGCTCTTTTCCCCTCACAGATGGTAGACTGAATCAGAACTCATTAAAGTTTTATGAGATAAGGCTACCACACTGAGGTTTATCGCAATAAAAGAAAGGGGCTGTGGTAGAGACGAAGATTACGCTCTCCGCTGCACTTTTCATAACCTCATGGGGTGACGGTGTTGGACTTTTGTTTTTTTCTCCTTCCAAGCAAAAGCTCTTTATGTCGATGAGACCGTCCATGTTTAAATTAGGAAGATAAACAAATAAAATGAACTACAGCTGTATGGCAGACCTTGAAACACAAACATGAAACAATGTCAATGCACCATTTAGGACAACCACAGCCTATAATAATACCACTCTTTATGATCAGCATTTCATGTCAGATGAGACACGGCAAGAATCCACAAAAGAGACTCTAAATAGGTACCTAAAATTTACTGAAAACATACTTATGGTAATAAAAACATATTTAAAAATACTAAAAACATACTAATGGTACTAAAAAGATGCAAAAAACGTACCTAAAGATTTTAAAAAACATACTTTAAGATATTAAAAACATACATAAAGATACTAAAAACATTATGTTACTAAAATGACCCTAAAGGTCTCGCATCTCTCTTTTACACCACATAAAATAGCAGCTAATGCTATCTGACGAATTTGTTTTCACACATTAGCTAGATTAATATGTTGACTCGTCATAAGTAGCGGCTCCTTATGATCTGCAGACTTGATCCTTTCATTCCTTCTGTTTGCTCGCTGAAGCGCTCCGACGGCTCCTCCTGAGACGCTAACTCGTATACATGACGATCGGAGCAAAGAGCAATGTTCAGTGGGGGGGTGAAATGCAACGGAGCGCAAATTTATGCTTATCTGTGAGTCCTTGCGTTCCCTTCCCCTCTGTTTCAGGGTTAATCATGAAGCCGATAATCTGTTAACGTGGAGGAGATTCGCAGCGTGACAATAAATTGCATAAAATTGAAGATTACCAGCAAACACCTAAGAAAAGATTTCAGCGGTAATCCTGCAAGTCGTGTAAGCTCCATGTGGTCGTATAGGGCAACGCAACAGAACTCCCCCCACCCCTCGCTGCCTTGACAGCAACACTTCAACCGCTGGTAATAAACACATGAGGGGATGTGGAGCTCAGCGATCCAGACACGCACAGAGGCAAACCCCGTATCTGAGCCAGAGTCAGAAACACATAACCGGAGGCCAGCCCACGAGAGTGGCTGTAAAAGCTGGGAGAGTGCCTGCCCTTTGGCTGCCAGACAAGGCTCATAAACATTCATTTGAATCCCGGCGAACCATAAGTGCCCTCCTGTGCTCCTCACGATAGGGCCGCACATTGTGATCAGTAGGTGACCCGCACTGGGTGGGGGAGGAGGTGGTGGTGGGGGGGCTCAGCCGAGAGTGAACCCGAGCCTCCTCTCCGCTGGGCCTGTTTCTCATTCTTCTGATCTGAAGCTGTTGCGAAAGCAGAGGGGGGGGGGAGGCATGTTGGGATGGAAGTAGGTCGAGGAGGCATGTAGTTCACGTGTGCTGGAAGGAGGAGGGCTTAAACATGGTTGGAAGTCTCACGGGTGGGGGGGGTTCAGAGCAAGGTTAGCCAAATAGAGAATAAATCAAAAGCTTTGGGAAGCCCCCTTTTTTCCCTCTGCTGAAGGTGCTCCAGCTCCAGGGTGACCAGGTGCAGGTGGAAGCACATCGGGACCGACGGTCACATGTAGTCCACTCAGCTGTGATTCAGGTTTCCAACTGGGGCCTTAAAACATGCGATGAGAAGTCTACAAGCATTTTTCTCGCCTTTGTAAGCCAGAACAAATGTGTTTATCCTGAATGTTTATGAGTCACATTATCAAACTCCCCCTCGACCAACCTGAAAGTGTGTTTCCTTGCTGTCCGAGCGTTTGGAATCTGAAAATAATAAGTGAATCTGCATCTTACTTTACAACACCTCACTTCATCCAATCTCTTCTAGGACTTTGATAAATGATTGCATGTATTTACTTTTATACTATGCTATTTATTGACCTATACCCTTTACCTACCTACCTACCTACCTATCTCCCTATCTGCCTGCCTGCCTACCTACCTACCTACCCACCTACCTACCTATTTATCTACCTATCTATCTACCTTCTCCCTATCTGCCTGCCTGCCTGCCTGCCTACCTACCTACCTACCTACCCACCTACCTACCTATTTATCTACCTATCTACCTACCTTCTCCCTATCTGCCTGCCTGCCTACCTACCTACCTACCTACCCACCTACCTACCTATTTATCTACCTATCTATCTACCTTCTCCCTATCTGCCTGCCTGCCTACCTACCTACCCACCCACCTACCTACCTACCTACCCAACCACCTACCTAACTACCTACCTACCCACCCACCTACCTACCTACCTACCCAACCACCTACCTAACTACCTACCTACCTACCTACCTACCTATCTTGGAGAGGCCTCCGGATCTGCAGTCCACTTGTTGCTCGTTGTGCAGCGACGCCGAACGAATGTCAAACCTCTGGATTCTGTCTTTATTCGCATCACTCACTCATTCACTCGGATACTGCGATTCCCAATTTCCCAGCACTGTGACTTCAACGCTCAACGTGTCTCCGTTGCATTATGCTCAATGTGTTTCCGAAACACCTCACGTTCATTTGCTACCTGCAACATATCTGTAACTCATATCGTTTTCTGTCAGTATCACATTTGCTCTAAAGCTTCTTATATAAATAGAAACCATTTGATTTTGCACCGGCACACTGGAGACAGTTGGAACAGGAGCTGTCCATGTGACTCTTGGACTATTTAACCCCCGTTCGTCTTTGCTTTGCCGCCGCCTGAAGCGTTGAATAAAAGCTTGAACGTGGCCGAAGCCAAGGATGACGAAGGGAGGTGTTTATTTGTTACAACTCCTTATCCGCTTTCTCCGAGCAAACGCCGCTCGCCCTCCGCGCCCGGCTCGTCTCCGGGTTCATCCATCACGGGGCCGGCTAGTATGATAAAAAGGCTCGGCCCTAACCCACAGCAAGGGGCCAGCCGCGACGCCTCAGTTGACCTGTCGCACTGTAAGAGTTATTATACACTGTGGGGTCAAAGGTCAGAGGGAGCAGCAAGCTCAGAGGGTGTCACTCGCTTAAACACACACACACACACACACGGAGATAAATGGAGGAAATTAGCTGCAATCCATTAACGAGAGTACATTGTGTGCGACAGGCGAAGGGACGTGTTACATATCAAACGTTAGCTGCACGTGGCTTCGGCCTGCAGCGGCTGTTTGATGCTTTTCTCCCATTCATGCAGCCCCTTCCTTATTTGGGTCAAAAGAAATGCCAGTGGAAAAAGAATTTTGAATCCTGCCATTAATTACACACAATGTCTGTCAATGTAAAACTTTTTTTTTTTTCATGTCAAGAAAGTTGCAGTTCGTCGTCGGTTTGTTGTTTTGTCTGATCTCTCTTCTTCGGCCGTCACCTTTGGTTCGCTAGCTAGCTAGGTCACTTATGTTCAACGTACGAATGTGAAGTCATCCTACCTGACGTGTTTTATTTGATGACCTGGATGCGAAATAAAACGCCCCTTAAAGGCAGAGTAGGTCATTATGGAAAAAACACAGAGTCTTTGAACGCATCGCTGGACTGAAGAAGCCCCGCCTCCTTCAGTTCCTCTGTTCAAAGCCCCGCCCCCAGAACACCAAACGAGTGCTCGAGAGAGTGTGCAATCAGGAGGTAAGCATCGACAGACAGGCAGGACGTCCAATCATTTGCTCCGGCCTGACTTTTTTGAGTTTTTACAGTCCTGCCACGGCTACAGATGACATTTTTTTTATTTTATTTTTACGTATTCATTGCTATCGGCATGTTACAGCGATTTCAAGTAATATAACAGAAAGTGTTTTTGAATTGAATCACCTCCTCAACCTGTGTGGTCTTTCTGATAATCTTATACCGATGACAAAGTGCAACTTTCTTGATGTGCAAAATTATCTGCATATGTAATGATTTGTCCGACAAAAGGGGGCGTGGCTTCACCTCTATAGGCAGCAAGATGACTCAGATGATTTTGAAACAAATCACCTTTTCCTATTGTTTCAGTGCTACCATTCATCACTTTCAGCCACAGTTATTTACAGAACCTTTACAGGTGGATGCACCAGTTCTACAACACAGGGTCAAACAGCTGTGGGCATAACTCTCCATAAATACTATTTATCACTGGCTGCCAGCCGTTTCTCCACCGTCCTTCCTGCTCGGCATGCAGAGATGCACAGAATATCTATACGCCGATCTTTTATGGGGGAAGACAGAACAACGTTGTGTCTGTTATCGCCTTGATTTGTTTCTGGAACATGCCAACGGATGTGATTAGTGACCAGAACTCACCAGTTGAAAAAGATTTTTGCTTTTTGAAAATGAAAAAAAGATGACATAGTTTCTGTCACAGTTTCTGAGACAGATTGTTGGAAGAAATGGCAACTTCATTTCTGATCTTCTCAAGCTCCCATATGACATTAAAAGAAAAAAGAAAAAGAAAAATCCCTCTGGGTCAGTCATTGTGAAGCGGAGAGAGTTCTGTTTCACATGTGGTTTCCAGTGTTGTGCGTTGTGAGCACTGACAGTTAACAGGGAGAAAGTGGGAGGTAAGCGCTGAGGGACAAACAAAGCAGAGCAAAAGGCTGCTTTTCACTGCAGCAGCAGAAGGCAAACACTCAGAAAAAGGGGAAGGGTGTGGGAGGGTGAAACACAGTTCACATTGCGCTGGATGGGCTCGGGATATTTATAAAGCCCACTAGGCATCACGTCAGGAGAGCTCGGCCTGAAAAAATGTTGCTCCCCAGATGGACCGCCTCATCCAGATTTATTTATCGCAGAGCAAAGCTTCCTCATAGATTACGCAACGGTGTCGCAGCATGGGTGAATTCTGCGGCTTGGTGTGTGTGCTCTGCCAGCAGCCCCCCCCCCCCTTCAAGGTGAATCAGATGTGGGTCAGACGGAGGGCAGCGTCCTCTCCGCACCCTCGTCTACGGAGAGGATTTAAAAAAAAAGACGTGGGGAGATATGAGACGTTACTTAAAAACCGCAGACTCGCTGATGAGACTGACAGGAATAAAAATAGATGAAATATCAGGCATATTTTCTTGGCTTATGCAAAGTAGCAGACAGTTGAGACGGTCTTGGCCCAGAAGTTCTCGATCTATTACACACACACACACACACACACACACAAAAGGCCTCTTAAAGCATGCATTTGCGAGTCACATGACCAGGGTTGGCGGCCTCTGTGAACTACACCTGAACTTAACTAAATGGAAACAGACCAAACACACAGTGTGCGTCAGGATGAAAGCATCCCTCTGGAGAGCTGTTACTGAGGGTTTGGAGGAGAGGATGTGGGTTATCAAGCGGCGCAGGAGAGCTTAAAAGCACTTTTCTAAACGGTCGAGTCAGCGTGGGGGTTTTTACTTTATATGTCGTGGAGCTAAAAATCACACTCGCAAAAAGACGTTCCTCCCCTCATCCTTGAGCTTTATTAAAGTGCAACGTGTGCTTTTTCTTTCTTTTTTTTTTTGCCAGACATATGGGTCCCTCATTATACCGCGTTTGAATGTTTTTCCATGCTGTCGTATCTTCATCTCGGGCACCAAGTGAAGGCGAGAGGAGGGGAAAGTGGACGATGTCTGCAGGTCGCTGTGATCACATTCCAGATAGATAGATAGATAGATAGATAGATAGATAGATAGATAGATAGATAGATAGATAGATAGATAGATAGATAGATAGATAGATAGATAGATAGATAGATAGATAGATAGATAGATAGATAGATAGATAGATAGATAGAGCAAATTATTCCAACTTTTCATGGGCGACCCTGTATTTTAACACGGTTGAGTCTCCAACAAAAGCACACGGTTCAGGTTCATGCAGAAGAGGATTCAGAGGATGTGGGAGGCGAACAAAAAAGCCTACGTCCAAAAAAGCCTACGTCCTGCGTCCTACGTGTGACGCATTACCCAAGCCTAAAGACGAGCCTTGTGTTTACGTTGCACTTGTATGTTGTCCAAGGAGCTAACCGACGGGGTCAGACAACGAGAGAGAGGGAGAGAAATGGGTGGATGGCGAGGGAGAGGGATAGTTTGTGTTTGTGCATTTCACACAGGAGCCAACAAGAGTAATTGCCTGCTCAACACCTCGGAGGTGAAAGGTCGCTCGGGGATGCTGCGGGGGGTGGTCGCCGTAATTAGCCTGCAAAAGGGGACAAATGAGTCTCCCGCCAGATCCGCCGCGAGCGCGTCAGATCAGGACTCGGCGAGGCCTTTACGAGATCGTATCGTCCAGATCGTGCGATAGGCCGCTCTCGAGACGAGGACGGGGAACAGTAGTGCTACTCGGGGCGTTTTGTTTGGCGTGAGAAAGTTATCTCACTCACGCAGACTTTAAGTATTAGTAATCTGGATTTGGGGGTGGGGGGGGGGCATCTGGGGGGAATTTGGTTGAAAGGAGGATCATACATTCGACTAACGTGCAACACAGCTGCCCTGCTCATGACACACGACTGGGTTTGGTGCAACCGTAAAAAACATTTCATCAAAAATGATGAAAACTAAAATCGCGACCTGTTTTCAATCAACACAAAGCCCAGAAGAAGAAACAAACTGACATTTCTTTTTGCACATTTTCTCAAACCGGGGCTGAAAAATCTCCTCCGTTCGATGGGTTTCATGTAACAGACCCATCAGAACTACCCCCCCTCCTCCACTCCTCTTCTTCCCCCTGCCACTGCTCTGCTGCCGGGCTTGGATGAGCCAGACTGGACTGAGATTGAACTGAGCCGAAGGAATTCCAACATCTGGCTTGTATCTGCAGCTTACGGTCATTTGGATGCAGTCGACGGTTTCCAGTCGATCCACAAAGACTTGAATTGTTCTGGGTTTTTTGGGCCTCGTTGTCTGCTCTCGGACTTCGGGAGGGCGTGGTCGCTCTCTGGCGCCTGACTGCCACAGCTGGGCCCGTCTGTCAAATCCTCATGTGACACACACAAGACTTGAGTTATCCCCCAGCGTGAGAATTGAGAGAGAGAGCGAGAGAGATTGGGGTGGTCAGCACATGACTGGAGGGGTGAAATGTGAGAACGTACCGTATTTAAAGCCTAAATCAGCACATTCATTATAAAGGAAAAGGAGGCTTTGGACGGGAAATTCCACTTTTCACAGCTTTTTACTACATTAGCCGAGACGCATGAAATCATTGTGAACTCGTTTTCGGGGACCAAAGCGATGACAAACACTTGCCTCAGTCAGCGAAAAAAAAAAAAGCCCGCTCTCCCTCCCCCCCCCACCACCACCAAGGTCCCACACTACGCTGCAAGTTTGACAATTGGGTTCAACACCAGGTCAAGCTCCGGGTTTGACAATGGGCCAACCAGTCTTCAATGGGGAGTAAAGCAGACAGCTTGCCCACAAAGAGCTCAGTCACACAGAGGGGATTCTGGCTTAGTGGCCTCTCCTATTTAAACCACACTGACTGGGAATTAAAGAAAAAATCTTTCTCGCTGTGTCGCAACGTTTTTCGCCGCCGCGGTTTTTACGCCCGCTGTTGTTGCCCAGGCCATGGACACTATCGGTTACCATCTCTGCGGTCTCTCTGGACCTGGAGGCGAGCCTGTTTTCCACCGTTCCCCCTTTCTTCTTCTTCTTGCGTGTTTATTTTGCACACGTCTCCCCGAGACAAAAACTTTGCAAGCGCCGATGTGAAAACAATATGTCGGCGTGTGCGAAGGAGACTTCCCGCTCGGCCCAGAAGAAGAAGAAGAAGAAGAAGAAGAAGAAGAGTGCATCCTTATTTGTTTGTTGTCGTCTTCGGGTTGTGCGTGTGCGGCGGTACATGTGAGCGTTTCTTCCCCGTGTGTCGTACGCTGGTGTGCGGCTGGCGAGCGCCGACGGAGGGACATGGATCTTGCACACTGAGTGTGTGAACTCTGGCTGAACCCCTGGGTGTACTGTTTCAGGCACGCTCTGACAACCTCGCCCCAATGACCCGGCTCGCGACTGCACAGTTCACGGGGAGGTCCTCTACTCACGCACAGCCTCCCTCCCCTCGCTGTTCCCCCCATGCACCCTCCTTCACCTCTCCCCGCTGCCCTCCCTCTCCTCTCTCAACTTCTCTCCCTTCACGCTGTGTTTTTTTTTTTTTCCACCAGCCCTCCTGCTTTTCCCTTCTCTCTCTCTTTATTTCTATCACGCTGTTGTCAACAAGACAGAAACTGTCTGCTGGCATCTCGGAGAGAGAGACGGGTCCTGCAGACCTGCCAATTGAGACAAAGTGCCTTTAAATGCCAGAAAAAACTAACATCCTTATCAGCGGATGTGGAAACCAGCAACAAAACCTTCCTTCACACGGAAGTGGCAGAATAACAAGATACATGTAAAGGAAACAAAAACAAAACTTTTACACTTCTTAATAATGTTGTACTTTATACTAACAGCTGGAGTTACTCGTCAGATTAAGATTTTAGATGCAAAGATCCGTTTATAAAACATTAAATTAATTGTAATTCTGTGGCTCATACAGCTTAAATGCTAACATTGTCTGTTCCCATAAAACTTTACTGTACTTTCAATTTCATCTGCTTGGTTAAAGTATTCGCTCCGGATTACATTTTTTTTTTTGGAAAACAACAAAAGAAGAACAATTCAAAAGTACTTTGTAAGGTTTAAGCAAAAAGCCGGCTTTGTTGGGTTTATGAAAAAAATCATCACAGTTTTCTTTTTTAAGGATTAAGCAATTTGAATAAAAGTTAAACAAAGTTAAAAGCTCAATAAAAGTACACAAACAGAAAAGTCAAACACAAATGTAATCCACCACCGGAGTGCATTGATAATAAGCGATAATATAATAACAATAATATAACCTGGGACTCATTCTGCACCATGACTACTTTTACTTACCATAAGGAACATTTTATTCCAAATACTTGAGTCAAAGTTTGAATGCAGGACTTTTACTTTCACTCTTGCTACTTATGTGAATAATAGCAATAAAGAGATTTATGTATTCGTAAAATCATACGTCCTATACCATTGAATTTCGTGAGAAAGGCTGAGTTGTCATTTTGTTCCCCATCGCTCTCTCTCTGTCTGGTTTTTATGTCACCACCACTCTGTCTCTTCAGTTCTGATGAATTAAAGGCAGCCTCCTCATGCTGTACATCACATCACAAACTGCCGCCGCAGCAAATACGTCTCCGCTCTGGAGTGGGCCAGATGGCCAGACGCAAATGCAAGATATACAGAATATCTGCCTCCCTGAGCTATTTCTATTACAGTGGCGTGATGCATTATCAAACAGGGGAGGATCGATCAATGCTTGACTGTTTTCATACAGATCTGAAAGAACAATACTTTAATACGGCCACAGTTGTAACATTAGTCACTGGGAGAGAATCATCACAAGCCCCTGCGTTGACTCGGCCTGGACAACATCACAGCGTGTTTTGTTTTTTTCCTCCGTCAAATGAGTCATGAGCAATTTCGACATTGATTGGCCCAGGAGACATGATGGTTCAGTGTTGTATTCCACTATTGTACGACTGACGTTGATATGGGAGGAGTGCAAAGTGGGTCATTAAAAACTAGTTTTGAAAATGAAACGCCATTGGAGTGAAACCAGGTCGAGTGTTTGGGTCGGGGGTTCGTGCTCCGCCGTCGTCCCTCGCCCGCTGCGATGGCCAATAAACAAAACACTTCATAAATCTGGAAGGTATTCCGTCTCTATCAGCGTTTGCGTCTTGTGCCGTGTCATAGGTCTTCAAACCCTTCATTGCCGATCGCTCCCACCAGTCGTCTCATTAACTCCCTTCCAACCTCTCCCTAACCCCTGGTACGGGCTTTACTCTTGACATTATGGGAGGGACCACTTATCCACTCAAAGGACCCACGCTGTGCCGCCTGTGCAAACTGCCTGATTAGTTGGCCACCCCTGACTTGCTGTTTGGTCTGCGAGCGTTGAATGATAGATTGCCTCTCATTTGTCTTTTTCAGAAGCCGCCTTTTTACAAGCCTCGGCTCCATCTGTAGCCGGCAATGTCCACCTCGTCATTTCTGGCTCAACGAGCAATAAGGAGCTTTATTTATTTTTTAAAAAATGGTACGTTTTGTGGAACTAGAAAAATAAAACTGCTCTGGTTTACTCCCGTAATCACTTGATTTCACTTTCGTGTTTTCCGCTTTCACATTTTTAGCTTTTAGAGAGGCTAAGTCATGCCCCTTCCGATATCCTCCTTTATTTCAGAAGAAAATACGTATAGAAGTCAATAGTAAGAGGAAAAAAATCCCATTTTAACTATAAATTACAAATATATTGTTCAATTTGTAAGATCATTTTTCCCTCTCACATTTTTGGCTTATAGAGTGGCTAAGTCACGCCCCTTCTAGGTTTTCCCTTACTTCCGAAAAATTAATACTTCCGATCAATATCGAGAAAGATTATTGTCAATATTGAGAGAAAGAAATTTTAACCATTTTAACTCAACTATAAATTACAAATATATAATTTAAAAGATAATTTTGCACGTCAAGAAGTCGCAGGTCGTCGTCTAATAACTTGATTTCACTTTTGTTTTCTCTGCATAGCTGAGCTGTTTTTCTGCGTCCGGTGAGAATAGTAACACGAGCTCTACCAAAGAAACGCAGGGATGAGAGCTTTTAAAAAAAAACAAACCTTCATCTGACTGTCAGGGAAAATATTTATTGGCGAAGGTGGCTCTACTCGGCCTCCTCCCACCCCCGGCATGACCTCCGTTTACCCAGGGCATGCCCTCGTTCCCTGTGCACGCCCTGCGGAACTCCTGCTGGAAACGGGGTTTGTGTTTCAGGGCCCCTGGGGGGGCTCGCAGCAGGGGCTGGAGGCCGTCAAGAGCAGGCCCCTTCAGCCACGGACAGCTCCTCCGCTCTCGCAGAGTCAGCGAGGGAAAGACCTGAACTTGGAATGACCCCACCAAGCAAAGTCCCCGATGGGTTCATCCGCAGGCCAAAGCTCCGGTTCCCCTCACCCCTAAATTTTCCGGCTCTTCCCTTTTCTTTTTTTTTTTGGACCTGTTTTTCCAAGTAGACCAATACATTTTCCAGAGAAGTATCACTCCCCCCACCCCCATCCCTTCCTGCCCCCCCCTCCCCCCAAACACCCCCATGTCTTACAGAGTCACCTAGTTAACTCTTCTTACTCCTTTCACGAAGAGGAAAAGGCCTTTCAAGTTTATAGCCCCGTTTACACCTGCTGTCCCAATGTGTTGAGACTTTATTGTGTCCTTATCATGTATGAAGGTGTTTGTGTTCCTGAGACCTACTGAGAAACAAAGACAAAGTATTTCACTTAGTACGTGTTCTATAACATAAACAGGGTCTCCCAGAAAGTTGGAATCATTTGCAAATTCTTGTCTTTTATAGCACTAAACAAATGTTATGCATGAATTAATGTCACCTGGGTGATTGTAACACATAATGTAATCAAAAGGGATTACTGATGCATTTTAATAGGATGGAACAGAAGATTGTGTCTGAAAACTAAATAGTCCAACTTTATGGGCAGCAGTGTTTATACTGTAATTAGGTACTATTATATTTACATTTTCAAAAGTTGCTAGTTTCTTTACAGTTGTCAGATATTACATAGAAAACATAGAATCATCTTGAGTACACTATGTAAAGTTATACTACATCTTACACTATGTAATGTTATACTACAATGTACACTATGTATTGTTAAACTAGAATGTACACTATTGTTATGCTACAAAGTACAAGTAGTGTGGTTATACTACAACTTACACTATGTATGGTTATACTACAACTTAAACTATGTATTATTATTATACTACAACATACACTATATTGTTATACTTGAAATTACACTATGCATTGTTACAATACAATGTACACTAAGTATTGTTATACTACAAAGTACACCACAAAGTACACTTGGTAATGTTACACTACAACGTACACTATGTCAACTACAACGTACACTATGTATTGTTAAACTAGAATGTACACTATTGTTACACTACAATGTGCACTATGTATCAGTGTGCGAGTTATACCACGGTGTCCGGGGGAGCCGGAGCTGGGGGCGGGCGATCATTTTTTTTTTTTTTTTTTTTGGAGGGGGGCAAAGTTTAAATGCTGATCCTGTCATTAATAGCAACAGCATATGCCTATTATAAAGAGAAAATCCGTTGCACGCACACCATAGGTCTATGTACAATATTGACATGAAACACCCCGATCGATCATCATCACATCATACATCACATGGGCTATAGCCTATAAGGCTATAAGGCTATAGGCTATAGCTGTACACAGAGCCAAACACGCGATAAGAGCAGCCAGCGGCACCAACCATGAACAATATGGCAATAGCCTATTATTTACAATACAGCTAGGGGAGATGCAACGCCACATACGGCCTGCAGGCAGCGCCCCCACGCTTCAAGCGCCTCCGACGTGCAAGCAGGCAACACTTTTTTCAAGAATCACGAAACTAAAAATACAATTTTATTTCTCTTATTTTACACCTTTGAGGGAAAACCATGGCCAAAATATAATTAATTTGGCAATCATATCAATATTTTAGAGCTCCCCCCAAATTTCACAAATCATGTTTCCAGGGGAGCTCAGGTGGCCACCAGGGGAGCCATGGCTCCCCCTGCTCCCCCGTAACTCGCACCCTGCTATGTATTGTCATACTACAAAGTATACCACAAAGTACTTGGTAATGTTCCACTACAACGTAAAGGATGTAATGTTAAACATTAACGTACAGGTGAGTCATCAATAACAGGATTCCTGTGAGTGTTGCATTGAAAATGACGTCATGGCACTTTCACCCAACATTGCTGTGGCGACCAGTTAGCAGCACCGACCAGCTAGCAGCGCCGACCAGCTAGCAGCGCCACCTACACCGAGTTCTCTCTGTAGAGAAAATGAAATAGAGAAAAGGAGCTGATACCAAGAGTAAGCCGAGTGGAGTGGATGATATGTTCACCAGCTAGCAACTAAAACAACAGCCTGCTGCTGGAAACGAGGCGGATAACCAAAACAATGAGCTAAAAGGGCGCTAATGCACTCAGTGGGGAAATGAAGTGTACACTACAGTGATCACTAAAGAATGATTCTCTTAATCATATGCTCATTTAATGATAATACAACATTTTGATCCATGCAGCTTAAACAACATATCGAATATGTGAGTAGAACTCACTACATTGCGTTGTGAGTACTTTTACTTCTACTTTTACTAAAGAATCTGAATACTTCACTGTAGTGTCTGTACAACATGACAACTCTAAAATGATATGTAACGGAACAGCAGAACACAGCTTGCTAACCTGAGTAGACTAGGACTCTCTTTTTCCTGCTGGATGACCTTTCAGCGGTATTGAATGAACCCCAGTGCTGCATGAGCTTCACCACCGGTATGCAACATCAACAATTCTCTACAGCCACAAAAAACAACTTCCAATTTCTACTGAAAAGAGGCTTTTCAATCAGTAGTAGAACAAGACCCAGAAGGCAAGCTACGTGATACGTTGCTCGTCCGTTTTTCAACCATCTGGAACGCTGCAATGTCAATGAGTCACCCGGTTTGAGTCAATGTCACCAAGATGATTTTTTTTCTTTTTTTGCTTCCGACTCTGAACTCCTCCACTGCTCAGGTACTAAAAAGCGGTGGACTTTTCCACTCGTGCTGAGCCCCTCTGTGAGCTCTGAGCCCGGGCGGCTGGCAGCGGACCAGACATCAGCGCCGGTACTAGAAAGGCTCAAAGACAGACGGGGCTCCAGAGGCGTTGGCAAGCCATGAATTTTGCATAATAAAGTCCATAACACTCAATATCCTCACCTTAGTTGTCCACCGTTTATGATACCCGTGAAGGGGCCCAATGGATTTATAGGTATTAAAATGTCCCCCCCCGAAAATTGGATTTCTATTAAATGCTATGGTAAGGAATTTTAACAAGAAAAAGCACATTTTGTTGGCAGGCTCTTTTCTTTTTTTCCCCCTTAGAAAATGTTGGAAAAGCATTGGTGTGAACCTGAACGTGTGCTCGTATCCAATAATCTTGTGAGATTAATTATTTTTAATGCAAATCAGCCTGTTTAACAGTCAGGATGGGATCACAGAAGTAAACAAAAAAAAGCATGTGAATGCATGCTGTAATGCACACTCTGCTGCTTCAAAAAAATTATACCTTTGCACCCCCATGTGGCGTCGTTGCATTGTTACACATTTGCTGTGAAAAAAGGCTTCAGATGTGGGAAACTGATGGCGATGGTGATTTGAATGCGTTATGTGTTATTGGTTATTGTTTTACGACGCCCCGTGGGGAAATCACCACTGTAGCTTTACTTGACGCTCTGCAGCGACTGATGGAGTTGTGATGGCGAAGCATCGTTCAAGTGTGAGCATGAAACCTTTTCAAACACACTCTGCTGCTGACGAAGGGCAACTCTTCCTCAAAGACACAAGTGAAAGGAGTGAAAGACACGGCCTGTGATTGAGCTGTCAGCGAGATGTAAAATATAGCACCGCTCCATTAACAATATCTGGGAGATGGGTTTTTTTTTTTTATGGACGCCCAGCATATTTGAGTTTTATATCAAAATGAATTTTCCTCCACAATTGTTCGCACCAGTGAACAGGAAAATGTCTCCTTACAGGCTGTCTTTTAAAACCTCTTTTTTTTTTACGACATGCATGCTCTCGCCGATTCTTTATAATCTTCTTTCCAATTTATTCTGAATGGAAGAGCTCAGTCATTCGCTGCATTGTGACTTTAAGACCAGGTGTGTTCATCATAATTCATGTTTACAGGGTTTCTACACTGATTTGTTACTTCAAATATGTTTGAGTTTATGACCCTCTGGTTTTTTGACAGTCCACATGTTTTCTGTAGTGGGACCTTTAATTCCATGACCCTTTAAGAGGAAGTAAAATGTCTTTGTGGATCATTTTTCCTGCTTAATAAGTCAGTCAGTTCCAAACAAGGCAGATGTTTAATTGCTTTTCTACCTTCGTATTTATGTTTTGAGAGAATCCATGCGAGTAATATCTTTTATGAAAGTGCATTTGACCAATTGGCTTCAAATTAAGGGAGATTGATGCCACCTGGTGTTAAAGCGGCACTAATTCCAGATCTCCTCCCTGATTGGCTGCAGACAGCAGGTGATTGTGGCACAAAAGATCACGGATGGATGCAATCTGGTTGTTTTTTGGTGTTTTTTTTCTCCGGGAAAATGGAGGAAGGCCAGTGTTTTGTGTCCTGAGAGGGTTTTGTTTTTTTGTCTGCTGAGGATCTTTAGAGATAAACATAATTAAAGGGATAACATGTCTTCTTTTTGCACCCGGTCTGAATAAATAAACACATTTCTGTAAAACCAACGCCAGCATGCTGCTTCCACTCACACTACCGACTGTTTCGAGACCAGAAAAGCAACATAATGACTCATCAAAAACTACCTGTTGTGTCTGATATACGTCTGCACATAGAAACTGTGGCCATTGAAGGCTTCACACTGACAATAAATGTCCAAATAATTACACTGATCATGCACATATGAAATCAGCCGTGGTGAACTGTGAGAGTGACCTTTCCAACCCTGCGTCGTCTCAAGGTCGGCCCGGCATGAAGGCAGGAGGAGCTGCAGATCTGAAGGGAGATGATGGGGAAGGGATAATACTTTAATCTCAGCTGGATCTCGGCAAAGTTAAAGGGCACATTGAAGAAAAGAAAAAGGATTACGGTCTCCTCTGACAGCTGGCTCCGTGACTTGTTGATGTTCTGATGGGAGAGAGAGAGAGAGATCAGATCAGAGTGGATATACAGGTGTATATTTGAGGTGATTTCTAGTTCATTACATCATTCTACAGCCATTGTTTTTTCCAAAAAACAGCAAATCAATAAAATATTGAATAGGCACTGGTAAAGGTTTAGCTTCCTTTTAGAAAGACATTAAACGTTACATACTAACAAACAGACCTTGGATCAGAAGACATTCATTAGCATTAGCTTCGTCAAAGGAAACACTTTCTTTTTGTTTCAGCCAGTTCCATTAAAGGTCCTCTGAATTCAAAAATAAAACGACTTAAAACATCTTCTATGGTGGCCTAAATACTATAATAAATGATAAAATAATCAGGATATTACATCCCAAATGCAACATTTCATTTTCCGGCTTTTGATTTTGTTGAATGCTGCTTTTGGAATAAGCCGACTTAATTCAGCACGCGGCCTCGAATGTGAGTTTCCACAGACTAGTCATATCTATGTAATAACGACTCTTTATGAGCTTTATCTAATCGCTGACCTCTGCTGGTGACCTCCAGGAATTACAATATCTTCTCACACAATTCTGCAGCCGCCAGCACACTTTCCCTTCGCCTGTTTGAACTACAGTGACTTCGTAAAATATAATTTCCATAGTCCGATAAAAATTAAAAAAAACTTTGCAACTTGCCTTGACTTTTTTTTTTTTTTACTATACTTTTTTTTCAATGTTAATAAAGGAGATTTGGGGCGGATTTAATTTTACACTGTTAATAATAATAATACATTTTATTTATAGGTGCCTTTCAGGACACATGTACATTAAATTCATAAAAAAAATAGACCAATCAATACACAAACAAATATTTGTGGTGTGGGGAAGCTTGTTACTCCAAGGAACCGTCTAAAGATAGCAATAGAAACACAGAAGTGACTGTAGACCTTTATTCTAAAATGCAGATGGACATGCAGACATAGATATATTACCTGTAACTCTTTCTTCTTCTCCAGGAACGATGAACGTTTCCCCAATTGTGTTTTCTTTTGAATCGTTATACTTTCAGCTTTTCACCTGGCCTCTAATATGCACTGGTATTGCATGCCAGATGTAATGACAGAGGACTATCACTAGATGGCGACCCTTGACTGACTCTCCTTAATCATGGAGGGACAAAGTTAATTAAGAGCACCTTTTCTCTGTGATCATGATTTGTTTCTTGACCCCTGAACGCATCGTGACATCAGATCGGCAGTTATAGCCGACATGGCGTGAGGTCACAAATGTGTCATTTTCTCTCGGCTGCGTTGCTGACACGTTGAAATTCATTTCAGACCATGTTACATTATTCATAAGTGAATTTCAGAATAAAAGTCCCACAAATAAAAGGTGCTTATTCAAATTTTAATACAGATTCATCATGTTTGGATTCTTATTATGCACTAAAATGATTTTGATTGAGTTAATTATAATGTGTATTATAGTTGTCATGTACTTTTGACTTTGACATTATAATCCCACCCCTCCAAAATCACCACCAAGCATGTGTTTATGAAGTTTCCTGGAGGCAAGATGAGGTGAAAATACTACAAAAAACAAACAACTTATATTTGTAACTTCATATGAGTGACATTCATTATGTTTATTTAGTTTGGGATGATATTTGTTATGTACACCTGTTTACCCATCAATGTAAAAACATTAATCATAAAAAAAATGGGGGGACGAGGGAAACAATCAATACAGCTTCACTCTCTCGTGCAATCAGGACACATTAATGTGTAACGCTGCAGCTGCAGGCGATGATTAACTTTGTTATCGTCTCACCGTTGTGAACAAAGTCTGGCTGAAACACCAGTCACGCACTGCTTTTTCTCCGGCCGATGGATCGAACGTGTTGTGTTTACACGTGAGATCGACCTTTCAAGGTCGTAATGTTATTGGACATGTGATGAACGGCTCGACCCCCGTGACCTTCCAGCGAGACAGTTCTCTGCTCACGTTCCTCCGCCGCCTGTGTGGAGGATTTCCAACACGTCGTCCTTTTGTCTTGTTAAACATGACTCAGCTTTCATATCATGATAAAAGCTTTACTTATATAGCATCGTCAAAAACAGAAGTTCTTTTGACAGAGCAAAGCAGAGCACAAAGGAATCCATACACATACATACACATAGGGGTGAGTATTGGCGATACGATACGTATCACGATACTTTGGCCACGATACGATACGTGTCACGATATCACGATATAAATAAAGATGAAAACACAAGTACCTGTATATGTACATCAGATGATATTGATCAGAGGACAAATTGAGTGAAAACTATTTCATTCAAAACAGCCTCTCCATTTTATTAATTCCCATGAAATTCACTGGAATAAACTTTGAAAATAAAATGAAAAAGGATATATAGGAAGGCAGGAAGTACTGCATTCACAACGCGTTGAAAAATCGATATTGTATTTGGCGGCAAAGTATCGCGATATATTGCCGTATCGATATTTTTACCCACCCCTACATACATATCAAAGGAGCAAGAGAAATGATGAGCCAAAAAGACAGTATGAGAAAACAAGATCAAATTAAATGTAAATAAATGAAAAAGAACACGATGATAGTTGTTTTGGCAACAGGATAAATCGCTAGCGACTGCCTTTTAGTTTCAACAGTTCATGCAATTGTACTCTTTTTATAAATGGATGGAACTAAACTGCAGTCGTAGGAGAGAATGCAGTTTTTATACTTTTGTCAGGTCGTAACCGTGATGTGATTTGACAGCCACGGTGGCTGACCTCAGAACAGCCTCACACAGGCTTTTGAGATTTAACAACTTTTGACAAAGAGTCCTCCCTCTTGATCGAGCTTCACAGAAGTCATCGTAAAAAAAACCCACATCTCTCCGAGCTGTCGGACAAACCTACCGCAGCATTACTTCACCATTGTTGCATTTGTTTAGTTTCGTCAAGGTCGAGCATACGCGTTTCATCAGTGGAGTGAATTCTGGGTAACTTCGCAATTGTTTAGCATCACACCGGCCGGATTTTCTGTCACAGCTTGCGTATCAGTTTCCCTGCCAGAAGAAATCATTCGTATCCTCTCAGGTGAATTTTTTTCTTTGCTACATTTTCGGCTGTAAGTCTTGTTTTTATCTTCTGAGAGCATTTACATGAAAGGATTCCACATTATCACTAGTCTTTGCTTCTCTTCTCACAGCAGTGTGTATGAAACTCAATCTGCCCGTCTGTTGCTGATATTGAGTTAAAAAAGCCCACGTTCTCATGAGAAATGTTTTATTTATTTATCACATGGACAACACACATCAAATAAAATGCAATGTATAGGATGTGAAGCCAAAGCTGAAGTGTTGCATTCCCACTACTGGCCATCGGGGGGCGACTCCTCTGGGTGCAAAATGTCTGATTGCATGATGAGAAAATGGTCCTACTTCTCTCTTGATGTATTATCTCAGTAAACATTGTAAACATGAGTTTATGGTCTCAGTCTCTAGTCTCTAGTCTTCTTAAATCCAGCATGATGTTCATTTAGTACATTATGGTCCACCAGACCAGAAAGCAGGGGAGGATGCTTTAGGGGGCGGGGCTACTTCATGATTGACAGGTCGCTACCATGCTACTAAGATGACTTTAACACTTAAACTTTGTTAAAAGCTTCACACCAGAATCCAGATGGATCCAGATATGGTCACTTCCTTTCACTGGTGACTTTATTTGGTGATGCAACCGGTTTGAAAGTCGACTGTGACGCTCGGCATCACATAACACAATAAGATAAGTGAAAAATCACCCGGCATGCGTAAACAGTGGAGCTGCCTTCAGGGTGATGTAATGTCTTATCAATCTAAAAGATAGATTTTTTTGTGTCTCCCATAACACATTTTGTCAAATTTGAGTCATGCTTTTCCAATCCCACCCTCCGACTTCATTTCCTCTTGATCTATTCCGATCGCGTGCTCGACTCTTGCTTTTTTTTTTTTTCTTTTACATTCAAATGCATTCTCTAATTAATAAAGATGAGTTGGGATTAACGGCGGGAGAGGCCCGAGGCCGCGGCTTCGCCGCACACTTCTGCATGCACACCACGCCGCTCTCGGGGAAATGATGGAATAAGCATGTACTACATCATCATCACGGCGGTGGATAATGAAATGTTGAACGACATGGTAAAAGAGACTTGTGGGGGGAGCTGTATGGAGATCCACTTTATTTCCATATGCTCCATTCTGAGTAGGCAATATTTAAATTTACAACATCATGATTCACACTTTCAAATAAATAGAGTGATAATCATTCTCTGCCTTTCAAAAGCTGTTTTTTTTTTATGATTACAGCAGCAGAAATTGTGCCCACGTCACTTCCACTCTCATTAGCGGCCACTGACAGAAGCCTTTTGTTGGTAGTGACAAGCTGTCTGCTGCTGGAGGACGTCACGTCCTCCCCTCTTCAGCAGAGCTGGCAGTGATCGCTGAGCAAGCGTCCGCCGTCTCGTTGTTAACTGGTGACAATTAGCTCAACGACCCCCAAAAAAAGCCGAAGTCATTCCTTCGATTCGAGGCATCGAAGGGGAAAAGGATACGAACCTGTTTGACATCTTTTCCCTGTTGTTATTTTGGGGGCAAATGAGTCAGCGTGAGTCAGAAAGGTTTTTCGCTATCTTTGGCTTTTGTCTCGCAGCCTTATTCCCTTAACGCGTCTGTATCTGCAGGCTTTGAATTTAACGGCGACCGTCTCACCAACCAAAAAAAAATCTCTTTAACCATACTTCGGTTTGAGCTCTGGGTCATTTGTTTCATTGTGTAAATTATGTTTTTTTTACGTTTTTACGCTTCCTCCCTGTTTGGATAATCCCAAGCCCCCCCCCCTCTCATCAATTAATCTCAAACACGCCGTGACAGCAGAGAGAGAGCCATCTGCCCTCTTTGAGATGGGCAGACCTCCACATCTGGACCCCCGCCCGCCCCTCCTCCCCCCATCCCTCCTCTTTATACGCCCCCCCCATCTCTGATGGAGGATTTAACAGCCCATCAAGCTTTATAGTCTTTATTTATCGGTGTCGCAATCAGGAATGTGTTAAACTCATCTCAAATCCAGCAGTTTGCCAGCGTTTCTATGTGAGACACAAAACCTAATGAAGTCTAATTATATCTTAGAAGACGAAGGGTTCAGACTCATGAAAGTTACATTTGCATATTTTCAAATAATGAATCAATTGATATTTATTTTTAGATGTTTTTGTTTATTTTTTTTTACATTGGGTTGTATCAAACTATTTTTGAATCATTTTAAATAAACATTTAAATATAGTCACATTTAAACGATGCTATTGAAAAGGTTTGCATTATTTCATCTTTATGTAATATCACTGACTGTCATTATGACCTTTTTTTAACTGCACTTTTTTTATATACTTGGCAGTGCATTCATCACCTTGGATACAGTAATAAAACTCAGTCAAGGTCCACTTACTTGTTCTGAAGCTTTTGTCACGTCGTCGTCAGCAGCACGCTCAAAACTAGAAGACTTCTCCTGCAAACAAAACGCTTCGTTCTCGACCCCAAAGAGGGTCAATCACATTTCGTATTGTTCTCCTGCTGCCTGTCATGATCTGTATTCTGTTTCCTTGGTTTTGATTTCCTGTTTTATTTTGTCCTCGTTGTGATTCCCTGTCTCGTACTTCCTGGTCCTTGTTGTTTCCGCTGTCTTGACTCCCCCTCCCTCTCGTGTTGATTACCATGCCTGCCCTGATGTGTTTCACCTGTCCCTCGTCAGCTCCCTGCCTCCCTGTGTATATAGTCTGTGTGTTTTCCCCTGTCTCTTGTCGGATCATTGTTGAATGTCGTTTGTCGATGTCGCTGTCTGTCACTCCCTGTCTGCTGCCCCACGTCTTGTCCTTGGATTTATTCGTTTCTGCCTCCCGTGTCCCTTCGTGTTTTGGTTCCTGTTTCGTAAGTGTTTCTTTGATAGTCGTTTTTGCCCTTGTGGTTTTCTCTGTTGATACTTTGTTCTGGTCTTAGTTCTTGTTTTGTTTTTAGTTTATTATTTAAATAAATCTTTCTGTTCTGCTGCATTTGGGTCCTCACCTCCTCTTTCGAGTCCACGTCTTGTCCCGAACCTGACAGAATGATCCGACCACATTAAGGACCCAGCAGCTAACCATGGACTCAGCAGCCTTTTTTTTATGTGGCTCGACACACGAGCTCCGGGAGGTTACCTACCGACTCCAGTGTCTCCAGGCCGAGCACCGGCATGCTGAGGGAGAGGAGGAGAGGCAGTCGGCCCTGGCGAGGGCCAGGGAGCTGGTTTCCGCCAGCCCGTGGCTCAGGGGCTCATTGCCTGCCTGGGTCAGGGGCTTCCTCCTAACCCCTGAGCTCCAGCCATCCTCAGGCACAGCCAAGCATCCCGTCCAAGCCTCAGCCACAGCCAAGCATCCAGTCCAGGCCTCAGCCAAGCATCCAGTCCAGGCCTCAGCCAAGCATCCAGTCCAGGCCTCAGCCACAGCCAAGCATCCAGTCCAGGCCTCAGCCATAGCAAAGCATCCCGTCCAGGCCACAGCCAAGCATCCAGTCCAGGCCACAGCCAAGCATCCAGTCCAGGCCACAGCCAAGCATCCAGTCCAGGCCTCAGCCACAGCCAAGCTTCCAGCCCAGGCCTCAGCCACAGCCAAGCCTCCAGCCCAGGCCTCAGCCACAGCCAAGCTTCCAGCCCAGGCCTCAGCCACAGCCAAGCTTCCAGCCCAGGCCTCAGCCACAGCCAAGCTTCCAGCCCAGGCCTCAGCCACAGCCAAGCTTCCAGCCCAGGCCTCAGCCACAGCCAAGCATCCAGTCCAGGCCTCAGCCAAGCATCAAGTCCAGGCCACAGCCACGCATCCAGTCCAGGCCACAGCCACGCCTCCAGTCCAGGCCACAGCCACGTCTCCAGTCCAGGCCACAGCCAAGCCTCCAGTCCAGGCCACAGCCAAGCCTCCAGTCCAGGCCACAGCCAAGCCTCCAGTCCAGGCCACAGCCAAGCCTCCAGTCCAGGCCACAGCCAAGCCTCCAGTCCAGGCCACAGCCAAGCCTCCAGTCCAGGCCACAGCCAAGCCTCCAGTCCAGGCCACAGCCAAGCCTCCAGTCCAGGCCACAGCCAAGCCTCCAGTCCAGGCCTTAGCCACAGCCAAGCTACCAGCCGAGGCCTTAGCCACAGCCAAGCATCCAGCCCACGCCTCGGTCTCTGGCCTCCAGTCGGCGGTCCGGTCGACACCTGCCAGTGGCCTCCAGTCGGCGGTCCGGTCGACACCTGCCAGTGGCCTCCAGTCGGCGGTCCGGTCGACACTCTCCAGGGGTCTCAAGTCGGCGGTCCGGTCGACACTCTCCAGGGGTCTCAAGTCGGCGGTCCGGTCGACACTCTCCAGGGGTCTCAAGTCGGCGGTCCGGTCGACACTCTCCAGGGGTCTCAAGTCGGCGGTCCGGTCGACACTCTCCAGGGGTCTCAAGTCGGCGTTCCGGTCGACACTCTCCAGTGGTCCTCAGTCGGCGGCCCGGTCGACACCGGCCATTGGTCTTCAGTCGGCGGCCCGGGCGACACCAGTCCGGGTGGAGGATCGTCTGGCACCAGCCCGGACAGAGGACCGTCCCACGCCTGCTCCACGCAGCCCTCGGGAGGTCCGCTCGTCACCCGTTCCTGTCCAGACGGGGGACCGTCCGACGCCTGCTCCGCGCAGCCTCCGGGAGGTCCGCTCGTCACCCGTTCCTGTCCAGACGGGGGGCCGTCCTACGCCTGCTCCACGCAGCCTTCGGGAGGTCCGCTCGTCGCCCGTTCCTGTCCAGACGGGGGGCCGTCCTACGCCTGCTCCACGCAGCCTTCGGGAGGTCCGCTCGTCGCCCGTTCCTGTTCCGACGGGGGGCCGTCCTACGCCTGCTCCACGCAGTCTTCGGGAGGTCCGCTCGTCACCCGTTCCTGTTCTGACGGGGGTCCGTCCGACGCCTGCTCCACGCAGCCTTCGGGAGGTCCGCTCGTCACCCGTTCCTGTCCAGACGGGGGGCCGTCCTACGCCTGCTCCACGCAGTCTTCGGGAGGTCCGCTCGTCACCCGTTCCAGTTCCGACGGGGGGCCGTCCTACGCCTGCTCCACGCAGCCTTCGGGAGGTCCGCTCGTCACCCGTTCCTGTCCAGACGGGGGGCCGTCCTACGCCTGCTCCACGCAGCCTTCGGGAGGTCCGCTCGTCGCCCGTTCCTGTCCAGACGGGGGGCCGTCCTACGCCTGCTCCACGCAGCCTTCGGGAGGTCCGCTCGTCGCCCGTTCCTGTTCCGACGGGGGGCCGTCCTACGCCTGCTCCACGCAGCCTTCGGGAGGTCCGCTCGTCACCCGTTCCTGTCCAGACGGGGGGCCGTCCTACGCCTGCTCCACGCAGCCTCCGGGAGGTCCGCTCGTCGCCCGTTCCTGTTCCGACGGGGGGCCGTCCTACGCCTGCTCCGCGCAGCCTCCGGGAGGTCCGCTCGTCGCCCGTTCCTGTTCCGACGGGGGGCCGTCCTACGCCTGCTCCGCGCAGCCTCCGGGAGGTCCGCTCGTCGCCCGTTCCTGTTCCGACGGGGGGCCGTCCTACGCCTGCTCCACGCAGCCTTCGGGAGGTCCGCTCGTCACCCGTTCCTGTCCAGACGGGGGGCCGTCCTACGCCTGCTCTACGTTGCCTCCCTAAGCGGCCCCGCCCGCTAGCCCGTCCTCATGCCCGGCCTCCTGAGCGGTCCCGCCCGCTAGGTCGCCCTCACGCCCGGCCTCCTGAGCGGTCACGCCCGCTAGGTCGCCCTCACGCCCGGCCTCCTGAGCGGTCACGCCCGCTAGGTCGCCCTCACGCCCGGCCTCCTGAGGGGTTCCGCCCGCTAGGTCGCCCTCATGCCCGGCCTCCTGAGCGGTCCCGCCCGCTAGGTCGCCCCCATGCCCGGCCTCCTGAGCGGTCCCGCCCGCTAGGTCGCCCCCATGCCCGGCCTCCTGAGCGGTCCCGCCCGCTAGGTCGCCCTCATGCCCGGCCTCCTGAGCGGTCCCGCCCGCTAGGTCGCCCTCATGCCCGGCCTCCTGAGCGGTTCCGCCCGCTAGGTCGCCCTCATGCCCGGCCTCCTGAGCGGTCCCGCCCGCTACGTCGCCCTCATGCCTGGCCTCCTGAGCCCTGCCCCCAGGCCCCCTCCACCCGCCCTACGTATCATGGACCTTGGGGACGTCTGGGATCCGTCCCTTAAGGGGGGGGTACTGTCATGATCTGTATTCTGTTTCCTTGGTTTTGATTTCCTGTTTTATTTTGTCCTCGTTGTGATTCCCTGTCTCGTACTTCCTGGTCCTTGTTGTTTCCGCTGTCTTGACTCCCCCTCCCTCTCGTGTTGATTACCATGCCTGCCCTGATGTGTTTCACCTGTCCCTCGTCAGCTCCCTGCCTCCCTGTGTATATAGTCTGTGTGTTTTCCCCTGTCTCTTGTCGGATCATTGTTGAATGTCGTTTGTCGATGTCGCTGTCTGTCACTCCCTGTCTGCTGCCCCACGTCTTGTCCTTGGATTTATTCGTTTCTGCCTCCCGTGTCCCTTCGTGTTTTGGTTCCTGTTTCGTAAGTGTTTCTTTGATAGTCGTTTTTGCCCTTGTGGTTTTCTCTGTTGATACTTTGTTCTGGTCTTAGTTCTTGTTTTGTTTTTAGTTTATTATTTAAATAAATCTTTCTGTTCTGCTGCATTTGGGTCCTCACCTCCTCTTTCGAGTCCACGTCTTGTCCCGAACCTGACACTGCCATGTTTGTCGTGTTCAAGAAAAATTGCTTTAAAAGCCCTGAAAGCCAAGAATATAATAGTTTTCTGAATGTGTTAGCATGTTCTGCAGCAGCAGACGGCACTAAAATTAAAGGGATCGGGATTAATTGAGTGAGTTCAAGCCTGTAAGAAATGGGTACACGTATATAGATACGCATTTGCTTGTGGTCTTTTATCAAAGATCTTGTCAAATTTTACAGATTTAAAATTTTACGAAACAGTGAAACCCACCATGTTCTGACTGTAGAGCAGATATTACTCATCTACGCCGACGATATGACGCTATATGTCCTTTATTTTAGCCAACTTTTTGTTGTAGATTAGATCAGATTCAACTTTATTGTCATTGTTTCTAAACAGAAGTGCAAAAACCAGCAGAAATTGCAAGTGAGCAGTATGGACAGGTATGTAAACATTATATGACATAAAGTGCAGTTTAAACAGCAGTATACAGTTAAGTAAGTGGTATGGTTTATAATAACAATAACATTTGCATTATAAAAGCAGAATAAAATGGATATGCAGTATGGAAATTAATTAATTAGATATGTGCTGTGTAATCGCAGTTCTGAAAATTATAAGTAGAATGGTTTTTAAAATTCTTCGTATGGAGCTGGAAAAAGCTGATGTTGCACATTTTTACTTTCTGATGAATTTGTGGTTTTAATGTTGTAGATAAAATTAAAGATGTAAGCCTTTTGGTTTGGTCTCTCTTTCATATATGCAACAACTTGTGATTATTATTAGATAATTTTCTTTTGAAAAGTAGGTATTATTATTATGTATTATCTGTATAACACCAGCTGAGACGCTGACGGTTAAACCTCTTTTCTGTTGTTTGATTTATGGATTGTAGATGTCAGGAAGGTGTTGCCACGGATACCGTCGAGCCACGTATTGACGATCGGCGTCTTCCGCTCTGTTTTATATCACACCACAGAAACATTTGGGCAACCTAATGGGTTTAATCGCCCAAACGTTCCCTTTCTAACCGTTTCCAGACACGAGGACGTAGGGAAGGAGAACAAACAACGTTGACCTTTCCAAGGTGACAACGTCTAACTTTTTTTTATCCTTCCATCTGTGCATGAAGCTCTCCGGCCGGCTGGAAACTTTATCGTTTCATCCATCAGCGACAATTCATCCGAGTGCGTCAACATGGACGGCCTCGTTGTCGAAGTATGGAAAAATGCTATAGCCTGTATGTTTGAACACTGACACAGCCGCGGGCTCTGCTCTGACATGCATGATGTGGTGAAAAGGCAAATGCAAACAGTGATGATGTGAGTAGAGCAAGCGTGGCCCCCCTGTCTCCGATCTTCTTTTGTTCCATTTACTTTCCAGCACTTTGCTGCCGACTGAACCCCCGCTTCATCTTTCAACTGTAAGTAGGCCGAATGGAAGGCTGTATTATATTTAGAATATCACTAAAATAAGTTGATCTTTATATAGTTTCTATCATGTTTCATCTTTTGGAGACAAGTGAGGGATTTTTTTTTTCTAAAACTATGCGACACGAGTCACAGAACTATTTACCTTTTTGATGGTGGAATTTAAAGCTGCAGAAGATAAATCAAATCTTCGAGGTGACACACTTTTACTTGCTGCAGCATCTTTTTATCACTCAGCCTGATAAAAATGGATGTTTTTATATGAAAGTACAACGTACAGTAATGTGGCTCTAATCATCTCATATAAACGCCTTCCGTTCCGTATTAGCGTAACAAAAACACGACAAATGAGATGTTGAGAATGCATCCAGATGTTTCTCAACTCTGTTGACTTTCTGCCATAATTAAACCTGCAAGTAACTTCTTTTCTTTTTTTTGCTCAGGATTTGATGAATGCGCTGCATGTTGACCTCAAGAGGCCTCGAGTGAGTCAGTGTGAGCGATGCTTAGATCTCGGCGTTGCCAGCTTGCGATCCCCCCGCATTCATCTTTAATGTGTTTGGATTCGTTTCTCCAGTTCAACACTCATCAATCAACGGGGTGATATGATTCCCCACTGGCCCATTACACTAAACACCTTTCATTAATTATCTTGAAATTAAATAAAATAAACAAAAGCAGTGATGCTATGTGCCCGTGTAGGAAATTAACTGCGGCGTCCAATTCTGTTTTAGAAATCAATATGTCTGACGCACTGAGCTCGCTAACTATAGAAACTTAGAAAAACAGAACTGACTCAGCTTTTTTAAAGACCTGGTTCCCTCATCTCGAAGACAATGTTTTTTGGTCCGATGCCTAAATAAGATCTGTTGTTAAAACAAGCAGAAGTAAAATTAAGTAAAATGGCCCTCTCGTGAATTTGAAGGCGGTTGCTAACCTCATGAGAATAGAAATGTCCGCCTTAACAGCCTCACTTTTTGCAGTCGTGCTAATGTGACCGCGGTGTAGCTAGTTTATAGCCCGACATAAGTTTAAGTTCTCTCTGAACAAAACATGTACATTTCAGAAATGTGTTTGCCACAGAGGTTATGTTTTCTACAATAATCCAAAATTCAATAAATAAAAAACTTGCAATTTTCCTTCCATCAAGGTCAGGGGTCAGAAAACTCATGCTACACTAATACAACACAATACCGTGGACATCAAGTCGAGCCTGACCAACGTACACGAAGGAGCTGCGATGTCTACGAATAACGCAGACTTTGTGACTTCATCGCTCGTCTTTCTAACAACTGTCTTCAGATATGGTATTTCCCCCCCCTCCTGTATTTATGGAACACAATTTGAGGGTGAGCGAGTCCGCCAGCCTGCCATCCTGTGTTTTGGTGCAGTGGATGAGCAGTTTTGCCGGTAGCGTGCAATGATGCTCACGGCTGCCCACGGCTGCTGCTGTGTCCCGGTTCCACCTCTCGCCCCTCTCTCTCTCTCTGCTTCTGAATGATGGTTCAATGCTTCTGCCAAACCTTGTGACCAGGTGGCAGCAAAGCGCTCATCGTTCTCTGTGGGGTTTCATGGCGTGATCTCAGCAAGCACGAATATCAGGGTGTATTGACGCAGGGAAATCTGATTTTGCTGGAAACACATTGTGGACGATGCTGCTGCATGCTACGGCTAATATCTTCATAAGTGAAGTCACACCATGTCAACATCAAGCCAACGTGACCCAAATCCCATGTACATCCCATGTCAGTTAACCCAGACGAGAGAGAGGAATCAGGTGTGGCCTCTTTGAGTTGTGCAACCTGACCCCCCCACCCTAATCCCACTGTAAGGCGGAGGCCATTATTCATTCAACGCTTCCTCCCCGAGGGTCGGCTTACTTTCCTCCTGCGTGCTTCCTTGTAGGGTCAGCATCGCTCAGTAACACGAGACCGTTGGTGTTGGTGGATAAATAAATAATGTCTCCTTTTCCCAAAACACAATTCACCTATTTTATCCATCAAATGATTTGTGACCTGATGATCATCGTTCAGCGTCTGACGATGAAGAAAGATCTGTACGATAGAAGGAACTACAATTTAAAGGTCCCGTGTTCATAAGGATATTTTCATTTATTTTGTATTGTCACAAAGCAAAGTGCTTTATGAATAATGTAAAAAGCATCAAAACGCTTGATCTGTGGAGAAGATAAACGAAGCCTATATTTGGAAACCCTTCCTTCCTTACAGCTCATCTCTTGTCTCGCATCTTAGATTGCTAGCTAGCTAAGTAACCCTTCTTTGATTATCTTACCTGGTGTGTTTTATTCAAAGTGACTTTTTTTCGCAGTCGGAAAAGCAAAAAGAATGAGGTGCCGAGTATCCGGTGTTTATTAAACATGTATACGTTCTTTGTTGATTTGTACGTGATTGACGTCAGCTGACAGGAAGCAAACACGGACCCGAGCTGTTGCCTAGCGATGCAAATCCATTGAAATGTGCTAAAGCACAGCATTTCAGACAGAGGTTGACTACTGCACATTCAGTATGAAATAATATGTCACCTTTAATACATATCAAATTCACAGTGGGGTATTTTTTTTTTTTTTTTATCGCAAAAAGTAAGTGTCTTTTTTGTTGTTGCTGTGAGCTATTGGTTGGTAGTCAAAATATGCCCTCTCTGGTACGATGATGTATTCGGAGTCAGCTGCAATAAAGCAAATACATACAGTAAACTGATGGATATCCTAATTTGACCTATCAGCTCGGTTCACAGGGTCACAGTGCGGTGCCATTTTTTTCCCCCCCTTCTTCCTGGTTTTTGAAATGCCAGGTCCGGTTAGTGGATGCATGGAAAGAGAGGCGAGGCAGCCACAACTGAGGGCATGCTTCCCAGCATCCCTCTCTCTCTCTCTCTCTCGCTCTCTCTCTCCCTGTTCCCGCCTCGGCGTCCAAGTGCTCGGGCCTCCGGCTGTGTCGCCATGGCAACCAAATGAGGTAAATGGTTGCAGGAGAATCCTCATCACGACCACCACCACCCTCACAGCCTCCTTTCAGCGGCGCACTGACACATTATGTGCAAATCTTTTCTCACACACCGTTCCACGTCCAATATAGCGATTTCCTTTTCTTTTTTTTTTTTGGAATCTCAAATATCTCATCGCTCATTGTTCTCTGGTCGGTGTGCCTTGTCTACTTTCTTTCTAGCTATTGCATCCCTTTAGGTTGAAGTTTGGTTTTATCCTGTGATTCTTTGACTTCTGGAGAAAACCGCTGCGTTATTCTGCCTCATGTGGAGAGATGAATCATTAGCATGACGGGTGAATAACGAAACCTCTGTAACACAACTTGACACTGCAAATTAAAGACACCGGGGGCATAAAGTGAAAAAGTGTAAATGTTCTGGGGGATAAGATTGCATGCCATTTAATAGTCGTGTCACGTTTTTTTGGCAGATCGTCCAAATGTACACAGCTCTGAATGAAAGAAATGGTCCACAAACCGGCTGGATTTTTTTTCAAAGTCTATTTTCTCTCCCTCCCCTTCCAAAAAACAGAGCAGCCATCTGCATACCTGCAGTGTGATAACGGCGTTGTGCGAAATAACACGCCGCGTCGTGTTTACAGATGAGCCTCTTTCTCATTTGCTGCTGTGACAAGACAAAATCTGTCAACTCCGGGAAACGAGGGGAAGAGACGCACAATTATTATGGAGTCATTATTATCACCCAGCAGTACATATCACCTCGTGCCTGAGAATCACATTTCCAGTTTGTCACGTTCTCAGCATGCAGGGCTTTTGATTAAAAGGGAGCGATTACTGATCTTCAATTTTAAATATTATTACTTCCCCTGTCCTGGTTATGACCGGTTTGTGCATGATTTAAATGCTGGCATACATTGCGTTTATACTAAATTATTAACCTGCTTTTATAATCTATATTCACACACTGATGTACAAATTCAGACCAGAGGAGAGGAAAAAATGATTTTATTGTATTTTTTTTTTAACCAAACATCAATATTCAGCTACACACATGGTCTGTATGACATTTGGAAATGCGTTCAGCTGCAGCATCGACTTCACACTCGTCTCACATGAGCCTTTCTGACATATAATCTGACAAAAACATACTGTAACATAGATTTTGGTATTTTTAAGCAATGTCAAGACAAAACGGTCGCTTTCCTGGGTGCGCAACATCAGAAAAAATGTACTTTGGGGACTGACAGAGTAAATAAATGCTTAATTCTGAAAGGTTTAATAGAAAAATAGACATGAATCTGAACTTTATACTGTAGGTAACTCAACAGTGCATGCTCTAATGTGCTGACATTTGTCACTTCATAAAATGAGTAAGAGAAAGAAAGGAAAATGTCATGCTAACATATGCTTCAAGCTAACAGCTAAGCTAACATAATAATTTGTTAATATACAGTAACTACACAGTAGTTGGAAACGATAATGATATGTATGAAAACTCTTTCCCCTGATTCCTTTACTAAAGTCTGTGCCTTCAAATTAAAAAAAGCAGTTCCTAACCCAGGAAGGGAAAACTAAAAACTAACAAATCCACGTTAGCTATTCTTGGCGTTTAAATGTTGAACCTGCTTCCTCTAATCGAAATGTTTTTAAATACTTTTCATTGGGAGTTCCTAAATATCCCCTCCATTAAGTTATGTGTTGTTCACTATAATTGACCAAACCGACAAACACTAAATGGCTTTGAAATGAAATTAATTAGCATTGGTGTAATCCGTTAGGACTGTAACCATAGAAACAGAAGGAGTAGAACAGACAGTGAAAGTTTTTTCCATGGCCAATTGAATGGTACAAAAGAAAATGGCCTTTGTTGTTAGTTGTTTGGTGACAACTTGTTGTCAAGTGTTGTAGCAGCTGCAGCTCTGGAGACAGATAGCTTGCTAGTTAGCTACGTAGCTTGTGCTTCTCCGTATATTGTCAGGGCTATCAATGCTGCTAGCAACCAGCCTGCCGTTCATATGATTATTATGATTGACCAGTATTAAAGCATGGAATAAATTAACAAGCTAGCTAAAGAGCCAGCTGTCCGCTAGATGCTAATTCCATCATGCTTTAATGCTGCAATGGATACATATCATAAGCCGGACAAAGTTGTCATTCATGTCTACACTGTGACAGAGTTGCTTTAGTTGTTACTGCAAAAAGTCACCTCTGAGTGAGCTGGCCTAGGTCACAACGGTAACGGTAGGCTACATATCAAAATTACCGGCGCTCTGACCTTTTCTGCTAAGGCGATTTGAATGTCCATTCTACTCCATTTTTATTTCTCTGGCTGTACCTAATCTAATGTTAGAATTGACCGTTCGCTTTGCCCCAACCTCCTTTCTTAACTGTGTATAAAACCTGGCATGATGATGAAGGTTTGCTAGCTAATGTAAACTAACACCAAAACTCATTGAGTCAACTCTGTCCCCAAATAACTTTAATGAGAAATACAACTTTAATTTTTTCTTCAGACACGTTTAAAAATGAAAAGACTAAGGCTAAAGCTACATGTGCACAACGGCATTGCATCAAAATGCTAATCAGAAGAACTCTTTAATTGTTTGGCTGCTTTCAAGAGAAAAACATATCTGGGCAAGCAATTCATTGGTTAGATTAAGGCTATTCCTTACTAGCCATACCATGCTATCAGTGAGTGAGTGAGTGAGAGTGCATCTGTGTCGTCTACAGTGATCTTGCATTCTGTTGCATCAAACTGCATAACATTTTGGATGTTATTGCTGCATGATCAAGGACCTCTTGTGGTTGTGGTGACTAACGCTTACTCAAAAACACTTTGCTTGTTTTCTACTACCATTGACTGCTGACTCCTCACCCACTAATCATCACCGTCCGCTGGGCGGTAATAACGAAGCTAATGGATGTTGTCTGTAGCTTACTTTTATTGATTTAAATGTTGTATTTATTTTGGGCTGCATTGGTCATTACAGACACACCTGCTTGAGATCCCTTCTGAGTGCACCTCTCCAGCTGTTTGTGCATTTTGTTAATGCTTCACTGTCATCCCTAAGAGAAAAGATTTTGATTTTTCAATTTGGCATCTAACAGGAGTTCGTCTGGAGTTGCTGGAGTGTCAACTTCCCCGGAACAAAGAGCCAGACTGAGCTGCTATCATGAGAGTGCTGTTGTTCAGGATCCTGGAGGACTCGTCTCACTTTCTATACTTTGAATGCAAACTGTTACCTTGAGGAAGACGTACAGACCCAGGAAGTGTTAAAAGCTAGCGCTTCAAGCTTTCTTTCCTAACGTCTATAATAGGCCTACTACTAAAGGAGAAAACAGAGTAATCCTTGTTTTTGGAGGTTCTTTTGTATTTTGCTTCACATATTATGTCTCTAGGCTATGTCTTTTCTCCAGTTTTATATGTATTCCTTTAAAACTCTCTGGGTGTGGGCAATATTTGTCTACCTCATCTTAGCTGTATAACTGTAATGTCTGTGTGTGTTTAAAGCATTGTAGCTGTGTGTAGTACTATTGCCTGACAATCTTATGTTATGTGAACAGGTAATAACGCTTAATAGCTAGTTAGCTGCACATGCTAACATTTGCAGCTTACAGTGGTGCACACACACGTGTTTGCTCTTGTGTTTTAGGGTTTTTAAAAGACTGTAATAAAGACACCACCCTCCAAACTCTGGAGATACCGAGCGTCACCCTCCGTAAGGTGTGTTAAATGTTGAAGAACTTCAACTCGAGCAAAGAAATTAGCCCCCCAGAGGTCTACGATAGAATCTCACATAAGTACAGAGATCAGATCAGACTATGTAGAGAAACCAGAGACTGTCTATGGTACAAACAACAAGGGCACTGCCTAGCTGTTACTAAGCTATAAATGGATGTGGGAGGGGCTAAGCGAAAGGTCAATTTGCTGATAAATGAATAAAATATTCTGATTTGAGCCATGTGCCTTGAATTTGTAAAATTGAAAACAGTTGCTATTCGAACTCACGCAGAAAAACACACGCAGTACAAATCGTACACCGTTTATAGGATGTGGCATTTTTCAAACCCACATTGTGACGAGACACATGAATGAAAAACATACCGTGACGATACAGGATGGTACCATGTGACGTGTTCCTTTAAAAGTTCGAGAAACAGTTTCCTTTGTGCTTCTATCGATGCTGATATGAATGGAAAAATAAACAAATAAGGCCATATTATATTTCTTGTCATATATGCAAAAATGTGCTTCAAATTTCCACACATTATGGCTTATGACTTGTTCTTTAGTGACAACGGCATTTAGAATTCCTTTTTTATCTTTTGTTAACCACACAGAAATTATAACTCTCATTTGCTCTCTCATTTTTTTTTTTTTTTTTTGCTGCTTGTTTGCATTTAGAGGCTTGACATTCTTTCTGGTTCATATCTCAATTTTGCTTGAATTATTCATGGCTTACTAGAATGTGAGAAGCATTGCAACATACATTATATAAGCTTCGGGGGAAAGACATATTCCAGCGTTGAGCCTTCCAAATCCTAATGGAGGAGGATTTAAACATACAGGATGCAAATATCAAACAGAAAAAACCCACTTTATTAAATTTTAGATTGTACTGTCACTGCTGTGAATTCGGATGCTATAAGAGTTTTGATATTAGACATTTCCAGGAAATCAGCAGCGTTACTGCAAGATGTCGGAAGATGTTAAGTAGAAGGAGAATTAAGTGAATGTGACAACTCAAACCACAAAAAAATTGTCTATTTATTCCTACAGAGACAAAACCCTCTTGCCTGCTGTCATCTAAATAACCATTTGTTCTGAAATCCCTGTTGAAATAGATGTTAGAAGAACTGCCACGTATGAAGAAAAGTAAGACAGCTGGTTCTGGGAGAGAAAAACGTTAATCTTTGGAGATCATAACTGTTTTGAGTATAATACGTGTATACAAAGCACAATTTGGCTAAGAGTGCTGCCTTCCTTCCCCCTCACTAAATAACACATCACCCGCAACAAAGTCCTATTTAACCTCTCCTTTACCTAAAAACCTAATCTTTGGCAGATGGAGACGAAAACCAGTCTACACATTGTAATTAGGGGCTTGCCAAACTTAGGTTCACCATTATATAAAGTGCATTATTTGACACAATAGTTCTATTCTATTTTAATACCGCATTTGTGATCATTTTCAAGATTATACTGTAAGTTTATCTTCCTATACAGGTCACAGTTATCAATCTAAGTATACATACAGTCTATCCTCTTGATTTAAATGCTTCTTTGACTGTACATTTTGTGGTTATAATAATAAATATACTGTTGTCGACCCACCGGAAACTCTTCCTGCCTCCGAAACATCAGCTACCTGCAGAAATATCTTGATATCTCTATTGAAACCCTTCCTGCTGGACTGTTGCCGTCTAATTCAGAAGGAACAACGGTATTTTCCAATTGTAGCGGCTTGCGAACGACCTTCCGAATGAGGCTGTCCGATGAAAAGACACTGTAAGTGGCAGGATATGCCAGCATATCACGTTATAGGCAGATAATTGGTCTGTGTGACATCCTTTTTTTCTATTTTAATTGGATTCTGCCCATGATCTGACTTTGATGTCACTTTATGACTCTATTCCAATCCAATGTGAAAACTCACACGTTGGAAGTAGTTATCGCCTTGTCGACGCCACTGCAGCAGTCTGTTTTCACCCTTTCATTATAAAGGTGTTAGCCTCGATATATGCATGTAGTCTTACGACATTGAGCCAAGTGGCCACAGGCTGTCACAGCCCCCCCCAAACATATGATCTCTATATAATATCTTCCAAGCGGAGCAGAACACTCGCTCATTTCATGTGCAAAGAAAACATCTGGTACCAGGGTCGGATCCTACCGTTTAAACAGTCCTGGGAGTTCGCCAGGGAGCATGAAAGGTGTCTCACACACACACAGTGTCCTCTCATTGTTTGAAGAACCAGGGACCAACGCTGGGGGGGTTTGAACCCCCTTTCTCACTCCTCGCTCTCCTCCTCGTCCCCCTTGGCTCCTTTACTCCAGCGCTGGAAGCAGTGGACGGTGGAGGCCAGGAAGAAGCTGGTCATGATGGCCACCACGGACACGGAGATGCCGGAGAAGATGATGATGAGCAGGTCCGTGAGCGTCAGCGTGGCCTGGCACTCGCGGAAGCTGTCCTTGGAGAGCTGGGTCAGGGAGACGCGCCGGCCGTCCATCGGGAGGGAGCACTCCATCCCCTCCACCCCTGCATCGATCGACAGCACAATAGGACCCGTTTACTTACATGCAGTAGATAATGTAATAAGTATGGATTCTTCTTTTAAGATTAAAGGTTGAGTAGGTCATTTGGAGAAACCACAGAGATTTTGAATAATTTTTTTGATTGGATGGGGTTTTGACAGTCCTGCCATGGCCACATTTTTATTTTTTTTATGTCAGAGCATTTAATTTATTCCTGGTTATCGGTATGTTATGAGGATTTCACGTAATATACCAGAAAGTGTTTCTGAATAGAATCACCTACTCAACCTTTAATGTATTCACATGGCAGCTGCTCTTCATATCAAAGGAGAAGCTCTGTGCTAATCCAAGAACTCATTTATTTCCCCAAAGATGTTGAATCTCATGCCCGTTGAATACGTGGACCTGCTCAGGTCTGGTGGAGGTCTGGTTCTTTGTTTAGCAAAGAGTCTTGTTTGGACTATTTAATTCCCAAAGTGTTGTAAAAACACATGAATTCAACAGAGCGATGCAGTTTTTTTCCTCCTAAGAGTGGGAGCTGATTTAATAACTGTAAGGTCAATCAGAAGTCTTCACTTATATGTGATTAAGTTGCTCTGTGTGTACAGAACACCCACCCACAACATGACTGCTGGTTCTGTGGCGATAAAGTCAAAACACCAAGAAACTTTGAAGCACAGTGATGCCGTCAATGTAACGTCTCCTTTGAATTACATGCAGAACATTTAAAATGAACTATTGTACTGTTAGAGGGGCCTCATTATTGTTTTAATACAGTAGTGCAGTGTAATCTGCCCCTGGATGTTCAGGTTTCGCATTGGAGGATGAAATAAACATCCGTTTAAATCATTTTAATTTCAGCAGCCAGCTGCACGAGGCAAATCCCGAGGAGTAACCTTCCTTGTTAAATACGACTCCCGGACGCTTCTTGAAAATGCACCGATGGAAGTCTGAGCCAGGGTGACCATGAGCACCTCACCATGAAAGTACGATAAATCAGTCTCCGCGTCTCGGTCACTTTCACAAAGTTTATTGTCCAGACGTCATTTAAACGGATAGGAGGACGGCTGCTCCGGCTGTTTGCATTTCAAGGGTAAAACGTGCTAAATAATAATACTGAGAGGGTGTTCCCTTTTTACATGCAGACTCCTTGATTCCTTAAGTTTATTATAACCTGTGTTCGCAGCTACCTTCATGTTGGCAATGCATATAGAAACACTAGATATAGTGATGTGAATGTTAGCTTATAGGTGGGTAGAGATGAAGCCTTGCGATGTGGGCGGCTACTTCTACTGAGGCTGCAAATGCAAATGCACACACTTGGCAGCACATCAATTCTGGGTCTGCAGCGCGCTTTGTTGCAACACAAATATGATGGCTTCTCTTGCGATTTGCAAACAAAAAACTGCCTCGATTCTGAATTAAATCTGCGTTAAAATGCGTCACAATGCAACGTGAATAATAGAAATTAAAGTTTTAAAGCTCAACTTAAGCCTTTGTTTTAAATGTGCAAATGTATGTTAAAACGATCCCCTGGAACAACATGTTAAGGGACAATGGAAAAAGAAATAATGGAAATTAGTGATGGCATGGAATTGGTTTCCATGATCCTCCAATTCACTATTTATTAGGTTTGTAACTGAACTCTTTAAGAGCTTGATAAAACTTAGTGACACTAATGCCTTAATACAAGATACAGATTCTCACATTTCCTCTAACATTCAATTAGCAGACACAAGTCACACACACACACACACACACACACACACACTAGCATATTCAATGCATGTTTTATATTTATTAAAAGATTCTTTATTCTGTACTGTAGACCTGCGTCTCTGATGAAGGTCTACGTGACCAACATAGCAGTAGATGACATCACATTGGTTTGTGGACTACAGATTTGAAGCCTCCTGTTTGGCATTTTGGCGGTCGCCATCTTGGAATCTTTGCCACCAGCAAACGTGAATGACCATATTTGGACTGCGGAGGAGCGACGGGTGGATCTGACTACAAACAGCAATTCACATTCACATCTCCTTTAAACCCCCAAAGTGTGTTTGATTCCCAAGTCATCTTTACTAATTTTTGTCAAGCTTTAAAGAAAAGGCAACATCACGCCTGATGGACTCCACAGAAACCTCACGGGGTTTGGATCAGCATCACATCGAGTGAGTCAGCATCGAGAACAATTGGCTCCGAGCTGATTTGGGTGCCAGCAGAGTCCTGGTGGGACCCACAAGAAGAGCAACCGACATCTACACTGTGTGTCAATCAGAGCAGCTTTTTTTAAAGATGTGTGGACTTAAAGAGACAAGAGAAAACAAGATGTTTTTTTTTTCAAGACAAAAGCATGAAAACATGATCTAATAGAAACACACAAATATGCAACCTTAACCTGAAAATCAGCACGTCGCACCTTTAAAGGGATGATTAATCTCAGCCGTGACAGTTAAACGATAAAAATGTTTTCTCTTGTTTCAAATCCAATATTCTCCGAGTTGTGTTTCCCAACAACAATAAACCATATTGATGAGTTCACTTTCCAAATCACATTTTGACTCAGCAGGCCTTTTTGTTGTTATTCACTGTGACATTTCCAACTTCTCAGTGTACTTTACGTCTTCTTAATATTGCATTTATAAACTGGTTGCTGCAGTAAAGCATCAGAGATGTGGAAGCGAAAGGAAGCTTCGAATACATGTGAAAATCCAATATATTGGAGTGCCTGTCCTCTTCCATAAATGGATTATATTCAAATTCACGGTGGGAGTTCACCTCCGAGACGTGGCCCTGTCTGGTCCTGCCTGTCCTGCTGTAGATGCTTGATTCATCACATCTGAGACTCAAATTATCCGGCAGAGAAGGCACGGCTCCTGCAGGAGTTGCAGGATAATGACATATCCTCTCATCAATATGGAGTTAGTGAACGGGGCGCAGAGTTGGTTCTTTTTATTGGGAATTTCAAGCTCAATTCAAGATATAAAAATACCGACGGATTAACAAGAAGTACTTAAACTACACAATAGGGCACAAAGACTTATCACGCCGCCTGACAAAAGGGGGGATTACTGAACAGCTGTGGTGTTTGTCCAAAAGTGGAACAAACACAGTAATTACAGTTTCTCAGTATTACAGCTTGTCGGTGACTAAATGTGCACGGAGGAAGATTCCAGATTTAGTGACTGTGACCAAAGACGAGGGCGGTAGGAAACTGAAACCTGAGTCTGATAAGGAATGTATGTTTATGTCAAACAACCTGCCAAACCAGCTGCAAAATGACAGCAGTAAAATCCATTATTGCAACAATCAATTCAGCTGATTAATAGGAGATATCCTGTTTGCACGTCTCAAACAAACCACTGCAATAAAATTAGCTAATTTAGGCCCAATATTCATTAACGTTATGTGAAAAACAACGCTAGCTGTAGTACGGAGGTAACTAACTGCTACTGCATCATAGTATAATAATGAGAATGCTCCTAAATGTGAATAAAGGGAGGTGATGTGCTTTTCCCGTCCTATCAGTACTGTGTGAATCAGGTTCTGAATAGCTTTTCTGTCGATCCTAGCAAAGTCACACACAACATGTGTACTTTTTTAGTCACATGTGCTGTTTAGTCCTCCCATCAAACACACACCAGACCTAGCTGCCAAGTAGGACTCCAGAAATAGCCGAGCAAAGTAGCAGATAAATGTAAGCTGCTGCTCGCGGGAAGGTGCCAAACGTTTGGGATCTTTGGCAAGACGGCTCTTTTTAATCAGCTGTTTTAAGACCGACGTCAAAGCATTAATGTGGCGATCAGAATTCCCAGAACAGATGGGACTTTTTTTGTTTTGATTTTGAACATTTATGTCACGTGGGATTAAAGTAGTTCATTTACAATAGTCTACAGTACGAGGGAGAGACGGGAACCTCGTTGCAGACTTCTGTGATTTGACCTGCGACGACGTCTTGAGGGTCGAATGCAGGTTGAACATGTACTTGTCTACATCACCAGAGAAAACCCTGATACATAAACAGAAAGTAATGGAAAGCCGTAATTGAGGATATAGAATAAATGTAACTTTTATTTGTTCCTTTCTGACAAGAAATGCAGCCGAAAGTGATTTAAACAACAAAAAACGGACAATAAGATGGGAAATATAATCATTATAAATAATCAAATCAATACCCATATTTTCAGCTTGCATCAATCATCATAGCAGCTAAAAGGCCTTTGTCGTTCAGTGCCCATAAAGTATCTCTGTGGACGGCAGTTTTTAATAAAAGCTCCATGTGCAGCGGCTCCAGCTTTATAAATGGCCTCGCTGATACAGTATTATTGAGTTCGTAAATGACCCCTGATGACAAAAAGCGGCGAGCCCCGGTAGCAGACTCCCCGTAACCATAAGGTAAAACCACAAATCACGCTGGAACACTATCAGGTATGTCGGCCCACACAGCTATGTTACATTCCTGGCTGCCTGACAGTTGATGGATTACATTCAGGATTACAGCCGGCCGAGGGGATCGGCTATCTGCCGTCTCGGCCCGTGATTGATCTACCTGGCTGTGACAGACTGATATTGGAGGCTCGTATCTCCTCCCTCCCTGTCCGTCCAGATTGATCTCTGCACCAATCGCGAAGAAGCAAAAAAAAAATCAGCACACCTGCAGATGCACGCTCCCAAAATCGTGTCTCTCTGCACTAAATAATCTCACAAAAAACCCATCCCCCCCTCTCTGCTTTATGTAATGAGATATATGTGCCACTCAGGAACGAGGCGTGATTACAGAGAGGATTTGTGAAAATCTGCACACAAGAGGGAAATCTTCATGCAAAAGAGGACCAGGAGCAGAATGACAAGCGACCATGTGACGGCGGGGGCGAGCGGTGAATCATTCAGGGGGGAATTCCTTCTGCGTGGGCGCTCGCTGACATCACTGTACCACGGGCTCCAAACGCCTCATCACAAACGTAGAAATCCTCCCTACATAAGAGACGCTTGTTATCGAGATTTCTTTTTCTAAAAAGCACTTTCCATCATGATGGACCGGCTAAGTGTGCAGGTCTTAGTGGTATCCATCACCCCCGATGGCTCGCAGCTCAGCTCCAGTGATATAAACCCTTTGGCTTCTCACCTTTTTTTTATTTCTGACACTGGGAGATTATCCCGTTCCTGCTTCTGTTCGTGCAGCAGCTGACGCTATCGCACTGTGTAATTCTGTCCACCTATCACCACACGCTGATCCCCCTCTCTCTCTCTCATCCCAACTTTAAATAAACATTAAATTAGGCCAAGATAAAATAAGCTGTCAGCGTACGACGGCGTATTAGGGCCACTGTAGAAAAAAACGTTGTCTTCTGGCATATATTCACATTTACATGCAGGTGTATGAGACTTGGTGATTTCTAATGTCGAACGTGTACATGAAGCCGATATAAACAAGTTGCTTGGTTCCGCTAACACCGGATGATTGTCGTTGCTAAGTGAAAGCTACCGCTAGCATGTTAGCCAAACCGCCCCGATCAATAAACACCCATAAGATGACAGTTTGTCCTCATATGAATAAAAGCAACAATAAGCATCAACATCATCACCCTAAGGACCTTAATGAGGCGTTGCATTAAAAACATAACCGTACATTCATGGGAAGCTAGCTAGCATAGATGCTCGGTTGTTAGCATGGTAAATATATGCCTTTTCTCTCTGAATATCCCCCCTCTCTTGGTTGTTTTGTTTCCTACAGTAGCCCTGATACGCCGTGGTTAGATCGAGTAGATAGGTAGAGCCGAGGTGACTCCTGCTCCTCCTCCTCCGAGGAGCAACCTGATAGTCTGTGAAGGAAAATTCAGGCTTTGACCTCCGTCACATGAACTGCTCCTCTGTAGTGAAACTGTTCAGGTCACGACGAGTGTTGATAGCAGTCTCTCATTGGAGGAGGAGGAGGAGGAGGAGGAGGAGGGGGGGGTGATAGCCTGCCGTGCCCTGTAGGCTGCATCGGGCTCCAATTACCCCCCGGTAGAACTGTGTCACTCTGAATTATACATGGCCTTTGTTCATCCTTAACCCAAGAGCACTGGAGACAGCAGTGGATCCTGTTTACACTCATCCCTCCGCTGAAACATTTATCAACCTGATTGGTGCTTTAAAACCCGTATTTATATACAGGGTCGCCCATGAAGTTGGAATAATTCACAAATGTCTTCCAACTTCATGGTTAACATTAGGAGATAAAACACGGGCATGTGGAAAGAGATTTTATTTTTTCCGATCCCCAAGTAGAGAATTTTAAAGCGATTGTTCCACCCACTCATCACACGCTGACCTGCAGTAATCAAACGTATGCGAAGAGAGGAGCGCGGCGCTTTTTGTGAACTTGAAATCACGGGGGAAATCAGGATGTGAAAAATGGAAGGGGAATTGGGTTTTACAGCTCGGCAGATCGGCACGGAGGGGGAACCGTCGACGGATCGCTTCTACAATACAGACTTCCTTAAAACGTTTAATTATTCTGCTCATTGCTGAGAGTTATGACATCCTGTGACATCATCAGCCACGCTCACAGCGAGGGATCTCTGGGGAAGGCGTTGCTTTTGGCTGATTCTAGCTGCACTTTGTCCCCATTATCATTTAGGACTATTTATTATAAAGCTTAGCTGCAGATGATATAGAAGAAACTATTTTGGACTCACAGGATCAAATAGTGCTTCGGAAGGAAACTCAAGTATTTGATACTTCTAGATTTCTAGAGTTTCAAACTATTATTTACAATTTTTCCTGAGTTGCTCTTCCAGCAGACACCATCATGTCAGTTTTAATACATTGCATGCAGAATAATTGGAGTGTTTGCAGTGAATTGCGATGCAGGAGTCATTAACCTTTTTGTGAGGAGCTCTCGGTTTTAAGAGGCGGCCACGTCACTTTCTGGCCCCGGGTATCTGATTGAGGATGTGACGCCTACACCGGTGTACAATTTAAAATCTCTGTAATTGAGCATCTCTCTGATGAATGAGAGCTGAAACACCCACGCTCACCATTGGCTGTTGGAGTAGATACGTACTGAATAGGCTTATCAAATCGACCTCATTCACTAATGAGTGTCCATCTGTTATTCTGGAACCACTTCAAGAGAAGAGGTCATCGCACGCTTTTTCCGTTATCGAGAGTCGTTATGTTAATGAGGTCTGGCAGTGTGATTCCTGAGTGTGTGTTTGAACCAGCGTGTGTTCTCACGTTTACAGTAGCACACTAGAAGTGCAACAAAACTGGTCATTCGTGGGGGTTAGGACTTCATAGATTATAATAATCTGGTCCAAAAGCTCTAAAAGTCCGTCCTGCAGCTATAAGCAGAAAAAAAGGCGTGCACCATCTTCCCATTGTCAGAAGCATTTATGTCCCACTTTTTCATTGTAGTACAGTAAGAAAAGTAGGGCAGCTTCTTTAAATTATACACAGGAAAAAAACTCACTTTGGTGGATACTTCGGGTTCAGTGAAGCAACTTTTTTTTGTCTGTCCTGTGACAGAATTAATATGCATAGCCTCAGAAGAGAAGAATAATCACCATCTTGTTCGTCAACCAATCCCACTGCATCATTAAGGGGCCTTCACACCACAATCAAATTACATGTACAGTCGATTTCAACACTTAACGTTGGCGAAGCCAATCAGCGGCGAGATTCTCCTCCTGTCATCAGTGATCAGTAATGGAGGAAAACCATATCGTAGCGTGGTGGTCTCCTGGAGCTCTGCGATGGTATCTCAGGTTTCATACAGAGACCGAACCAAACTATTGGTCCAAACCAGAGACCGTCTTTGGCGCAAACAACAAGGTAGCTGCCGTGTTTATGCTGAGTCGACGTTATTTTTAGTGTTTACGTAGCAGCTACGGTGTTAGCATAGCCTAGCCTTACTGTACTTCTGTAAGTCCCTTTGGATTAAAGCTAAATGCCCTGAATGTAAATGTAAACGTTGCTCCATTGCCCAAACAAGCATTTTAGAAGTTAAAAGTCTTGCGGACAGACTTAACAAACCATGACTTCTGACTTTTTACCAACGCCGTTACTTCAGCATACTCTTTATTTGTTTATTGCAATTAAATCACAACGATTGATTTCGGCACAAACCGCTGTTTGTTGTGAAGACCATTTAGCAATACTACGAAAAATAATACAATACAAAAAAAAGGTCAAATGTTGACCACTTTAGAGAGTGTGTGTGTGTGTGTGTGTGTGTGTGTGTGTGTGTGTGTGTACACTTCCTCTGGGGTCATAAAGCAAACACTCACTGATGGGGATGTAAGAGCTGCATATGAAGTGAGATACGCATTACTAACTCCATCTCTGGGGATTTGCAGCGGGGCCAGTTGGCAGCGACGCCGGCAGCTTCGGGCCCTTTGGCTCTTTGTTGTTGACGTCTGCCTGGCCGGCGCTACTAATGCAATTCATTATGCCTTTGCGGTTGACAACGCTTAGAACCTGTGATTAATGCATCTGCAGCATGTTACCGGGGAGACGAGGTATTCTCCGCCAGTTTATCAAACCGGTTTGTTTTTCGGGGGCAGATGCACAGAGGGACCCCGTAGAGGAAAGAAGCATCGATAGGGAGGAACATCGTGACCTAAATGTATCGAAGGAAGTTTGCTTTTTCGACTTGTCGGCAGTTTCCAACAACCAGACTGTTTGGTTTTTTTTAGGGGAGTTGAGCCAGAAAAAGATTTTTCATTTCAATTGACCATTTTCGTTCTGAAACTACAATATGACATGATATCCATATGTGGATGCGTAAAACAACAACTTTGTTTTTGTAATTTCGAACAAAAACTTTCTTTGTCCAAACCGCCTTTAAACATCAATAGATAGAAAGTTCCCGCTCCTTCTCCGCAGTCCTCCTCATGCATTTACACCTTAGCATTGTGTCAAACTGGATTATGTGTTCCAACACCCGTGGGCTTGTGTCACAACACCGCCAACACCTTCATCTCAAACTCTCAGATTGAACCATAATCGTCAAATCTGCAAATCTGAAGGTGAGCGGCTCGTCATGTGTGGCTGAACCGTCAGATCTGTTTATCTGAGTGTTGACTCTGCTCTGCTTGCTAATGAGATAACTGCTGTGTCCTTTTGTAAGGGCATTAATGCTAATATACATATGGCTGACCTTCAGTGAGAACATAATTATAATTCGTCTCGGGAGAAATAAAGCCCGGCGGGTGTTTTAGATTCTGCTTTAACTGGAATAAAACACAGATTTGAGCAGATTTGTGTTTTCTATGCAGCCTTTAAGAATCCAGCAGATCCAGTAGATCGCCACGACCACGCCGTCTTGTGTTGTTCCTTCCATGCATGCTCACATTCGGATCGCCTCACACACTCCAGCAAACCAACCAAACTTTGGTGCTGTTATCTAACTGGAGCCTCCGGCTGAATCACGGCGGTAGACTGCGTCTGTAGTATGGCTTCTTCAAATTCACATGGAGGGAGCGAAGAAGGGGAAGGGGTTTGATTTGCGTCGCAGAAGGAAGCAAATAACTGATGATATTGCTGATTTACAGTATGGGAGGTATTCTGTAAATGAGGATTGTATAAATAGAGGCAGCAAATCGATTCTCCACGACCACGCAGTATAGGAGTGAATGTTTGTATGCAGGGAGAGATTACGTTCTTAATATGAGCTTCATTTTGAATCGGACTCCTGCTTTGCATTTTAAAAGGAAGTCCAAAAGCAAAGCGTGGTCACAGCTACTGTCTCACGTTACATACCCGCGTCTCATCGTATGCCGTGGGAGCGGAGGAAGAAAGAGACTAAATTAGAACAAGGGAGAAGGAGGAGGGGTTCCCTCTCTTACAGGGGGGGGGGGGGACAGAAATAGACTGGTGTTATGGCAATGGATCTGCAAACAATGCTGTTGTATGCTTTATTTATTTGGGTGAAGCACGTGGACCGCCGACGCCTCTCAGGTGTGTTTGCTACTCACCGTTTGGGAGCTTGTGACTGTTCTCCATCAGCCACGCGAACAGGCTGGCAAAGTTGCAGTTGCACACCCAGGGGTTGCCCTCCAGCCTCACCGCCCGCAGGGAGGGCAGCTGGCTCAGCGCCCCCACCTGTAGCGTGGACAGCGCGTTGCGCTCCAGCTCCAGCTCCCGCAGCGAGGTGAGGCCGAGGAAGGCGTCCTCGTTCACCATGCTCAGGTACGGGTTGTTGCCCAGCCGCAGCTTGATCAGGCTCCGAGACTCCCCGAAAGTCCCCTTGGGGATCTCGGTCAGGTTGTTGCTGCCCAGGTCCAGGAAGACCAGCCTGGAGGAGGTGCTGAGGGTCCCGGGCTCTATGTGGGAGAGGGAGTTGTTCCGGAGGTCCAGGTAGACCAAGTCACTGTACAGAACCAGGAAGTCCGAGGGGATGCGGGGTATCCAGTTGTCGGCCAGCAGCAGCCTGCGTACGTCCAGGGGGATCTCCCCGGGGAGCCGGGTCAGACCGCGGCCGCTGCAGTCCACCGTGTGGGGGTCCGGGCACATGCAGGTCGCTGGGCAGTTTTCCCCCCGGGTCCACGAGGCGGAGGACAGCACGGCCAGGATAAGTTGGAGCCAGCAGACGCATGGCAACATGGTCTACGGGGGTGAAGTGAATTTACGGGGGGAAGAGGCTCGGGGTGAGGCCGAAGAGGGGAAGGGGGGCGGGGGTGGAGAACAAGAGGGTCAGAGGGCGGGAGATCGGGACAAGGGAGGGGAAGGGGGAAGTGGGACGGGGATCAATCCTGCCTGCAGAGGGGCATCCCGCCGTCGGGGAGATCTGAAAGAAGGCTGAGATCACGGAGCCGCTCGGAGACGAGCGCCTGCTTTGAAGGAGCGCAGAGAGGGAGATAGTAAGCGGCGGGGCGAGCGGGAGAGATTAACAGAGAGGGGAGGGCGGCTTAAGAGAGGTAAACAGACGAGAAGCCGGGGACACAGACGAGAGGGGGGAGGGGGGGAGGGTCCGTCCGCCACGCTACCCCACGGTCGATCCAGCGGCGGCGGCGGCGGCGGCCAGAGACAACGAGCTCTCTGACACAAAAGGAAACACGAAGCTGTGATTCAAGCATGACAGGCGAGGGGGAACATCAGCGCGTCCCTCCATTAGTCCCACGGCGGTCTGAAACCAGAGAGAGGCGAGCTCACGGCACATCGCTCAAGTGTGTAGGAAGGTTTCTCCCCACCTCCCTCCCCCCTTCCTCCCCCTCTTTGTTGTTATTCCCTCTCTATCTCCCAGCGACCATGCTGGGGGAGACACCGTCCGCCGCCGTGAATCCAAACGAGCCTCGTGGATGGAGATCGCCGCGCCGAGCTGCACACAGCCATGCCAATCCGACGACTGCTGCCTGTGGTTTTTATCTCGTGCCCCCCCCTCCTCCCTCGTTTCCAGGGAGGCGTGCCCGAAACCACGCTGTCAACATGTGATGTCACTTCCCACAGTGTGCAGAAATAAGGAAAATAGAAAGAAAAGAAAATATGGTTTCTTTATTTTAAAGTGTATTCATGAATGTTTGCCTTCTATAATCCATATTTCATCGTTTCATTTTTAGATGATTTTTTAAGCCTCGCTGGTTTGAGGAGATCTTGTTAACCCGGTCTTTCCTCTGGAGAAGCTTCATTAGTTGATAAAATATGCACCATTAACTTTCTCTCCCTGTATATCTACTTTTTTTATTCAGTCAGATTTAAAGTCCGCTGGATCTAATTGATCTGCCCTTCCATTATGCATTTTTCTGACCTCAATATTTCAGACAGTAAAAACAGAAGCGTCCGGAGACTCGAAACATAATATGGAGGGAAGACGATTAATTCAGGATGCGTATTGAGTTCCCCAGATGGGATTTTGCTTCAACAAGTAAATGCAATTAGACCGAGGTTGTTCCAGGGGGGGGGGATTAGACCTGTGAAGACGAGGGTAGCGTGAAATTTCTAAGAAAGTCGTGTTGTCATGCTGTTGTCATGGTAATTGCTGATATAAAATAACATGTAAGCGATGCAAATTTCATACATTTACAATTGTATACACACATTAAAACGTGAACAGAAAGCTGCGCCTCCATAACAGCCGGCGGATGGAAATAACATCCAACTCACTTCATCACAGGTAATCTAATAATACCGCTCCTTCCTCGAGGCGTCCACTCAGCTCAGATGAGTCTGCAGCTCCTGTGATGTTTACTTTGTGCCACGGAGAAAAGAGCAGCTCTTTCATCACGGTCAGCATAATTTAGCCCAACGACGCTAAAAAGCTCAGACGGCTTCGATTGTTTGTTTTTTTTCCCAGCGAGAGCTTTTTCAAACATCATGATTCGATTGAGTGACGCTGCTTATTTAACACGTGATGCTTAAACATTTGTCGTCTCATGAACCAGTTATTTTACTAAAAAAAAGAAAAAACATCCATTTCATTAAATGGAAATGGATTAATTATTTCTGATGTGGTATTTTATCAATAGAAGAGTATTTTATTGTATAAAACAGTTTGTAATTAATAATTGTTGATGCTAATTTGAATTTCGGAGTCCTTGCAACACCAGGTTCATCTCTGGTCAACCTTTTTTTGGTGATTATCAAAGATGTCAGTGTATTTACAATAAATACGTTATATGATGCGTCATTACTTTTAAATATGTTGATGTTTGTACGAAGTGGACGTGAGCATCGTGACGTCATCCGTCGGTTTGTGGACTCTACGGTTTTGAAGCCTTGATCTTGTATTTATTTTTTTTATTTTTTTTTGCGTCCCGTGAAGGAAGTAGTGACCATATTTGGTGAGTCCGATGAATGCTAGCGGCAGAGCGGCGCCCCGAGGAAGCAGCCTTCCTGCATCCGGCTCCATCTGGCTTCCATAATTCGAGGTAAACTTAAAGTCCTGAAGTGATCTCAGTAGCTAATTGCATCGGTAGAGAAGCAGCCTGCCAATCACAATGTAGCGACGCTGTCAAGCATCCCCTGCTTTATCATCTATCTCACTCTAAACGGGACCATCATTTACTAAATGAACGTCATGCTGGATTGAAGAAGACTTGAAACTAGAGATTGAGACCAGAAACTAATGTTATATCCGGAGGTCGTCGCTGGAAGCAGATTTGTAAAAAGCATCACTCCTCTTTTGGGGACACTTCCAGTGTGTTGTCAGTTCAGTCGCCTGTAAATGTCTTATTCAACATTCGGCCAAAAAACAAGATGGCAAAGGCCAAAAAAACAAGGTGGCGAAGGCCCAAAAAACAAGATGGCGAAGGCCCAAAAAACAAGATGGCGAAGGCCCAAAAAAAAGATGGCGGAGGCCAAAAAAACCAAGGTGGCGAAGACCAAAAAAAAAGATGGCGAATGCCAAAAAAACCAAGATGGCGAAGGCCAAAAAAAAAGATGGCGAAGGCCAAAAAAACCAAGATGGCGAATGCCAAAAAAACCAAGATGGCGAAGGCCAAAAAAAAGGATGGCGAAGGCCAAAAAACCAAGATGGCGAAGGCCAAAAAAACCAAGGTGGCGAAGACCAAAAAAACCAAGATGGCGAATGCCAAAAAAACCAAGATGGCGAAGGCCAAAAAAAAAGATGGCGAAGGCCAAAAAACCAAGATGGCGAAGGCCAAAAAAACCAAGGTGGCGAAGACCAAAAAAAAAAATGGCGAAGGCCAAAAAAACCAAGATGGCGAAGGCCAAAAAAAACAAGGTGGCGAAGACCAAAAAAAAAAATGGCGAAGGCCAAAAAAAAGATGGCGAAGGCCAAAAAAACCAAGATGGCGAAGGCCAAAAAAAAAAGATGGCGAAGGCCAAAAAAACCAAGATGGCGAAGGCCAAAAAAAACAAGGTGGCGAAGACCAAAAAAAAAAAATAGCGAAGGCCAAAAAAAAAGATGTCGAAGGCCAAAAAAACCAAGATGGCGAAGGCCAAAAAAAAAGATGTCGAAGGCCAAAAAACCAAGATGGCGAAGGCCAAAAAAACCAAGATGGCGAAGGCCAAAAAAAAAGATGGCGAAGGCCAAAAAAACCAAGATGGCGAAAGCCAAAAAACCAAGATGGCGAAGGCCAAAAAAAAAGATGGCGAAGGCCAAAAAAAAAGATGGCGAAGGCCAAAAAAAACAAGATGGCGAAGGCCAAAAAAACAAGATGGCGAAAGCCAAAAAAACAAGATGGCGAAAGCCAAAAAACCAAGATGGCGAAAGCCAAAATGCCGAAGTCATCCTGTAGTCCACAAACCAATGGACTTGGACTACATCCTTTACTTGTCATCTATCCTGCTTCTCATTTACAATCAGCCTCAACACATATTGTGTTCTCCCTTCACGCACCTGCTTGAGTTACCGTTATGTCTCCATGATATTCTTCTGACTCGTAAACCTGGACGCTGTTCTGTCACACCGGTTCTGTCTCCTGATTCTGCCGAACCAGATCTGGGATCTGTGTTATAATACCGTAAGATGAGATTTTAAATCATGTTGATTTTATGTTGAGTGATTCCTGAATGAAATAAGGGGTCTTGAAGCTTGACATGCAATGCAATTATGAGATTAATTCACTCAGGTCTTTTTGTCATTGAGGATCTTCATACTATTGTTGGTCTTTCAGTCGTAGGAGAGGTTGGTTCACAGAAAACTTGTTTCTTGGAAAAAAGGGTTCATATTCAACCAGATCCATGTTCTTTGAGCTCATTAACTACCAGGCAGCTCGGATGAACTGGACTTAGAGAAACTCTAAATGGCTCACATTGAAATGCAACTAGAGCACTACCACCGGCGGGTACAATAGCCACTCGGTTGCTGAGGGGAGTCATGCAAATGTCCAAATCCCTGAAAAGTCTCTCAACAGCAAATTTGTCAGAGTAAAAAATAAAAAACATTGAGGTCGTAGACCTTTTAGTCTGCTGGCTGGTTCGTCGTCCATGCGTATCAGATATACCTTCACTTTCACTTGGAAATGACAATCAACCCGGTGAGGATTTAGAGCTTCTGTATCCTTAATATTACCTTTGATTCATTTCATTTCAATCATAATAATTGATTCAGATGATTTATTTAATATATTGCATCGTTATTTTCACACTTGCAAGGCATGGTTATTGGTTGTACTTTCATCCAGTTGAAACTTTCACTTTCTTCTGTATCAGATAAAGTGATGTTTTCCCCCAAAAAGTCCAATCATAACGTGGTTTTCTGGGCCTTCCCTAACCCAGCTCATGTTAATATTCATTAGTACTACTTTCATTATTATTATGCGTTCTTCAGATCCAAACTCAATCACCCATGACTAAACTGGAGACTATAAAAAACTATATGCCTTGGTCCTGAACATAATCATAATTCACTATCTAGCAAACAAACAACCAATCTTCAGGTCAATTACAGTTCGCCTTCTGTTTAAAGATCAAGAACCCTATTATTTCTAAATGGTCATTATTTTTACAGCGCTGTCTTTGAATGTTCATACACTGTCGATGTCGCGTTTCTTTTGCCATAACGGTTGATTAAAGTGGCTGATAATGCCTTATTAATATTGATTTCTGCTGACTTCCAGCTGGACTTGTGCATTTGGACCAGCACATTGTGTTCCCACTGCATTATCAGTTTGAATGTAGTCCTGATCCTGTAAATGGCTTTGTTTGTTAATTTAAGATGAACCAGAGAAATGATCCACTTGCCTTTAAGCATTAAACAAATATATATAATACACATTTGATAACCTTTAATACATAAGTACTACTTAAAATGAGCCATTTTCAAGATATTTGGTTCTTTCAAAGCTTAAAAAAAATGTATTTAGGACTTTTCTAAAATATCTCTGGAGGTATAATAATATTAGATTGTATTGTTGTGCACTGTGAGAACGTCCTAATCTCAACCTGACGGCTATATTTCCAATCCTGTCTCCTACAATTTGACGTTCCCATACAACTAAACTGCACTCTGCTGTTCCATCCATAGAGCTTCAGGGAAAAGAAAAACATCACCCTCATATGTTTTTATCCAGGTTTTCTTTTCTTTTTCTTACAAATAACGTGTCAAGAGATGATAAGACTTTAAAATGTCCTTGTTTCCCTTCAGTTTGTTCCCTTCCAACCTTGAAAGCCCGAGGAAAACAACAAGAACACAGTTGTGTTTGCTTTCTCAACAGATGCTTGCACAAATAGATTTTCTCGTCTTCACAGCGACGGCGTGTCACTGAAGTGTTAAATGTAGTGTAAATGTGCTGCGAGGAGGGAACGGGCCAGCGCCTGATGGTTTGGAGGCCTCATCAGTGGAGACGCAGCATCGATACAGGTTTGATTTGTCCTCAGTTTGATACACGGGCGACTTTGCTGCATGAATTAATACTTAAACTTTGGAAAATGTGGTTTAGATTGTAATTCCAAGACACTGTAGAGGAGAGACACAATCACAGCTGAAATAACCACTAATGCTGCTTTGTACATGTTTTATCCTCTGTGAATAGCAAGATGCACATCGGCTGGTTTACTACAGCGGTTTGAACCCAAAATAAACTATTTTGCTTTGATTTAATTGCAATAACCAGATAAAAAGAATGCCCAAATAACTACATAATGACGGTGAATTGTAAAAAGTCTGAAGTCGTGGGTTGTCAGGTCTGTCTGCAAGACGACAAGCAAACAACTGTTAAAACGCTTGTTTTCTGAATGGAGTCTGGTTCGATCGGAGCTAGGCTATGCTAACACTGTAGCTGCTCCGTCGACACGTAAAATAATGTCATCTAGACATAAATACTGCAGCTTGTACTGCAGTCCGTCTCTGGTTTTATATTTTTATACATTTATACACATAGTTTTGTTCGGTCTCTTTACTAATGCGAGGAACTACACTGCTACTATATCTTTTCTTTCATGTCTAATGAAGGCAACGTCTGAGAATCTCAACGCTGATAGACTTTCATGACAAAAAACATGCTAATATCCTGCTCCAGTGGAAATATTTCAACTCACAACGACTAATTTGTGCCGCATGAAGGAAAATTTGCGTCTGACTTTGCATCCCAAAAAAATCAGTATATGATTGCTCATATAGAAACACAGGAAAAATCCATTAAAATAGGGAAAACATGTCCCACAATATGCTTTAAATGAAGAAATGTTTGTGCTTGGATGTAGTTTTGACCAAACAAACAATATAATTCATATTATATTATAATATATTCCTCGGCTGAATGCAAAAAAACCCCAGCAGTTAGGAGGTTTACAAATGAGGTGCCATCAAAATATTGCCAATTTCCCCAAACTTCCCATGATAAGTGTATGAAATATGAGATGGACATACAGAATATATATGTATTTAACGTGTCCTTTAACATAAAACTAAAGCCTTTCATCGCCGTGCTGAAACATGTTGCATCACCGTCCAATCACAGATGAATTTAACCGGCTACAGCTTCACAGACGAAAATGAATCCTGAGATTAGAGGAGAGAGGTTATAAATAAGAGAAAGAGTTAACTTTAGAGGGATTAGTTTTAGGTTTAGAGAGACTTCTGATGACTGAAACGTTGTGTTTAATGACATAAACAGACGTGGGTTTCCTTTTTCAAATAGAAAAGGCCTTTAATGAGTCTGACTTGCTAATCCATGTTTCCTTCCAGCCCTCCACCCAGCTGTGGTGGAAGTGGAAGTG